>CM035092.1:86893690-87410568 GCA_020205505.1 Panax japonicus
TTTTTGAAAGGTATCTATCAATGCTTAAGATGATTCAAATTTACCATTTCACTTTATATTCATACTAAACATCTACATGTTAATGATTATATTACTTTGCATTAGCAATCTTACTAGACATATATGGGAGGGAACATGTCACTTAAGAGGTGAACAATCAAAGGTTTCGATGAGGTGGTCCCTTTTTTTAGTGAATATGAACATTCATGAAATGAATTCCGGACTCTTAGTGCTAACCCCAACCGTTTTTTTAATCGTGTCCCAACTCCCAAGCTTGCAGTCACCTTTGAGAATTTGAGTAATTGGATTATCTATCATGATCAATTTGAAACTGCTATTTTTTTAGTAAAGTATTCGAACATGTGAATAAAGATTCTTCTTTTGAGACAGAGGTAGGTGGGCCAGAGGAAGTAATAGATATCATCGAGTACTGCCCGTTTCTTGCAAGTACACTGTATAACTTTAGTTCATGCTATTCAGAAACTTGGATATAAAAGAACTATTCAATAGGGATTTATCTTCCATGGAAAAACTTTTTCTTACAAAATATTGATGTCCTAGCATTATCGGACCCACCTCAAAACAGACTTAATTAACAGGTCCAATTTTACTACTTAAGTTATGGACTTCTATATAGCAGGACTGCATTAGCTGCTCTAGTAATCTCAATTGTCTTTAAATAATTGATTGGCCTGATGTTTTCTCAAAACAATTTTGAACATTGGTTAATTTTTTTTTTCACAAATTGATTGTATCGTTGCCAACCCACCAAATTGAGGCAAAATTCAGTGGTTAATCAATGCTGGCTTGTGTAAAAATCCTTAAGACGACCAATGTGTGAAAGTGTGCATATGTAGGAGTAGCCGAGTTGGTATTTGGTTCTGTATGTGTTGTGTGTGAGCACCCCACCACGTGAGAGAGGGCGGGGGGAGTGGTGAGTGAGTGAAAAATAGAGGAATAACCATTTCAAAACATGGTTATGGACTGTGATGCTATTGTCGTATAGTGCCTCTAACATCATCATCAGAATGCTTTTATTTAGCTATCGCAGGTTATTAGTCTGTAAAATGAAAGCAATACCAACCTATGTCATTTCTAGCTTTATGATTCAAACATTGATTTAACCATTACTTATTTTCTTTTCTTTTTTTTTTCTTAAATAATATGGCAGGGTTCTCAAGTTCAGCTAACTTCTTCATCTGAATGTATATACCCCAGGAGTCCAGCTCTAGCCCTAGGATTGATTGCGGCTGTGGCTCTTATGATTGCTCAGATTATTATCAATGTTGCGACTGGTTGTATATGTTGCAGAAGGGGACCACATCAATCCAACTCTAACTGGACATTGGCTCTGATCTGCTTTATCGTCTCCTGGTAAATAAATTTAGTGTTTTGGTGGAGTTCTTAAATGAATAAATAAGTTAGGTAAAATGAATGTCTCCGCCTTGTTTATAGGCTGAAGGCTTATATATTTTCTATTTTCAACCCTTATTTTATAGCATGAACTCAAATGTTTGAAATAAACGATAGGGCTGATCCTGTTTGACTTCATTGCGATTATTGTACACTTTTTATTGAGTGTTTGATAAAGTGGGATTTTGAGTAAATATTGTTATGCAGGTTCACATTTGTTATAGCATTCGTTTTGTTGTTAACTGGTGCGGCGCTCAATGATCGACATGGTGAAGAGAACATGTCCTTTGGCAACTATTATTGCTATGTTGTGAAGCCTGGAGTCTTTGCAGGAGCTGCTATATTGTCGCTTGCAAGTGTTGTTCTTGGGATGCTGTATTATATAATCTCAACTTCAACAAAGAACGGAACTGATCCTTGGGGCGGCCCTGCTGCTCCTAGTCAACCCGGCATTGCCATGGGACAAACCCAATTTCCTCCACAGAGCTCTCAAGATCCGGTATTTGTGCATGAAGATACCTATATTAGGCGACAACAATTAACTTGATATCTTGTTGCTGATGAGGCTTCATGTTAGTGTACACTAGCTTTTTCCCCAGAAGATTCAATTTCAATTTGGGGGGGGGGGGGGAGCTTTGGTTCTTAGCTTTAGCAGAAACACAACACTTATCGTAAAGCAAAGGGTACGAGTAAAAAGGAAAAAATGGCTGATGTTTCATTGTAAATTTTACTCTGTCGAACCAAGATGCCTTATATTTCAAGATTTAAATGGGGATCCATGTCTCTCTCAATTGTTTAACTAGCATACACTTTCTCCTTTGTTCAGTCAAGTTCTAACTATACTTTTATTGGTTTTATTAACTGTGTTACAAATAGTGGTCTCATGTAGCTAAGAGGGGCCTTTGATGAATTTAGTAATATGTATGCCTTTTGTTCCGAAGAAATTAGAGATACATTTTTTTTTTTAGTTCGTTTTAAAATTAAAGATATATCATATATTTTTATGCAAAAATTATATAGTGACGTGATGTTCATAATTTTCATCACTTTTTGATTATCATCTATCTAATAAAATACAAATGATTTTGAATTTCCCGCTCACTCAATAAATTATCTAGGCCGTCCAAAGTTTGGGATAAATCTCACCGTTCATACATCTATCTAATAAAATATATCTATCTATCTAATAATATAATAATAATTTAATAAAATACAAATGACTTTAAATTTTCCGCTCACTCAATAAATTATTTTGGTAGTTCAAAGTTTGAGATAAATCATATTGTCCATACAGTGCCGGAGGCACGGGACCCAGCTAGTCTTCGATATTACACCACCACATTTGAATTTTTAGTTAGTACCAAGGCTATAAGGCTATATTTGAGGTTTTTTTTACAAATGTATATCTAATTTTGAAATGAACGGAGTAATCAATAGAAAAAATAGAGGGGTTGAGATCATATTATTAGTCACCAATAATATAGACACTAAAATTAAAAAAGAAAAAGAAAAAAATGTTTTCTGTAAGGAGGGTGTATCAATTAAAACTTTTAAAGACTTTTAAAGGTTTCATTGAAACTGTGTTTGTTTAGAGTTGAACGAAATTATTGAATTGATCAGTTAGTTATTTAATGAGTTTGTTTTGAAAAAAAATCCTGAATGACTAAATCATTATTTTTATGGGATTAATGAGATGAATGACGGCTGAATTCAGTAATATATACATATATATATATATATATATATTACTCCCTCCGTTCTATGATAAAAGTCTTTAATACTATTTTGAGTAGTCCCATTGTAAATGTCCATTTTCCTTTAATAACTAAATTGTTTACACATATTTTTCTATTATATCCGTAGCATTAAATATCTTATACTTTTCTTATTCTAATTCTCTATCCATTTAATAAGTATGGAGAAATAATATTTTGAATTGAATAGCTAGAAAGTCATTATTTCACCTACATTGAAAATAATTAATGACATATTATTATGAACAATTTTGTCATTTCATTCATCTTCTTAATATGTGTGAAAAGTCCACCAGGACTTTTATCATCGGACGGAAGGAGTACAATATTAACTATTATATTAAATAATATTAAATAAATTTAGAATACTTTTAAATTTTTTAAGAGGGTTAAATAATAAAAAATTGTTATTTAAACAATTATTAAATAAATTTTTTATTCAGTATTTTGCTTCATTCAACTTATTCAATTACTTAAACATTTAAAATTAGTTTTATCAAACATCCATGGAATCATAATTTGCTATCCTATAACCTTGACTAAACTATAAATTATTATTCCTAATAATAAACATTAAAATTTATAAATAAAACTATTTTAAAAACAGATAACATATTATTTATTTTATTAATGCTAGTGAGAGCAGATCCTCTGTTCTAAATTCGTATCCGCTTGTGTTCTCCCAACATATATATTTTATTTATTTTATGCTTCTCTCGCCAGAAGAACGAGCTCAACGCGAGTTCGTCCCGGGTCCATTGCCCCCATTCACCATTTATCTCTCTCCTATCTAATTTCAAGATTTAGATAAAGTTTTGATTGACTGAAATTCAGGTGCTCTTAACACGATTATTCGATATTTTTGTTTTGTTTTTTTCTCGTATAGATGATTTATATTTACAGATTAATGTTGATAGATTTCTTTGATTGCACAAAACAATTTTTCCTAGGGTTTGAATTTTTTTTTGGGTTAATTCTTGATATGGGGAATTCCTTTAAGCTGCCATTTCTCGGTTGTTTTTTCATTACTCGTTGTAGAGAGATAAACTGTTGCCCAAAAAGAAATTTGCAGTTTACATGGCATGAACATTATTGCTATTATTTTCTATTCTAAGATATGTGTTGTTTGCAGGAAAATCTTTGTAACAGTAGTTTATTTGAAATAGAGACCAATGTTTTTGGTGCCCTCTGTAATATACGCTTTTATCTCATTAACAAAACACAACTGATTTTGGATTTCCCGCTCACCTTAGTGAACGATCAGAACCGTCCAAGTTTAGGATGATAAAAAATTGTTGTCTATCCTCCTCCCGAGCTCGCCCTCTGCCTCCTCCATTCTCTAGCGCCAACAATCTCTCCTCCCCTTTGTACATAGTGCTGGAAGCACGGGTAGTACAGCTAGTATGTAAATATATACTGACACTGAAAATGTGTAGTCTTGCTTATCTAATGGAATTATTGTTTTATTGTCCATTTCTTCATACATTTTCTTTTGGAAAACCCTATTTTAAGGAGTAATTAATCAGATATTTATAGTTTGACTGGCAGGTATGAATCGGATTAAGGGTTTCCTTTGGCTCAAAGCCACTGAAGAGCTATCGAAGTGCGGAACATCAAGGTATTCTATTATAAAAAAGCAGAAATCTGGTCTTCTTGACGCTGAAGAGGTTTGGTCATTCCACTTTCAACCACAAAGAGGAGGTCCAGCAGCATCATCACTCCAGCAAGGTGGATTGATTTGTGGGGATCATGATCTTGGAGAAATATTGATCGGATCGAGAAATATGCTTTGGAAATCTGTACTGCCTCCTTGCCTCCGCCAAAAACAATATGCAATGAACTCTTGTCGTCGATATGCGTCGAGCTCAGAAAATGATCCTATTTTGAACCGGGATTTTCTAGTACAGCTCTGGGTCGCAGATAAAAAAATGAGAAAATCCAAAGCAAAAAAAAAGCAGATAACTGCAAAGTCTTCAAATCATGGCAAAAACATAGTTGATAGTCTATCTTCTTTGCAAAAATCATTAGGAAAATGGTTTTCAAGTGCATCTGTTGCAGATGAAAAATCTTATGACCCAGAGAAACTAGTTTTGAAGCAACCACCTACCAGCCAACGTGTCACAGGTCGTCTGAAACCAGCATCTCAGCACGAGGTATGGCCGCTTGTCTTTATTTTCTCAATAGCTGATTAGTTATCAAAACGTAGCTTATGATTTAATGATGTAGCTTTTGCTTATGCATATCATCACAAGCTCCATATCCTTGTGTATTTGAAGGTACTTAGTTATAGCTTTTGCTTATGCATGTTATCACAAGCTCCATATCCTTGTGCATTTGAAGCTACGTAGTTATTTATGTATTCATGTCATTCTTAAAAATCCTTGTGTTCTGAGAGCTGTTAGTCTTGAATTAATTTATTAACAATAACAAAGGTGACAAAAAAATGAAATAAGTACGAGGAATCTTTTATTCTTTTACTTATCAAAGAAAAGAGGGAAACAAAGAGAATTAAGAATATCCTTCAGTTAAGGAAAAACAAGTTAAGGACATCAAAGAAATTGAACTCCTTATGAAAACCCTCCTCACCCAAACTTCCCCACGGTTTTGAGAGGAATAGAGATGGCCTACAAAACTCTCAAGATTCAGAGCAATTCACTTTATTAATGAAGGAGAGGAAATACACAGTCCAGCCCATTAGGCATGGTGTTTCAATGAAAGAAAAGTTAAGTAACCCACCAGTCATCCATTATATTCATCTGTCGAGCAATGGTGCTAACTCAAAATTTGCTTCTATAACATGTAAACAGACTAAAACAGACTAAATTTGTCGCTTATATGAACTCAGAGAAAGTACTATAAACAGACAAAAATGGAAATGTAAGAGAAACTGATCAATATAAATCAAATACCAAGTTGAAAACTAGACTTGGGTGCTACATATCTGATTAAACAGAAGAAGGATGACTTGATATAAGCAAAACCATTCTCATTATCAAAAAGAAACTGCAAATTTGATTTCCATGAATTGTTTTCATTTGACAGGAGATCTGTACATGCTTAAGTTTCAGTAGCTGTACTTTGATGCAATAACTTGTTTCTGTAATAGTTTCATTCAGCCACTTATAAGTTCTTTGAATTGTTGTCAACCTATTTATTTTAATATGCCTCAGTTTTTATTTTCTATTTTTAAAATTGTGTTTAGTTAAATATATAGTAATTATTTCAATTATGGAACCTGTGTATGAGCAATTAGCTCGATTTTCACACCAATTATTTGATCTAGATCCATATTGTTTCATAACTTTGATACTTTAGTGATTGATTGTAGTTATAGAGCTTCGTTAGTTCATTTAGATTGAGGATCTAGTTTATTTTTGGCACAGATAATTGCACTTTTCTCCGTTTTTTTTTCTTCAACTTTTTAAAATTTATTAAATTATTATGATGTTCATAGTTTCATTGGCCTTTTTTTGCCTTTTTTTTCATTTTCTTTTCCTCTTTTCCATACACTCTTAGTGTTTTATCACTGGATCTTTAATCTTTTACTGAAGGGAGCAAGGCTTGCATCCGTTATTGGTGGGAAAATATGTTTGATTGATTGAAATCTGGAAGTAATTGTTCGGAGAAAGAATAATTACTAAGTTGCTTTAATTTTGAGGTAACCAGATGTTGGAATCTGGACTAGTGCCTTTTACAAACACCTTTTCCCGTAAATAGATTGCTACATACATTTTATATGTTATCAAATTCATATTTGTGTAGTTGTAAGTATATGCAATTTAGCAACTTCTTACAATTGACAAGAGAGATATGTACCTTTTGGAATTCTTATGTTCTGAATTGCATCTTTGTTTCTTTGTAAAGCCGTTATCACTTGTTATTGTCAAAGTGTAACTATCCATTTCTTCATTTATGTAGGCTCAGGTTGCACCTCTTCTTGCGAGATCCACTTTGTTAATTACTAGAGATATAGAATGGGCCAATCTCATGCTTGGTTTGAGCAGGTAAAATTTTATGCCTCTCTATTTGACCATTTGATGCACTTGTTCATCATGTCAGTAATATAATGCATATCTTTTTTTATATTTTTTAATAGTTATTATTTATCTAAAAATTTGTTATGTTTCTCTGTTTAGTAGTTATTCCAAATTCTTATTTTCAACTTCTAGTACAATTAACGATTTGTAATGAATGTTATTAAAATGAAGCACGAGATCTGTGAGAGACAAAAGAGTCAGAGGGAGAGTGCGTAAGAGAGGAAGAGCGAGAGAGGGTGAGCCAGAGAATAAGACCAAGTCTTCTCACATTGCATAAAATAAATGTAGCTATATTAATCTTCCTTTACATTGGGATAATTTTTTTTCCCTTTCTTGGCTTTTGTGCTACAATCTACAACCATGGGGGCTTTTCGCGAGGTTTTTGTTTTCGGATGTTTACAGAAATTGCTTTGCTGTTCTCATTAGCTATGTTATTTGTATTTAGTTTATCAGTATCTTATAGCGGACTCCTTGTTCTCCCTCCCTATAATTTTCTTCTTTCTAATAAAGTTTTTTATTAAAAAAAGAAAAAGAAAGATGAATAAGCCTTACCTTTATTTAATTTTCATTAACTTGTTTACTGAATAGGTCCATCATCATTTTCTTTTGGCATTGAATTCTTCAGTATTGTTATCATCTTTTAGCTCTATCCAATCTCTTGAATTTTCATCTTTTGTTACTTGTGTTTAACTTGGGTTAAAGCAACTTTATTTTTATGTGCATTGGTCTATACTGTTATACATGTTGTGTTTGGATTGTTTTGTTTTGATGAGGTTGCACAAGGCATGACTCAATTTTAATATTGTAGAAGTTTAACTCGAAAAAGAGAGGAAACAACTAAGTAGGACAAGGAGTTCTTTAGCAGAATTTAGAAGTGGAAATGAGGTACAGAGTTGTAGTTTATGAGAGCTTCCCAGTCCCCAGTAGATCCAAAATGAACTCCTCTAAAATTCTCAAAGGGTTGAATCCCAAAGTACTACGAAATATGGTACCCTATTCCATAATCCATACAAGGGAAGGACACACCGTTAAAGATTATATCATTTCTCACTGTTCATATATCCTAGCAAACGCGCACTGCACCCTGGGTTCATCACATCATTAGTATGTTGGTAGTTTTGGGACCCTGGAAGGCAAACTTGTAACGAATTGTCGAAAGAGAAATGACACACCCAAGCTTCACAAACTACCCCGTATAAAGAATACCACACAATGTAAGAACAGGTGGTTATTAGGCTCTGAGCTCTGGTTGCACGACACACTAATCCGGAGAAAGAAGCTTATATGGTCTCTGCCTCTGCAGTAGATTATGACGACTCGATAAGAAAGCTGGATAGTTGGGCTAAATGAAAATGGACTTTTATGGGTTATTAGATTCTCAACCGCATGGTGTACCAGAATTAATAAATTAAGTTGTAAAATTAACCAAGTATTATTGATAGATATAAATACAAGGGTCAATTACAGTGACCTACCTTAAAGTTAGGTATGATTACATTTAGATCCGCCATAGTTAGAAAATTACATTTACCTTCCTTGAAAAAAAGGTTGACTGGACGGATTAAACAACATTCTGGTCTGCCCTTGGTAAAATAATGTACTGCTAACTTACTTTTATAGAACAAATGATCCAAATTGTTTCCACTTCTTTCTCTCAATATGTTTTTAAATACTACACTACAATCACCATCATTAATGACCACCCATTTGTCTCTCTCTAACCACCAATCAATCAATCAATCATTACCACCAATATCCACCACCAACATCTTAAGTAAGGCAATGCTTATCTTCTCTCCTCTCTCTCTATCTCAACCAAGCACAATTTTGTCAATTTTCAGTACCACTACCATCTTCTTGACCTTATCACTTTACAACCACAATTGCCAACCTTCTCGAAGCTCCTACATGGTTCAAATTCACAATAGAGGCTTATGTTTTGGAAAGTCATTTTTTTGACTCGGTATAGCCTATATAGGTTTTGGGTAGTACGCACTGTTACACTAGTTAAGAGTTTCAAAAATAAATATAAAAAATTATGAAACAATTCTAAATAATAAGAACATTAAGATGGACCAATTAAGTTCACAAAAAACATTATTTATGACGCGGGACAAAATACTTATACTTTTGGATTTTGGATTTTACTCAATTATGGAGGAATGATGTTTATGGTAGCTAAATGTAAATTTCAAATTTTTAGTTGTTAGGTTTTTTATCATTAATTAGATTTGATTTTAGGCTCTAACAAGGGATTTTAAATAGATTTTATTTATAAGGATGTTTGGGATCGCTTATAAGCCGTTATACTTGCTTATAATCAGTTTCAATAAGTAAAAAGTGTTTGGTAAACTTATTTTAAAACTGCTTATAATAACTTTTTATGAAAATTTGGAGCTTCTGATTATTTACCAAATCTAATAATGAGGTTTGACCAAGTATATTGCTAATCTATCCCTGTTTATTTTAATAATTCCAACCATTACCCTTATTTACTTTTCAAACCATTTCGTTTTAGTAATTTACACTTGAAATAAGCGATTAACAAATTTTTTTATATCAAACATTTTTCACTTGTTTACTAATTTAAGTGCTTCTAATTTACCAAATACTATTTTTTTAAAACTGATTATAATCAAAAGTACTAATCAGAATCAATAATTACATATTTTTAAGCAATCCCAAACATACTCTTAGTTATCAATTAGGTAGATTTCATGCATGATCTTAGGGATTTTGAATTATGTTTTTAATTTTCATTTGACTTCCCTTTTAAGTTGTAATCAACCCTTCTTATATAAAGGGTCTTCATTATTAAATTGGAAGAAAGCTTTTGATTAATAAAAAATGTGTTTGGGTTTTTTTTCCCTCTCTCTGGTGGATTCCAGTTATTTTTCTTGTGGATTCAAGGGCCCCTAGTGGATTATAGGATGGTTTACCTAGTCGATTCTAGGTTTCGTCAACTAGAACGATATCTAGTATTGTCCACTTTATTTCCGTTCTGCGTCAGTTGATAATTATCTACACCATTGACCCAATAATCAATAAAGTACTTCTAATCATTATTAAAATTATCTCCTCGAGTGTTTTCTTCTCTTTTCTCCTTGTGGATTCAAGGATTTTGGTGGATTCCAAAGTTACTTTGCCTAGAAGATTCTAGAATCGTTAGCATCAGAACGATATCTGACCCACTATTGCTTATGTTCTATGTTAGTAAGTATCAGGGCACTAGTTAACTTAGGTTCTATATAGTATGCATAATTATTTTTCTGTTAAGAAGTTTAATTATAATTTTATAAGTTGTAACTAACTTGAACACTAATTTAATTTTTTAATACCAATTTAGGTACTAACTGAAATGTTTCAAATACATTTTTTGTGTGACGTTTCTCCCTTTTACACCGAAACATATCCTTTACATGAATAATCACTTATTTTTTTGCTCGTATCACGTTTGCGGTTTGGCAAGGGCCAACACTGCTCTGATACGTCGAAATTTTGAACTGTGAGCTCCTAACAACCATCAATGCAACAAATCAACTATAGTCGACATAAGCCACTAACATCAACATCGCTATTAACTAGGGGTGCAACTTGGGTGGGTTTAGGGGTCATCTCAGTCCCAGCCCACACAAAATTTGTTGGGTTTGGGTTGGGCGAGCTTAGAGGTTAGGCTTGACATTTGTTGCCCAAATACTAACCTGCATAAAGTTCATGAGTTTGGGTTGGGTTGAGCGGGGTTGGATGGGCTTTGACGACAATAATTAAAAAGAAAAAGAAGCTATAATAAAACTTAATTCGTCACAAGTATACGTTGATTGAATTTTTTATTAAAAAAATCATAAGCAAAAATTTTAAAGAACATTTACGAGGAACTACCAAACTCTGTTGATGAGAGAAAAAAACAAACTAAAGTTATTATTAATTGTTCAAATTATGTTTGACTTGTAGCTAATATAATATAGATGACATATTATAATATAAAATATAACAAATACTATATAAATAGTAGAATAAGTATTTTATATAAGCTAGTAAAATACAATAGTTGATAATAAAAAAATATTAAAAGGTGACAACTCATTAACTAATTTGATTAGTGCTTTTGAAAAAGAAGAAAGAATACGATAATAGATGGGGGAAAGTTTTGAGTTTCTCTCTTTATTAACAAAAAAAATAAGAAAATGTTATTACAATTTGTTTCTTATATAAGGTACCTTTTTTTTCAAAAAAAAGAAATAAAATAAAAATATCTCGCACAATGAAAATATAATAGAAGTTAAAAGTATTCTGATCACTGCAAGAATTTTAAAACAAAATTCAAGTAATGCATTTATGTATGTGTGTGTATATATATATTCATACATATAGAATATATCATATATGTATAAAATTTGGGCGGGTTTGGGCAGGATCGGGTTCGGATAAACCTAAGCCCCACACAAACTAGATTTGGGCGGGCTATGGGTTGAGTGGATTTTTAAAAATATGAAAAAACTAACCACAAAATCATGGACGGGCTCGGGTTACCCGCAGGTTCCCCAACTCAGGTTGCACCCGTATTATTTACTATACGGCTATTAGACCTGGCAAACGGGCCGGGTCATCGGTGGGCCGGGCCAAAATGGTCCAAATTTTGGTGGGCTGGAATTAAGCGACCTGTGGCCCGGATTGGGCCGACCCGGCCTTCGGGCTTTTTCATTTTTTTTAAATTTTAAAAACCTGTAAATCACAAATTCACAATACTATTTAAATTGTAATCAATCATTCTCTCCTGTCTCCACTTTCTTTCTAGGGAAAGTTCAGAAGAATGAACAAAAAATACAATCTAAAGTTGCTGTAAAGCTCAAGAAGTAAATGAGTAACATATTACTTACAATGATACAAATGAGACAAACTAATCTTTGAAGTGCTCTTATTGATAAATGATAAAGTACACAAATTCAAACTAAGACTATTTATTTCATTTGACACGTCACCATCAACAGAAATAAGCTCCAAATGCATACTTGCAATCTCATCTGCTAGTGAAAGAATAGCTTGACATCCTGTGCAGAAAGATTCATAAATGTGTCACATTATATATGGTAGAAGCAGCAGACAGAGTGAAGGTAGAAGAATTTTAAAATGGTGTATCCTTATTGGCAATTTGGCATCAGTTTTCAAAATTGCTAAATGATACCATAAGGGAAAACAGGATCCTGTTTCAAAATAAGACTTTTAAGTAATAAAATAAACACACATGAAAAAAACTTTAGGACAAAGGTAAGAAGAAGAGAATTCTGAACTAAGAATCATCCTATTTTCCTGTTCCTTTATCATTCTTTAAAAACATTAAAACCCCTAATGACCTTATCCAGTAAGTACAATAAATAAATAAAAAGATACTGATTATCTTCGGGTGGAAAAAGAAGATTACATATCTAAACTTACCATTACCACCACCAATACACCATAAGCAAAAGTATAAGTTTCAATAAACCAATTAAAGATGAAGGATAAAACCCATGAACAGAAACCCGTAACATCCAATAAAGAACATAGTTCAACCTTTTACAGAAAAGGGAGAAAAATTTACATTTAACCAGCTCTAGACATCTCATAAATCAAAATATTCATAAGATGCGTCACACCAAAATCAATAATTGGTTTATCCCTCATTTTACAAATTAGGAGTCTTTTTTTGTAAGTCATTAATACCCACCCTCTGCAAATGCAAATTTGAAATAGTACAAGCATGGCAAACTTCCCCCAAACTGTGTTTGATAAAAATTCAAATGAAAACAGACCTAATCATACTCCAATTCAAATGTAACAAAGCATACAATTCTACATTTTTATTACACAATTACAACACAAGATTACCTTTTCTTAGTACTTGAAAAATCAAACAAAAATCAAAGAAATAGTCCATAAAAAAATGAAGTACTTGCTAGTGAGTAATGTCTAGTCACTCCTTGTAATTTCGCTCATGTTAGAACCCTTTGACTCTTGATTTGCAACTAGCGGTACCAAAAATTGGTCGTTCGTCAAACCATCATCTATATTAAAAATGCCAATTTAAAATATCAATACCCAAAATTAAACTAAAAAACTACAATTAAAGTAACAATATTTACAACTAGAACAAACCTAGTATTTCATATCCACAAATCCAATTACGTCCACAAATTAATGCTTGTGCATTATCCGGTAGAAGCGAACTGCGATATTTTGTGAGAACTTTTGCTCCAATGCTAAAGGTCAACTCCGAAGCAACCGTTGTAATCGGAATTGATAAGATATCATATGCCATATTCGCTAGTATTGGATATCTATAATAACGTAATATTTGAAAGTACTAACTAGTCATTAGTCATGTGTAAAAATATAAAATAAAGGTATAAAACTAGAATAAAAAATAAGGATTGGGTACCTCTCAGAAAGTTTTTTTCACTCTTCTAGAATATTAAAAGAAGATTTGTTAGTGACGATTTTCTCCTCTAAGTATTGTTCCAATTCCGTTCTTGTTGATGTAGTACCCTGCACTTCTCTCGCAAACTCCTATTTAAAATTTTAAACATTAAAAGTTCATCAACAAAAATATGCAATATAGATAAATATGCAAAAAACTAAAAAATTTATAATACATGAAAACTTTACTTACATCAAACTCATCATCACTATGTTCACTTGTGTTGGTGGTAGCAATAGTTGAAGTCCCTACACCATCTTGAGGTTGTTGTGAACCATCTTTTGACAACTCCGTTGCATATTCCATGAACAAAGATTTCATAGCATCCACAATTTTCTCCACTTTTCTATTTATAACATACTCATCCGTCTCAAATTTTTTCAATTTAAATTTGACAAATTGCACCTTATACCTTGGGTCAAGAATAGTAGCTATGGACAAGATAACAACATAGTCGTTCCAATATTTTTCAAACTTTGGCAACATCTCATTTGTCATGTTTCTAATTACCTCAATCTCACAAGACTTATTAAACATCAAAAGTTCTTTTATCCTCAACACATGTAAAAAATACAGATTTGCTGTTGGATAACTCGTTCCTGAAAAAAGTTTTGTAATTTTCAAAAATGGTTTCAAAAATGTAGTGATAGCTTGTGCTATTTCCCACTTATCATTTGATGGACAAGTTGTGTAAGATGATTCAACCATGGCATATTGAAAGAATACATCTTTAAATTTCAGAACGCTATCAAACATCTCCAATGTAGAATTCCATCTAGTTACACAATCCAAATGCAAATCCGATTCTACGGACACAAGCAATTGTTCACAATATGTAACAAACTTTAATAATCTACTTTCAGATCCCTTAATATATTTGACACCCTTTCTAATTTTGCGTAAAGGTTCACTAGCAATTTTCAAACCATTTTGAACAATGAGATTTAATATGTGAGCAGAACACCGAACATGGAAAAAACTACCATTGCAAAGCAAGTTTCCTCTCAAATGAGCCTTCAAGAAATTTTGCATGTTGTAGTTGTTTGTTGCATTATCTAAAGTAAGAGAAAATATCTTTTTTTCAATTCCCCAATCCTTTAAAAACTAAAGATTTTTTCCGATATTCCGGTGGGGGAAATGACAGAAATTTATAATCTTACTGTGCAACACACAATCATGATCAATAAAGTGAGCGGTTAAATAAATATAACTCTCACTAGTACCGGACGACCACAAATCGGAAGTTAGACAAATTCTACCGCGGATGTTCTTAAATGCACGTTTTAATTTTACTTTCTCAAACTTAAAAATTTTAATACAATTCGCTTTGGTAATCACATCCAAATTCAAATAGTTATGCACTCTTCGTAATCCTTCATGTTCAACAATCAAGAATGGATAGTTATGCATCATGATTGCTTCAGCCATTTTATCCCTATAAATGAGCTAACTAAATTTTCTATTAAGCATTTTTCCTTCATGATCTAGATGCATTTGAGTCGCATTTTGGTTAACTAAACCGGGACATGACTTTTAATGTGCATGCAAATTTCTATTCCCATGAGAACTACCACCATCTCCAATAGCATAACTTTTTGTGCATGTTTTACAATATGCTCTTAACTTTTTGGTTGAAGGATCTACCTTTTTTTCATATTGATTCCAAATTGAACTTTCTTCCCTTCGTTTTCTCTTCGAACTGTCAATTGGTTGTGTCAAATTGTCCGAGCTTTCAACTCCCCCATCAATTAAATCAATTGTTACACGATCTCGTCGATCCATAAGAACTCTACAAACAAAAAATATTTTTAAACAATTAACACATACTCAATAACAGACTTATTAGTATTAGAAGGTCTGAGAAAACCAAAACCAAATCAATGACATCCAAAAATCATATTAGAAATCAATGACATCCATACTTTTAAACAATTAACACATACTTCAATGATCATATTAGAAATCAATGACATATGAGAAATGTACCCCTTTCATAATTCAGTCAGAGTAGATTACCACTAAATCACCCTATACATTGACAATGCTCCGATTGGAAACAGACGGATATCTTATACCTTTTAGAATTCAAGTATATATTTTATCAGTTCATAAGGGAATCTACCTTTTTAGCCACTAATTCATACATACATCAAATAAAAAATGTAAAATGCAATGCAACATAGAAAGTAAAATGCAAGTGAATAAGTGAATTCACGTTGGGTGAAATCTTAATGGATAAGTGAATTCAGCCACTAATTCATACATCAAATAAAAAATGTAAAATGCAACATAGAAAGTTGCTTCAAAAGTGAATAATCAATCTTATACTGTAGGAGAGGAGATTGCAGATTTTGTGACAATCAACCCGACAATGAGACAACATCAATGTCCTACATCACACACGAATACTACAACGTTAATAATACTTTCTAGAGTAAGATTGGAATGATTCCATATTTTATCTCAATTTGATAGGTCTAACAACATATGAAGGGAAGGTAAATTCATCACAATTAGCGATAAGGCAAAGGTTGTGTAGCCCCATCACCTTTAACTAAAGGGGAAGGAAAAATGATGTTAATAGGTGAATAAAAGTCTGGCAAGAAATCCAGGCCAAAGAGCTTAGTAAAGAGCCAAAACACCTTTCCAGTCCGCCAAGCATTTATCAAATTCAAACCAGTAATAGGTGTACAAGGACTTCAACTATAACCACTACTAGTATCTACTTAAAGAATGTCCAAATCTTACTTCTGAAGAAGAACAGACCACTAGAAATAGCTCCTGATGAAAAAAACCATTAAGGTTTCATCCAATAACAAGTCAACAACAAAAGATTTGATGTTCAGGAAAGAATTTTTATTTTTATGTCAGCTAAAAATTGATTTATTAACAATAAATTGGTGTATCTGCCAGACCCAACCAGGAAAACTGCAGGAGCCAAGGTGGATCAATCACCCAAGATCACCCTGTCTTCTACCCAGAGTTGATCTCAAGTGACCCACGAGTGTGGAGGTGTTACATTTGACTTTTAAGTTTGAAATAGGCGACAACAGCCAAACCATAGAACAAAATCAACTTCAAAAAAAGGTAGATCCTTCAACCAAAAAATTAAGACTGAAAACGAAGGGAAAAAGGTAGATCCTTATTCTTTCAACCAAAAAGTTAAGCATTTAATCAGTCAATAGTAACTCAAACCAACTACCTGTATTCAACACTGAGATATATTATATATAGAGAGAAAATTACCCAGATTCTAGAGAGAAATTGGTCTCACAGAATGAGGATTTGGATTCGGGACGAAGAGAAGAAACTACACAGTTGCCAGTCGGCGTGGTCGATCGATCGAAGTGTGGATTTGTGGATTTTCCAGTCGTCGTTGTCTCTTTGTTGAGGACTCTTAGTTCCAGATCTAGATCTAAAAAAAGTCCCTTTTATTTTATTATGCCTTAGCCAAGCCGGTTAGCCCCTTTAGGGAGATTAGAGAGTTAGAGAGTAGTAGAGACATAGCCAGATAGGGGTTATTTTTTGAAGGACCGGGCGGGTCGGGCATCCACGGGCGGGTCTTCATTGGGCCGGGTCAAAAAGGCCCAAGTTTTTTGGGCCGAAAAGAGAAACCCATAGCCCAGTTTTTGACGGACTGGCCCGGCCCGCGGGCCTGGGCCGATTTTGCCAGGTCTAACGGCTATCAAGACCTCATCTCACATTCTATAGACATAATGGAGCATAATGGTTTTTCACATAGATTTTCTTGGTACAATTATATTGTTTATGTGGGGTCTTGGATTGTACTTTGTGAATAGAGTTTGGTGTTATGTAAAGTAATAAGACTATGGTATTACATGGTGTTTTGAGTTTTGACTAAATTTGTTTCAAGCTTGTTTTGATTTGATTTGTTTCAGCATTTGTATTCATGGTCCATTCTCTAATTTTTATAATATGGGATTGCCTCAATTCAGCTGATCTTGGCCTATCCACATACATATATGCAATGTGGTCAACTGGTCATTCAAAATTGTTCACTGTTGTCCTAACTTTCTACTCGCACTTTAGTTCAGTGGTGTTTGTACTGTTAACCAAAGTCGTGGAAGTTAATTCATTGCAAATTTGTATGTTGTGGGGATTCATTTATCCTTTATCTATAATTTTATCTTTTGGAATTGTAGGAAAACCGTTACGCGATTGTAGATGTCTTCTACCCTCAGTCAGTATGTGCCCTTTTCATTTCCTTTTCAACTTCTAAGATATACAGAATAGTGTTTACTAAGAAACTTGTAAGTTGTAGACTTGTAGTACGCAGTAAAAGCTCCTAAATAATGTAATACTAATATTATTGTTTTCAGCCTGTAGGTTTGATTCGTGAACAAAGTAATATCATTGCCAGACAGGTTTGTTTTACAATTAGATTTCAGCACTCCATCTGTGTTAACATTCTTTTAGACTCTGTTCAAATGACTCTGGATCCAGCTCAAACTATTGTCATCAGATTCAGATATTTCTATTTTTTGAGCTTTCAACACATAATAGAATTATTTGTGTTCTCTATGCATATCATGATAGTGAGGGAACTCCTACACTACTCTGTGAAATCTCATTTAATTGTTATGCAGTTTCACGAGGTCAATATTTACTATAAACTTTATTTCGGAATGCTTGATCTGCCTTTTCATACAATTAATTTCTTGTCTACCATTTCAATTTTGTATCTTATATTGTTGGGGGTTAACTGTACAAGGAATAAATAAACCATAGGTTCGTCAAAGTTTACATGATGCCGCTGACCCTGAGACATCCAAAAATAGTTATAAGTATGATTATATGATTGTTGGTTTAGTATTTAATGCAAGAGCTGCGTTGAGCCTTCTCTAGAATAATAGTTATGGCAAGCATAGTAGCCAAATTGGCAAAACGCCTATGCGGTGCTAGCCAGTGGCACCCCCCCACTGCATAGGTAGTTGACCAAATCTTATTCTTTTTTATTGAAACCATAAAAAGTGAAATTATCTGTATAGTAGACTAATTGAATTAAAAATACCTATATTTGAATCAATTCTCTCAAAAAAAGCAAAACTAATTATTTGTGAAAGGTTTTTCCACTTTCAAGTATTTTTTAAGAATTCAGCATGTTGCAAATCAGTCCCACTAATCGATTTGTTAGTCTAATTTTAGTTAGTTAATTTTCAAGCTGCAAACTTCTTCCTTTAATTGATATGTTAGTTTCCAAATTATGAAAGTACATAGATTTAGGCACCGCAAGGAATAAGGTACTATGATTTTATTGAATTTATTGCGTCGACATCATAATTGCACTAAACTCCCTATTTGATACACCATAATTGTGACCTAGAGTTTCGCCTTTTTCTCTCATGTTCAAAAATATAATAATAGAAAATTTCAGGTGGTCATCGCCTAGCCGGCAGCCCGTAACTACTGTGTTACAATGAGTCTACAAAACTTGTTTCAATACTATCTTCATCTTGCAAAGGATGTCTTTTTTATGTTCGGCATTGATTCTAAGACTGGGCGGGGATACATGTATACATTATATTTTACCTTATCTTTAACATAGTTGAAAATGTTTGAAAATATAAATATATGCTGAAATATAATGTATAAGTATTTATTCAACAAGTTGTAAAATCTGCGCTGAACACACCAAAAGAAAAAGAAGTCAGCTTTTGCAGGACAAAGGGGTGCTTCAGGGCTGAAAAATTGTTTATCTAGGAATTTTTATGCTTCTGCATTAGATATGTAAAATTGTCAGCGTGGATTTCTTATATGGATTATGGTATCCACCAACTTAGAGTAGCATTTAGAGCTGTTCTTGACTAGTGTTGTGTCACATGTTACTGAAAGAGTATCAATGTGACTTTTATTGAGCACATTATGCTATTATGGGGCTTTGTACCAGCAACAAATTAATTGTTCCATTCAGTGGGTATGTCTTTACAGAAAGCGATGATTCATTTTTGTTTTGTTTTGATGAATCATAAGCAAAACCACCAAGCAATCAGCAGTAATTAACGCGACTTAATTAATATAACTGTCTTCATTATGTATTAATGACTTAGAGGGAAGGGGCAGGGGGAGGGGGATAGGAGCCAGTGGACAAATTTCATTACTGTTCAAAAGACCATTCCGAAATGAAATAAATGGGCATTGCGAGCAGGCTACCTCTATGCCTTACTCAACTATAGGTTTATTTTATAACACTTTTAATTTTAATTAATCAGTATCATGCACTTTCTAGAGAAAAAGTGTCAGAGCAACAATGTTTAACACAATGAAAAGGCAGAAAGTTAATAAATCAAGATGGCTGCTCTAGTGTGTCAAACATTCTCCCTCCCTCCTTCCCTCTTCCCTCCCCACGTTGTGGTTAGGTGGGCCGTGCAACAGTTAGGCTGGTGACAACAAATGGTGTCAGCGGTTAGGGCCCTTGGTGCTAGTGGTGCATTTTTGGTTTGTTATTTAAATGGGATGCTGCTCAGACATAGCGTTGTGACTTAATTTTTGGTCTTGCTAAAGGACATGTTGGTCTTCTCTTGGACTTTTTTCTTACAATGTATAAGCTACATAACGAAAATGGAGTTCACACTTTGGTGCAAGAGAGCTCCCAAACTGTACTTGCTGGAAGTATACCCTGCTATCCCCCATGTACTTGTTTCCTAATATCCATATCAATTAATTTTATATGCTTCTCTCTTTCTTCATAGACTTGCCTTGTGCGTCCTCTCCCAGCTTTAGACCCTTACTGAGGCCTTAGTTTCAGTATGTCACACCTTTTCTCATCCTAAAGAACCTGGAAGTACCATCCTTCTGTTGTATTTCATTTTGGGGTTTCTGATTTTTGTTCCAAGTACTGCTAAAAGCTATTAGCCTTTTCCCCTCTAGATGTTTAGATTTATCAAGTGATCCAATTGTAAATTTTATCATATTATATAAAATTTGGCTTGAAATAAGTTATAACAGAGTACAAAGGATAGCTTTCCAAGCTGCCTAGTAGACATATTTGGACCTAGGATCCAGAAATTGTTGTTTTTGTTTTTGACGGAACACTTATTGTTGATGCTTCTGTTGGCTCAGGCCGTTAAGTTAGAATAAAACAGTGTTCGATAAATATGTTTTATTTAAATTCTATGCCTATATTTTTTGTTTTGAACCACCAAACATGAGATTTACTTCTAATAAAAGGATATTCTCTTTTGCTTACGAGAGGGCTGTCATACTTCTTTGCAGTTGCTCCGTACAAGGCGCCCTTTTGTGGCTTACATAACTGATGCCTTGGGTAATGAACTCTTTAGGGTGAGTTTGTGCATAAACTTTTAAACTACCTGCGAAGATGCTATCCCAGTTAGTCAGTAAAAAAGTCAGTGCTACTTTAGGTCTACTTATTCCAAGTTTCCGTATGTCTATATTTAGGTTCGGCGGCCCTTTTGGTGGATAAACAGCTCAATCTATGCAGAGATAAATGGCAAGGTATGCCAGTTTGAAATATCAAAGAAGTTATTCTAATATTGTGAACCAAATTCTTGAAGTAAGTACAAGCATAGTCCCTCGTGATTATAGATATTTGTCTCCAGGAAGTTGGTGTAGTGCACAAAAGATGGCATCTTTGGAAGAGGATTTATGATTTGTATTTGGGGTAAATTTTCTTTTTTACTGAGGCATTTTTTTTATTTGGTAAGTTGATAAAAAGTTTTTTTTTTTTAGTTCTTTATACAAAGTCCAAAACTGAATTGGCTTTACTTGAATTATAAACAATATTTTCTTTATTTTGATGAGTGAATTTTGTTTAGTTATTCTTGTATGACTATGACACACAAGGTAGAGACAAAAAAATTGTTAAAATTATAATTGTGTTATAATCAGCTACTTGATCCTGAATTGAATAGGTTGTCTGATGGTTTGCTGATATTATAATCCTGAATGGAGAGTCTTGCCTTTGAATTTGTGGAAGGATGATTTCTTTGTTAAAAGTTTTTAACTTATATGAGTTTTGGTAGGTTATTTGGGCAGTTATATAACCTTAAGGTCATGTTTACTTGCAGGGATTATAATTCCGGAATTATATTAACTCGACTATATACTGTATACATCTTAATTATTACTTCTATTTATCTTTTGATTTTATATTTATTTTATACCATCTCAAATTCACAATTCACACAACTAAATAAGAAACTGTTAAAACTCTTTAAATTTTCTTATCAAGCACATACATATTCATTATTAATTTAAAAGTTAATAGGCTAATAGCATACATATTTTATACTATTTATAGTATGTATAACCAATAAAATTACAAAATATCAATAGTGACATATAAATATAATATATAATTACTAAAAATAATATATATAGTTAAACGAGTCGAGTCAAATTGAATTTATAAACGAGTCTGTCGAATAAAATTTGTAAACGAGTCGAGTCAAGTTTGTAAATGAGTCGAGTTCCTGGAGTTGTGTTCAAAAATAGGGATGGAATTGACTCAAGTAGTGAGTCGAGTCGAGCTAGGTTAAACAAGTCAGGTTTCGGGTAGCTCGCGTCCTTTAACAACTCTACTCACCTCTAAAATCATCCCTTGGTATTGCAATATACCATTGACTATTGTTTATCTCCTCTATATGATTAGTACTATGTCACTTTTTAACCTAAACAAAATATTCAATCTATCTGGAAATGAGTGTCTTACCTTTTTGTGGATTGTTACAAATATTAAGATTTTGGACACACTTATCAATTTTTCCAGTAGTTTTTTCTTATATACATAAACTGTCTTTGAATTTAGTATTGAAAGGAAAAAAGAGGGATAAAAAAGGTCAACAAAAATAGAAAGACTCCTTTTTTATGACTGGGAGAGTATTAGTTAAAAGTAAGTCCAATAACATGCTCTTAATAGTACAAGGCCTCAAAAGATACGGAGACTGAGATTTGCAACGCCAAGAAGAAAATGAGGGCTATTGATTTGTATAATTGAAAATGGCTGCTAGTTTTGATTACATGGATGCAATGAGAACTTTTAACTCCTTATTAGAAATTAGAATTTACAATTATCATGAAAGAGAAAAAGAAAACAGAATTCTCTGTTCTTTTTATTTGCTCTAGTTCAATTAAGGTTGTTGCAGGAAATCGAACTCCTATTTGCTGTAGGACGGGGTAGGAAGAAGGAATAAGAGTAGTTATTTCCGCAGAGAATCGGTAAAGAAACACACAGCTTTAATCTCAAATCAATTCATTCAATAATCTCTAAAATAATAAGTATTATAATGCTTAAATAGAAAAACCAAGTATTGGGATTAAGCAAAAACCCTAATTTAAAAATGAAACAATCTCCTAATTATAATCTACTACCATAAGTAAAACATCTCTTACTAAAATAATTACATTAATAATCCAATATTTATCTCTAAATAACAATACAAACTTAATAATAAAGTTCATAATTTTCCTCTTCCGTATCGCATCATTCTCCTCGCCTTTGAAAAAAACTCGTCCTCGAGTTTTGAAATATCGAAGAATAATAAACCACAGTGTAGGAGATGCATTCCATCAAAACATACGTATCCGATGTTTCTTGAGAATAATTTTTGGGAATAGCATTGTCACAAGCAAGAAACTAGATGCAGGTTTGGATTCAAATACAAAATTTGTCATAAGAAAGTCAACATGTTGTATCTCAATTGTCTTCTTTTTTGTGTTTAACTTCTTGGTTAACATGATTCACCTCTTGCACTGCACTTCCTTTAATGCAAACCACATTTGAATCTTCAACTGATTTTCCTCAACTTCATTAGTGATCCTCACGAGTCTGAACATGTCGAAGTTCTTGTTCTTGAAGAGTCTCACTGACGCCTATTTTATTTGTAGGGCCTGACTTTATAGCTTTAACATTTGTGTTGATTCCTTGACCACATGTTGGAATTGTGACGATTAATTTTGAGATATTTGCTTGATTTGTTGTAAGTGCTGCAATGGATTCTTCTAAGACGGTCCTCCTAATTATAAGTCACCATAATTGAAAAAAAAACATTTGTTTTGCTACCTAAAAATAGGTAACAAAGGGGTACAAAATTGAAAATTCTAAAAGTTCAGGGGCTGAAATTAATGTGCAGAAACTTTAGGGCTGAATTGAAATTTTTAGAAACATTGAGGGTCAAATTGAAAGTTTTAGAAACTTTGGGGTCTAAGTTGAGAATTTGAGAAACCTTAGGGTACCAAACTGTAATTTGGTAGAAGAATTGCCCTACCATAATTACTTTAGCGACGCCACTATACCATTTTTAATTTTTTTTCAATTTTGGGATAAGTTTGAGACTATGTTGTAGTCTCGAATACTTGTGTTGATTCTCTAGCAAACTTCGACAATTGATGAAAGCCATAAAATTAGGATACGGAATCAAAAGATATCAGGAATTTTGACTCTCATACTATTATGATGTAGGACGAGGTAGGAAGAACGAGTACTTATCTCCACAGAGAATTGGTAAAGAAACACACACAAAAGCACACAACTCTAATCTCAAATCAATTCATTCAATAATCTCTAAAATAATGAAGTATTACAATGTTTAAATAGAAAACTCAATACTTGGGAACTAAGTAAAAACCTTAATTTAAAAAGGAAACAATATCCTAATTAAAATTTACTACTACAATAAAACTCTCCTAATTAAAATCTATTGTCATAATTAAAAATCTCCTAATTATAATCTACCATCATAAGTAAAACTTATAGAATATCCGACTAAAATAATTACATTAATAATCCAATATTTATCTCTAAATAACAATACAAACTTAATAATAAATTTCTTAATTTTCATCTTCTGTATCGTATCACCATTGGCTTAAATGAGCATAAAGTAACATGAATCTATGGCTTCTCCTTGCATGTTGATCATCTTTGTCAATCATCCACCATCATTTTCTTAATTTTCTTTTACTCTAATACAATTCATTTTATACCAGCCTAAGCCTATTTCCTCTAACTATGTTTTAAGGAGAGGTGAGACTATGCCAAGAGACTATCCTTGATTCCTTGTCCAAATCCTCACTTCAGTTATTCCATGCCACCGAGTCTCATAACTCTAAAATATCCACTCTAAAGTACTTTGAAGATTTTATTCAGCTCTGGATCCTGTAATTTTGACATTACTTTTGAACATTTGAACTTGTGTTATTTATTAACTGATTTTTCTGTAATAAGTTCATCTGATGCTTTTTATGACTAAAATATACTGTTTATCCTGTATTTGTAGGAACAAGCAGTTTGCAGTGCTCGAGAATCCTGGGTTTTGGAACTGGACATTTACTTTGAAGGATATAAATGGGAAAGTGCTGGCTCAGATAGATCGTGACTGGAGGGGATTTGGTTTTGAGGTTGTCTTATTACTTTGTAGTGCTTCTCAATTTTGTATTCACTTTCACCTAGTCTCGTCACAAGTACAAAAAAAAATTGTCCACTTTAAAGATTTCTAAGTACACAATTCAAATGCAAAATGTTCTATAAAAACTACTTTACCTACAAAAGTGTGCCCACGAGTTTTTTTAGTATACTTACATGGGGTTCATTATGGGTAAAATGTGAACTTATTCAACACTCTTGGTCTCTCAACTCTCTCCTAACTTTGTTTTTCTTAATTTGTGTGAAAAATTTATTCAAGACATATTTTGTGGGATGAAGTTTGATATTTGGTATATTTGATAGTTTTTTTCCCTTTCATACGTCATTATTTGTTGATTATTAATATAAAATAGTATTATTAAGTTCAGAATAGTAAGTGAACCGTATAGCATTTTTTGTACCGAAACCGGACCGGTTCTTTTTGTACCGAACCGGCTGGTTCGGTCCGGAAAAACCGAAAGTCATGCACACCCTTAGTGAATTGATTTTCCCTCATATGTTTTCTAAATGAGGCTTCAGCTATGATGTTTTGATGCAATCATTGTCTGATCCATCCACAGGCATAGCTCTAGCATACAATGGTTTAATTTCTGGTTAAGGCTGTTGTGATTATTTGTGTGTTGATTTTGATCTAAGTGTTGCTTTAATTAGTATGATGCAGATATTTACTGATGCTGGTCAGTATGTGATCCGATTTGGGAGTTCTGACACGGGTTCTAAGAGTGGCCCTGCTTCACTGGTAAAGTACCAAGTTGTAGACCAAGAGTTTTCATGTATTATTTTATGATATGTTCTGATAGATGCTGATTTATATTGTAGATCGAAGAGTTAGAAGTAGTACGTGCCCTGACTCTGTCAGAGAGGGCAGTAGCTGTTGCACTTGCTGTGTCACTAGATAATGACTATTTTTCGAGACGCAGAGGATGGTAAGCTAATTAGTTTTTACTTCTTTGTTCATTTATCATGCTCATTAATATGAACCACTTGTAATTGATTTGTTGTAATTATGTATCCATAAAACTTGTATCGGAATTATGTACTCTGCATATAGAACCTGATTAAGCATGCACATCAGTTTATTGGTTCCACTTTTCCTTTATCTTGCAAGTACATGCTGTATTTTGTGGGTAAATTGACCTGAATATAGACCTTCCTCACACGCGTATATTGTTACATGTGGACTTTAGTGGACTCCTGGTTGCAACACTAGGCTGTGGAAGGCAACTGATGTTACAGGACCAGGAGACAGCTTTCTGGAACAATAAACTTGATGATATGTAACAAAATCCAACGCCAGATTTGCTTTCAGACATTGTTATCATTTTAGGCCTCTAGGATCAGAATAATGGTTCAGTTTTTAGTTTGATATCATATGATCTCCTCTTTCTTCCTTTCCATCTCGTGATTAAGTAAATTTTCTCAAGTACCCTGATATGCATGCCAGTCGACAGCGATCCTTTAAGTACTTCGTGTTGCATTTTTTTAGTAATTTTTTTCAACAGAACTCAAACAGACAGTTCTATCACATGTGAAATACTTAAAAAAGTCATTTTTACGTCTCTTGATGTACCTTGTGTGCTTCACTCTAGGACTATCAAAGTGGAAAATATGGTGAGGTTTATTTCCTGTGTGCATTTGTGGCTGCCGGCTATTATGTAGTTGTGCAGTGTACAGATAACGATAAAAGGGTAGGAGTAGATATTATATTATTTGTTTTTCTGTGAAATGCAGACTAATGTTATCTCAATCTTATTGCTAGGGGAATTCCTTTTATTGCAATGGAGGAATGACATGTCAAGTTGCTGTGCTGATTCTTATTACCGAATATTGTAAAGGGACATAATTCGCCTACCCTACCAGCCTTGAAGTTTCGTGTTGTTGAATGGATTCCCCCCCCTCCTCCTATACACAACACATTTAATACCAACTGCAATCTCTTGTCAAGGGTAGCTACACATGGCCGAAGTTTATAATTACATATGATCTTCGATCCTTTGTTGGGCCGTTAAGTCACTGTTGATGTTGATGAAGATCATAGGATAAGTTGATTACTCCTTTTTGGATTTAAGATACTATATTTTTACCCTAGTCCTTAAATCTCTAGCTGCAGTGCATGCAAGCGGAAAGTTGATATGTTTCTCATTGCTGTCTGTCTTGCTTTCCTCTTTTGAATGCTTTTAGATATAAAGGCTTATCAGCAAGTAACTACCATCTTTCTGAGTGCTTTTCGTGACACTTTTGCATTATTGGAACTACACTCGACACTTTAAGCAAAACTTTTGATTTGCTCCGACAATGCCAATATTAGACTTGCTAACTGGAGTGATAGGTTTAGCCCGTCTAGGTTTGAATTAAACTAATTTAAAGGTGACTGGTTCTAATGTATCAAGGGAGATCAACCGCATAAAATCGCAGTCTGTGAATGCGGTATGCTTTTTATTATGAAAAATTATATATATGTTTTATATATATTAAATCAGTTGAAAAAAGTCGTATGGTTCTCGTCTCATGGTTCCATGAGGTCAATGATTCGATTCTTTGGGGAGGGTGAGTATTCTATGGGGGGGTGTGCGCGAAAATTAGCAAAAAAAAAAATATCAAGTTGTAGTACATATACTAAAATTGTAAGTGAATAATGTAATTTAATTTGTTTCTTATGAGTTTTACTACTTATACGTAGACAAATTTGCAGCGAGGCATGTCATCAATTTTTGACGTGATAATTTTAATTGAACGAATTTTTTTTTTATTAATTTGGTCACCTGATTAAAAAAATTGAAAGGTCAATCACCAAATTGAAAAAAGGGTAATATTTTAGGATAGTAATTTATATTTAAGCCGATAGTATAATATAATTTTTAAAAATATATACGAAAGTGGTTACACAATTGCAACCGCACCACTATCGTACTAGGACCACAATCACAAGTAAGTGCATAATTGTGCTTGTTAATATTAATAATTGCATATTGTGATTGTAATTCGATTAGTGTTTATAATTGCATCACACCGTAATGTGTTCTCCCCTATGTATCACATACTTGCGGAGGCTGTAAAGCAATTAATTTCTGTTGCGGAGGCTGTAAATAAGCACCTTATGCACGAGCTTTGCTTAAATCTGAGTTTTATGTTTAAACAAATTATTATTATTATCATTTTTATTATATGAATATTACTTATTCTCATTTTACTTAACTTTTAATATTTTTTACAAATTCTTATTTTTAGTTTTTTCGAGGCAATACAAACTTTTATTGTGTATCGCCTAATACAGACATCACATAAATAGTTGATTGGCATTTCTTATAATCTTTTTATACATATTAGTTTTTCTTATAAAGTGTTTGAAATTTACATATGTAATAAATATACTAGATATTTAGATGCTTAATTCTACATAGTCCATCCTAAGCCTTCGTTAAATTTTACCCTAACCATTGATTGTATGATCCAAGATATATATATAAGGGGATGCTTCTCATTTATAAATCTGAAGAAGACTTGATTATTATGCAATAAAAGTTAAAAGTAATAGGATAGTGTTATATTGACAAAATTAAAATTTCGGAATAGGAGTATACTATATTTTAAAATGTTGGTACCAAAATTTTCAGTGTACCCTTGAGGTTAGAATGAATGTTGCCTGCTTTATTTATGAAATTATTTTATAACAATGTATTACCCAGTTCAAGGGAATAGCTTACCAACAACCATGAGGTTTTGTGTTTGAATAGGAGGAATGCATTTGGTACAATCATATAATGGTTTGATTCCCTTATGATATGTCAATTTAAGATCCTTGCACAAAATTGTGACATTTAAAAGTATACAATTGAAGCTAGATAAAAATGAGATAGTTATGCTGTCATACTAATCTGAGTTGTCACTCTTTTTTTTCTCTTTCTTCAAATGTGCTTTTTGGGTGTTCTATTGAGCTGTTGTAATATCACCATGTGTAGCTTTAGTCTACACTTGGCAATGCTTTGTGACCTCTCCAGTGTGCTTGAGACGTACAATTTTATTAGCAGAATTTCAAGTCCTATCCAGTTGCCATTTCTTTGGGTGACATGCGTTGTTAATTTAGAATTTCGAAGATTACCTTGAGCATCGCCTCAAGTTTTTCTCTTTACTTCGTGCCATTGCTACATATTGTTTCCAGGCTTTGATTCTATTGTCAAGTGAGGTTTGTGTCTAGATTTCTTCAACAATATTGGTCATTATCTTGACATTAATCTTTTTATCGGCGGTTTATTGATCTCTTCTGGTATGATGACCAATTTGTTTTTAAAATGTAAGTTTATGTGCATAGTAAGTTACTACCACCCAGTGTTGTCTGATATTTTTCTTGATCTGCATCAGCAACTCAAACTTGTTATGGATTCCATAATATGGGCTTTCCGACACACTGAAAGGAACATTGCTGAAACGGGGCTGAACCTTTTGTTGGAGATGTCGAAGAACTTTCAAGTGTGATTATCATCCGCTATCGCTCGTGTTATGTGTGGGTGTAGAAATGATCATATTGTGCCGTCCTCTCACATGCGAAAAATCAATTGACATGTGTGAGAGGGAAATAAGACGGGCACATTGAATAATTGTAGTAGTTGTTAAGTTGGGAATTTACATTCTGATGGTACCCTATCAGGCTTCCGAGTTCTGTAATCAATTTTACCAGTATAGTATGTATATAACGTGAGTAGCAACGATTAAAAAGAAACGACTATAAAATTGTTAGCAAAAAAACCTCAGACCCGTTTGGAAGGACTCATGATCTCAACAGCTACAAATATACAAATAGATATGAGATAATCTTCAACAAGTATATGGTTTTCCAAAGCAAACTAAATCACTTAATAAAAAGAAAATAAAGAAACAGCTTGGATAACGAATATAATATAAACTCCAAGTCAATAACCAATCCAAGCAAAAACTGGAATAGCTAAAATAAAGGAGAAAACGAGTATAACATATTTTGCCTAGTCAATATATATTTGTTTTAGACCACTTCTAATCAAATAGCATATCTAACTTTTTATCTTTTTATCAACTAATGGACTGATAATCAAATTTGGGCCAACAAAGAGATTAACTTATTAATTAAAGGGTCCTTAACACTAATATACAACAATTAGAAAATAATTACAAAAATAAAACACACACAACATAATTATAAAAATAAAACAACCCAATAATAAAATTGCTAACATCACGCACACGTCGGTTACCGACTGCCCTATCTAACACTAACCGCTCTTAAATTCAAGCAACTGAACACAACATGCAACATTGATATCGGACAAATCCAAATCTTCTATCGACGTTTCCCTTTCGACTCACCTCTGAGATCGCGACATACAAAATCATCATCAACAACTAAGATCACAGCAACTTCAAGTTCAATTTCGGTAACATCTAAGATTGGAGAAGACGAAATAGAATACAAAATCATCATCAACTTCAAGTTCAGTAACCAAAAACAATATCACAGCAACTTCGATACAAATCTGAACTCTGAGGTATGTGAGTTTAAAGTTCGTATGCATATAGTTACCTATGGTTACTACGGTATTCGTATGTATATTGGTTACCTTTATTAAGTCTTTCACAATTAAAATGGTTACTACAAATTCCTATAGCGTTTGGTTGATTCATTCATATGTTTTAGATTATGGTTACTAAATAAATATAAACTATTCACTAACTGTTTATTTAATTAATTTATAATTTTTAAACGAGTTCTACTGAATTTTTATATTAATGGTTACTCATCATAAACATTGGTTACTGTCTTATGCAACTGTTGGTTACTGTCTATTGTTGTTTTGGTTACTGTATAACATTATATTGTTTAGTGTTGTCTTGGTTACTGTCTAATGATATATTGGTTACTGTATGACAATATGTTGGTTACTGTCTAATGCTGTCTTGGTTACTTTGTAACATTATATTGTCTAATGTTGTCTTGGTTACTGTATGAAGCTATGTTGGTTACTGTCTACTGATATTTTGGTTACTTTGTAACATTATAATATCTAATGATAAGCTAGTTACTGGCTAATGCTTCTTAGGTTACTATGTAACAATATATTGGTTACTGATTCATGATGATTTGATTACTGGATAACTTTATTGTGGTTACTGCATATTGCTGATCTGGTTGCTGTTTAAAATTATAATGGTTACTGTATAATATTACTGAATAATACTGAATTGGTTAATGAAAAATGATGAATTAGTTACTGACTAATGTTGACTTTGATATATTTGTTACTAACTAATTATGATTTATATTATTATATATTTGAGGTTACTCATTGACTACATTGTATTGGTTACTGTCTAATATTGAGGTGTATCAGTATAAAAATTATATGTATATATTTACCTATGGTTACTACAAATTCCTATGGTTATATATGGTTACTGAACAATTAAATGTATATAGTTATCTATGTATGAACAATTATATGTATATGTTTACTGACTAATGCTGAGTTGGTTATTGTTTAACATTATTTTGGTTACTGAATAATACTGATTTGGATACTATGTAAAAATATAATGGATACTCATTAATGCAGAACTGGTTACTGCATTAATCTAATTATACTTATACTTATATTTTTATATTAATGGTTACTTGTTAATTACATTGGTTATATTAATGTTTACTTGTCTAATATGTATTTAGATAATGTAAGGTGTTTATTTGGTTACTGTATAATGTTATTGTAGTTTATAATTATTTCTTTTATATTGGTGGTTACTTATTGACTACATTAGTTACCTTTATACAACTGTTAATCTGATTATATATATTGGTTACCTTTATACAATTGTTAATGCTGACTTGGTTACTTTGTAAATTATAGTGCTAACTTGGTTACTAACTAATGCTGACTTGGTTACTGACTAATGCAAATTTAATTACTGTAATGATTAATTGGTTACTGTAATATTGGTTGTTAAAGCATATTAATGTACACTTCTACTTATATTTTTTATATTAATGGTTACTTGTTAGCTACATTGGTTACATTCTTACAAAAATTTACCTTTAGTTGGTAACAAACAATTTATACTAGTTGTTTTTTTACTATAAAAATGCAATGCAGAATGTATTTATCTTGTGTATACTAAGTAAATATATGTTGATTACTGTCTAATTTGGATTTGGTTAGTATATTAATGCTGACTTGGTTACTGTGTAATATTATCATGGTTACTGCATTATATTACTGTGTTTTATAGTGATTATATGGTTACTGATTAACTACATTGGTAGGTACCTTCATACATCTGTTAGTCTTTAATTTGTAACAAGGTCATTACTGATTATTTTGGTTATAAAATGAATGTAAAAATATTTTTTATAATCTTGGCTACTAATTACATATATCTTGGTTACTGTATAATATATATTTAGATACTGTAAGGTGTTTATTTGGTTACTCTATACTGTTATTCAGTTTTATAATTGTTTCTTTTATATTGGTGGTTACTCATTGAATACATTGGTTACCTTCATACAACTGCTAATCTGATTATATATATATTGGTTGTTGTATACTATTTAATTGGTTACGGTATAATGTTTATTTGGTTGCAGTGACAATTTGATAATTTCTATCAAGTTTGGAGTGTCGGATTTTGGCGTTTTTAGATCCTAATTTCATTGGAAACGGGTCAACGATCAAAAGTCACTAGCTTTGCTGGTGAACTGCAGGGTTTTTTTGGTCGAATTCCATCATTTAGGCCTTCAAAATTGCATGTAAAAATTTGGTTTATTTTCTGGTTACTAAAATTATGTAATTTGGTTACTTTACAATGTTTATTCAGTTGTTAGACAATGACTATTGACAGTAACCAATACAACAAATTTAATTATTTACAGGAATATATAATTGTTTACTGCTAGTAACTATTAACCACATGATTGGTAACATTTTTGATGGTGTACAGTAACCAAAATTGATGTTGATTAATATTTTAATTTTTGATTCCATCATGAGTTATCAATATAAAGTAAACATATACATTAAACAATTGGTAACTATTCTGAAATATTTTTATGTAAATTTGGTTATCCATCTAAAATAAAATGGTTACCTCTATATTTATATTTAGTTACCAACTGACATAGATCATTTCCAAAAAACTTTTATAACTATATAATTTAAAAGTATCCATCAGCTAGATAAATGGGAACCCTCACGTGTACATTAAGCACTTGATGACTGTTCTGATATAAGTTTTTAATTATTTGGTCACTAACAAAAACTAAAATGGTTACCCTTATAATAACTAAAATCCCTCACTGATTGTACAATAATAGTAGTCAAACACAATTAAATAACAGTAAAATAAATATAATAAATAAGTAACCAAATAATTACATAACAGTAACCATAATATGTTTTAATGGTAACCAAAACATAAAACAACCTGTGTATCCAGCATCCTGTAATGAATGTGATATTGTTTATTTAGGAAACCCAATTATACTATGACATGTACATTTCACAATTGATATATGTCCTGAAACAAGATTGTAGCTCTCTGGTTACTATCAAAATAATAGTTGGTTACCTTTATATACATATTTGGTTACCAACTGTACATCTCAAACAATGTATCCAACACAACTTAAAAGATACAATAAATAATAACTAAAATACCTCATTGATTGTACAACAATAGTAGTCAAAAACCATTAAATAACAGTAAAACAAATATAATAAATAAGTAACCAAATAGTTACATAACAGTAACCATAATATGTTTTAATGGTAACCAAAACATAAAACAACCTGTGTATCCAGCATATTGTAATGAATGTGATATTGTTTGTTTAGGAAACCCAATTATACTATGTCATGTACATTTCACAATTGATATATGTCCTGAAACAAGATTGTAACTCTCTGGTTACTATCAAAATAATAGTTGGTTACCTTTATATACATATTTGGTTACCAACTGTACATCTCAAACAATGTATCCAACACAACTTAAAAGATACAATAAATAATAACTAAAATACCTCATTGATTGTACAATAATAGTAGTCAAAAATAATTAAATAACAGTAAAACAAATATAATAAATAAGTAATCAAATAGTTACATAATAGTAACCATAATATGTTTTAATGGTAACAAAAACATAAAATAACCTGTGTATCCAGCATCATGTAATGAAGGTGATATTGTTTGTTTAGGCAACCCAATTATATTATGACATGTACACTTCACATTTGATATATGTCATGAAACAAGCTTGTAACTCTGTGGTTACTATCAAAAATAATAGTTGGTTACCTTTATATACATATTTGGTTATTAACTGTACATCTCAAACAATGTAGCAAACACAACTTAAAAGAAACAGTAAATAATAACTAAAATACCTCATTGATTGTACAATAATAGTAGTCAAAAACTATTAAATAACAGTAACCATAATGTAACATAATAAAACAGTATCCACATAATTATATGATAGTAACTAGAACAAGTTTTAATGGTAACCAAAAAAGAAATATCATGTAATAAAACTCAGTTCAGGCAATACATATATACTAAACAATTATATATTAACCAGAATAAAAAATAAAAGTAACCAAAATCCCATATCGAGGGCACAATAATAGTAGCCAAATCATAAGATAACAGTAACCAAAACATAATAAAGAAGTAATCAAATATTTATATGAAAGTAACCAGAACAAGTTTTAATAATGATAACCAAAACAGAAACAACCTGTATATCCAACCCAGTTTACATAAACTCCAATAAACATTACAGACTCACAAATCATAACAAATTGTTATGAATATCCAACAAAATCAAAGTACAAAATAGAAAAAATTTAGCGCAACTCCCAAAATTATATTTGTACAAATTCAGATGGGGAAGAGTTGCCCAGATGTGCTGCCATATCTACAATATGCAAGTTTAAACGGCCAATTTGGTATCGAACGAATGTCGTCAGAGAAGTAAAGACTCATAGTATGACAACATCACTTCAACCATATACATATCGCATGGTAGGTTCTAAAAAGAGGCGGTTCCATCGTTTGAAGAAGTAGATTCAGTCCGTTGACGACGAGTGACTTTAAGAGGAGTGAGAGAAATAGTAAGGGCGGAGAAGAAGAAGAAGATTTTAGAGAGAGAAATACCAGAACAAAGGATATGAGAGTTGGGAGAAAAAGAAGGAAGAAGAAGAAGAAGATTTCACGCGTTTAAAAAAACCCACCAGATTTGCCATATCAGCCCATTAATACTAATCCCTTAAATTAAGGAATCCTAATTGCACTATTATTATAAATAAATATGGAAAAATGTAATATTTTTGTAATTATTTTATAGGTGTATGATTTTTGTAATTATTTCTAAAAAAGTATTAATATATGTAATTCTTCCATTTGTATTTGGCTAATCCAAAAGTTAAAGATATGAACCAACCGGCCGGCCGGCCGGCCTCCCCAAACTTCTTAACGACGTCGTATATACCATCTTCTCGGATTAAATTACCTCGTCCTAATAATAGATATTAGATAGTGTCTGTGGAACTCCCCTTCCCCTGCCATCTTCGTCTTCTCGCCTGAACTCTAACTTCCTATCTCCTCTATTGGCGGTCTTTGAAGCTCTTTTATTTAGCTCTTTCACTCGAGCATTCTCGGGTATTTTTCCTACTTCGTGTTTATTGATATCATAAGTTTTATTATCCAAGTTAGGGTTTCTGATGTGTTCATATGATCATATATATATATATACACACACACACACACACGCACACATAGATGCTCCCTCCTTAGTTGCTTTATTCAGTTTCAAGAGTTGTAAGTGTTGATATTAGGTTAAAGCTTATTTAGTTCCTTGACATTTTTTTATTGGCTCATATCAACCATACCAAACTCAGAAACACAGTGTAAAAAGTCTTACGCTCACTGAATTTGCTAATAATATTTGTTTTCCGTTTTGTGTGAGGTATAATGAACCATTTTGTGTTCCATGATGTAACGGTTTACATGTTATAGCTCAAATGAATTCATTTTATTTTGATCAATGTGTAATGCATGCTCAGATTATATTCTGTTGAGGGTTTTCCTTATATTTTTTTTATTAATAGTCATAATACCATATTGTCCGAATTTTGATCTTGCTAAGATTATATTATTTGAGGGTTTTCCTTTTTATTTTTATTTTAACTGGTACTCATAGTACCATATTGCCCGAGTGTTGATCTTTGCTCAGACATTCTTTTGTGGGTTTTTCAGTAGTCATAATATCATATAAACCAAATGTTGATCTGATTTACTGTCTTCTGTATGCCAGGCTCGTGATGGAGACACCAGTGACAGAAATTTCAGAGCTGCAGTCGGCTAATTCTTCCAGTGTCATTGACCATAACCGTGATAATTTGGTTTCCAGTCTCTCAAATCATGGGTACATGCTTTGTTTTCCATAATAGTTAAACATCTCATTTCATCAAGAATTTTATCATTTTGGGAGGAATATAAGCGAGTGTATAGTATTAGCTGTATATATATTTACACACACACACACACACATATATATAGTTGTATATGAAACTGGAAAACAAAGTGAAATAAGTGTTTTATGTTTGCTTATTAGTGGATACTATAAAATGGAACCAACTGCAAAATGATCTAAATACTTTACAATGTTCAACTGTGGTAATTTAACTTTTAATTCGAAAGTACTGATGCTCTCAATTACGTAACTCAGTGAGGTCATCTGTATAAATTTGTTGATTTTCCTTTGTAGTATTATATGTGACTCACGCTATTCAGTAATGAATATCAATATACCTTGGTGCATAATTCTCAACAAATATCTATGTATCATCTGGGTAATAATTTGTTTAGTGAGAATGTTATTTAGCAAAATTAAGATAGCAATCAGAAGCACTGTTTATAAATGTTTTTCCCACTTAATTTCTGTATTAAGAAACCTTTTTTTGCATGAATTAACTTTCTCTTAATCCATTTACTTTTGCATGACATCATCGATTTATTAATGCTATCTTCCACTTGAGATTGCAGTGGCATAGAATCCAAGGATGAGTTTGCTGAAGAAGAAGTGAGAAACATCCTGGAAGTCATAGCAGCCACTGGCAAGTTTTGGTATGCTTACAGCCATATTTATAAATATTTTTATTGCAATTGTCTGACTTGTAAAAGCAAATATATAAGGCTAATATTTGTCTTGTAGCATTAGGTTAATATTGAGTGTATATAGCATTAAAGATGGAGTTATTGCATGTGTGTGAGAATGTGAGTGTGTGTGTGTGTGTGCAACTGTGCATATATATATATATTTCAGATTTGCATTTCTTGTATGCCACTCTCTGAACACATAAATTGGCAATTGACATGATGTGAAGCTCAAAGGGATTGGCATAACACATGTCCTCAATGTTACCCACACTGTTGTATATTTGGATTTACCCGACACCTAGATCTAGTAAGGCGGACACTGAGTTCGAAGGACTAGTTGTACATCAGAAACATAAATAGGCATTATGTAAAAACAGAGAAGGGATTAAACTCACAATTTCCTTTTTGTAGTTGTGACTTTGACCAATTCGTATTGTCATGTTATCAACAAGTATCACAAGTATTATACTTTGTGTTGGCTTGTGGTATTTGGTTGTCAGCCTAGTCCCTATATATATAAAATAACTTGCCGCATTATGTAAATAAGGTAAAAATATTTCACCCTGCAATGAAAATGCTTTAGCTCCCTGTCTATGTTAATATCTTAAAAGTATTTTGTTGCCATTCTTGTTTTCTTGAAAATTAAGCAATCTTCTCCAAAAGCAAAAGACTAAATCTACCAAATGTGAGGAAAAGAAGTAGGAGTTCATATCTTTAAAGGAATTTGAGAAACAGCTGTTTAAGACATCAGAATTCCCCAGTTTTACTGGCACCAGAGTAAATACTGCTGAAGGCAGTGCAACTGGCATTCCCATAGTTGCGATAGTCGACTCAAGGTGGTATCATTGTGTTGTGGCACAGCTATCACAATGTGAATGCTGCAATTGCTGCAAATGATTCTATCATCACATTTGTAGACCCCTTTATAGTCACCACCGACCCTGTTTGGCATATGATACTAATTATTACCAATGACATCATAAGTCTATACCTGCTAGTTGCCACTCAAAAATCAAAGTATAGGATAATACAACTTGGCAACGCCCCCATGTTAAATTAACTTGAGGAGCCATTTTGATAGTGTGTAGCTGCTTATATTTAGTCTCAGAATGAACATGAATCATTTATATGTCATACTGACACAACGGGTAAAGAGAATAGAGTCAATCATAGAAATTGAATCTATGTACTTTACAATCACAGGAATTCACAAAGTTTGGGATAAGTTGACTAAGCAGTCACAATATTTCATAAATCTGATAATAATAAGAGTTCTTTTTTCAATTACATCATCAGTCTTACCCCATATTTATACTAGTAAAGGAACCCTAATCCTATAAGAAAATAACAAATTGATTTGGAATCAAAAACCTAACTAAATAGCTTCCTAATTACAATAGAATTGAAAAACTTCCTAAAATTACTAATTAATAATTAAAACTACCTCACTACTAATTAATAAATAAAAATACATTAAATATTTAAAATTTTCATAAATACGAAAACATAAATTATATCGAATCTTGGTAGATAACTCTTCCCGTGTCATTCCCCTTTTCTTTGAGAAAATTCGACCTCGAATTTTAAAATGAAGTAATATCAAGCACTAACGGTTAGACATTCGCACTCTTCTTTGTTCCATGTATTCACGGTGTTGCTTCTCAAAGAAAAATTTAAGAAATAATTTTGAAGTAAGCAAATCCTTCGTATTAACCTGCACTTGCAACAAATGATTAGGAACGATGAAATCAAAAAAATTCAAGTTATTGAACATAGGATTTTAAACAATCTCACAACCAATCTCAATTTTTACGATGTCTGTATCCTTGTGTCGCGATGACTCCAAATCACGATCCTTTTCAACCACTAAGATTGGTTCGTCTTTAACAATTACCGCTTTTTCAACTACCTTTTTTGTCTTCCAGATTTTCTATTAAAACGAACAAATCACATGTCTGAGAAATAGGATTGATGCACTACAACTTTCTTGAAGATTTTCCTTGCAGGCAATCGAATTTTTGCAACACCTCCTAACTTCATTAATCAGAAAAGAAAGCTCTCTAATTTGACGTTCTTCTCTAGCTCTTCTTTTCTCAACTTGATATCGATATTTCAACTTGTCAAGTTTATAATGTGTTTCTTCTAATTCCTCCAAAAGATCATCATATTGGGGCAACAAGTTTTTACGATGACGAACATAAATATCCTAATCTAACTAATCACATTCACTCTTAAGGAAGTCAATATAATCTCATACTTGTTCAATACGTGCCTTTGTAGCTTTAGACATTTTCGATACACAGATCTGGATTGATATTTTTGGCCACTTATTCCGTGTGCATCAAAGAAAAGGAAATGCAATAACCCGAGATAACAATTTGTGACTTGGTGAACTAGTTGATAATCGATGCGACAAATTATGTGATGGCAACGGTTATGGTGATGTAATTCAACAACATTTTTTTTTTGGATAAAGAAAAAATTAAAAGATAGATTCGACTAGTTTTACCTAGTCTCCACGATGAACGAGCGGTTGTTTGCAATCCCCGGCTAAGCAGCTTCGCTCGACATCATTCTTCTTCACACTGACATCGGAGTGGGTTATCTCACATACGTTCAACAACCATCAATTCACAGGCTAGAATCCTTGCTCTGATGCCAACTCACACAGTAGAAGACGACATAGTTATCAAGGCACCAAGTCGAGGCAAGGCGACAGCCGGGAGCTTAAGCGCTTAGTCGACAAGGCGCATGACTAGTCATCCACAAGTCGACAAGTCGTTAACAATATAAATTTTCTACGAATAAAATTATATATATTAACATTTATATGAATATTTATATATTTATATTTCTAATGATTTGTAATATTTATATACCAACTTCAAATTATATAAATGGTATACATTTGTAATATATTGCTATTTAGTTTAATTCAATATAAGCACAAGATAACAATGCATCATATATCATATAAAAAAAAATTAAATAGTTGCATTGGCCATAGCATAGCACAAGACAAACAATATTATAAAACTATTTTTTTTCTTTAATCTCTTGAATTATAATTGAATCGGCTCTGCACAGGACCGGGCCATACCAAAAAAAAGAGTAATTACTTGACTTCATGCATGCGTAAAGTAGGAGAGTGCAGGACCATAACAATTAGATAAGTTGGCACGTGTACCATGGTCTAAGCAAGTAAGCATATATCATATAAAAAAAATTAAAAGGAGTCAGATTACCCCAATCAAAAAAGGAGACAAACAAAATACCAAAAAAAATACAGAGAGCTCTTGGCTATCCTTCTTTGTTTCTCTCAAAAAGAAGATCACCCAAAGGAAAGAGAAGAAGAAGAGTAGACTGAAGTAGAGAAGAGAAGAAGAGAAATAGAAGAGAAGGCACCGAAGCCGATGTTGCTGAAGCCGATGTCGCCGAAGACGAAGTCGCCGAAGTTGTCGGAGTCGACGGGTAAGTTGCTTGCTCTCCCTTTGTTGCTCTCCCATTTCTCCCTTTCTGTATAAATTTTGTTGGCTTGCGAGTTGCAATTGATCGGACGATGATTAAGGTTTTAGCTTCCTTAATTTTTTTTTATATAACCCAGTTAAGTTCTAGTCAAACCATACCTGACCCATAAATCCAAGTCGCCCTATCTGAAATTCAGTCGTCCATGTTGCTGCTAAATCGTCCAACGCGACGCCTTTTCTGACTGAGTGCTCGACTTTCTGACTTTCGACCAAGTCGCCCAGACGACTTAATTCTTCTCACCGACCTGACGACTAAGCGTCGCCTAGTCGTTGCCTAGGCAACGACTTGATAAGCCAGGAAGACGGTAAAGAGAATAGAGACAATCACATGAATTGAATCTATGTACTTTGCAATCACAAGAATTCACAAAGTTTGGGATAAGTTGACATATTTCATAAATCTGATAATAATAATTCTTTTTTCAATTACATCAGTCTTGCCCCATATTTATACTAGTAAAAGGAACCCTAATCCTATAAGGGAATAACAAATTGATTTAGGATCAAAAACCTAGCTAAATAGCTTCCTAATTACAATAGAATTGAAAAACTTCCTAAAATTACTAATTAATAATTAAAACTTCCTGATTATTAATTAATAAATAAATAAAAATACATCAAATATTTAAATTTTCTATAAATACCAAAATATAAATTATATTAAATCTTGTCAGATAACTCTTCCCGTGTTATTGATTGTTCGTATCAGAAGATTTTTCCCCAATACACTGTACAAAATATCCAATCCACTCATGACGGAGTCATTTGATTTTTTGGTCGCCGACCACGTAACACTTTCAAAGTCCAACTTAACGGATTCTATAATTTTTGAAATTCTTGTCATAAGGTAAGACAACAGGTTGTACAATTTTATGCTTGTATAGTCTTTGTTCATCATATACTTCACCCTGTAACCTATGGCGTATGTATATTATTCTTGTCCTGTTCAGTTTAGTAAGATTCTAGATACAGATAGCAACCCATGTTTTGCTCTTAAAATGTATTTATATTTTGCACTTCAGGCATGACTGGGACAAATTGAAGAGCATGTTATCCTTCCATCTAAAACAGGTATGGGCAGGCATGTCAGGCTGCCAGCTTATAGCAGGATTCAATATCATCATCTAATTTTTTTTAGTTTTTTTGCCAATTCATACTGCATTTTTACTCTTTAGGTGTCAGATATTGAACCTTCTTTTATATTTGTCCCCAAGTCTCTCTCTCACAACTTCTATCAATAGATCCTCTCAGAGTATCCAGAGGCAAAAATGACAAGTGATCAGCAAACTTCTTCATTAGGAGAAACCTATCCGGAGTTGGTCAAAAGGTTGGATGATGGTACTTCCACTTCATGTACCTTCTCAGCTTTCTTGAGCTTCCCCTGAAATGAGACTTTTGTGATAGTTATTGCTTGATGACATGCTATGACTTCTGAAATATTATTACTGTAAGATTCGTCTTGCTTTATCTGATAGGATGTTGGATAGTTTAGAAGCATGTAACTAGTCTGCTTTTATAAAAGAACATATAATATTTAACTACATAAAAAAGAGATAAAAATAAAAATGAAGGAACTTATGAAAGAAAAAATTTGTGAATGAAGGAATTAGAGTATAATCAATAGAAGTAACCTGAAAAGTACAACTAAAATGGGTTGCAGTACAGATTAGACGAACAGTTGGATTAGTTAGGACAATGAAAGAACATCATCAATTGTAATTATGAGGGAGGTACACCTAACCCTAATGTAACTGAGATAGTGAAAAAAAATACTCCCTACATTCCAAAATATAGATTCAATATTGACTTTTTAAAGTCAATTTAAGATATTCCCATGTTCAAAATTAATATGAATTAATTTAGTTTTGTACTATACAACTATGAAAATTGTAAAAACGATTAACAATCTATTACTAATTGCAAGATTTATTTTTTCCAAAAGTTGAATGAATCACATCAATTTTGTATTTAAAAATATCTCAAATTGACTTTGAAAAGTCAACTTGATCCTATATTTTGGAACGGAAGGAGTATAGGAGAACTTATATCAAATAATTGACATGCCATAGATAGAGGAAAATAGTAAGATCCATTCACCCTACTCAAGTATGTAAGACCATACTTTACTGAGTTCATTTTTATTCACTGAAATTGATTAGTATATCGTCATTCTCTTGGGCCTTGTGTACTGAATGGTTTTGCTCTATAAACTTTCTTCTCATGTATTTCAAAGGCTGTTTCTATTTGAATACTTACTTTCCTCCAATCTTTTTAGTTCTAAACTTTTTAAAATATGTTTATAGATTTAGTTGAGATTCTATGTTTAATACTGATAGTTTACTTTAGCTGTTTCAGGCCTTATGAGTAGAATATGACATATTTAAATACTAATCTCAAAATTTTAGTACACTGCCTTTAAAATTGCTGCTTTTTAGTGTTAAAAAAGAGGAGTGAACTGGGTGGAGGAAGAGAAGAAGGTCCAAAGTAGCATGAATACAACAGGCTTTGTGTAGAGGCTCTTATACGAAACAGAAATTAAAGCCAAATATTTGTTTGAATTAATTTATTTTTAGGAAATTCAGTTAAAAAGGGCCAGTTTGCAAGAAACGTAAAAATTATATTATTTATCTCAATAGTGGTTGATAATAAAAAAATGTTTTAAAAACCATACTCGCAATTTATTTTATCTGAAAATATGTTTTTTTTTCAGTAGATTATATTGGAAAACAAACCATTTAGGGCCAAGCTACCTGCTTCTCTAGGCTTTAAAGCTTTCAAGTCTTGCAACTAGGGCATCTTTAGGTTCAGGGAGGTTCACCATTTCTATTACTCCCTCCCTCTCAAATTGACTGTCAATTTTGAAAGACTGGAAGTTTAAGAAAATAACTCACCACTTATCTTTAATATTGTTATACTATTATTACTTTTAACAAATTTTAAAACTCGTCTTAATTATATTATATATATCCCTAAACATGTAAGGTCAATGTTGGATTTTTTTGGGTTGGATTAGCTTTAAAATTGATTTTTTTAAGGGCACTTTGGGACATCCTAGCATGGAATTAATTACCAACATTGTGAGATGAGGGAGTATTTGATAATATATTTTTATTAGCTTATCTGGAATCTTTAAGCTTGAGCTGGTTGTTTGATGCATTCTTTTAACTTTTGAATTCTTTTATTGCTCATAAGTCATATTATGTTATTCTGTTGCAGCTCTTCATAGTTTTATTGAGGGCCCGCCATTTACCCTTCAAAGACTTTCTGAGGTATTATGTTATTACTTGAATATCAAGTTTCACTTGGTTTTATTAATTCCCTTCTTGTTCCCTTTCACCGTCGCCCACTGAATTGCTTAATTATTGAAAGATATTAGGGTGTTTGAAATTTTGGTCATTTTCAAAAACTCTATAATACCTTCTTGTACAGTATAAATTTTAAATTTAACTTTAATATTTATGTTTTAATTTTATACTGAACAGATCTTATTGGCTGCACGAAGCATATATTCAAATATCTCAAAGCTTGCTCTGGCACTAGAAAAGGTAGGTTAAATACAAAATACTCTTGGCATGCACCATTTTATCAGGTGCCTTATTCTGCGCAGACCTTCTTTCGTGCTTATTTAACCTACGTCTTCTACATTGCACAAGTCCTCATGAGAATATTAGATTTGCTTAATTTAGACAGTTTCTTATGATATATATTTTACTTGTTGAAAAAATAACATAAAATCAATTCCCGTAGCTCTGAGCATCGCTTGTAGATTTGATTATGCTGACATGCCTTCTGGAATCTTTGATGGTGGATTGTTGGCTTAATATTTAATAGGCTCATTGATGTATTACTTGGATAAAAAGACAGTTCGTGAATTGTTTTGTGCCACAAAAGAAAAGAATCATTTATGATGGGGACAAATATATATTTATATAACCTTACTAGTCGACCATGCTTGTCAAGTCGTCGACTAGGCGACGACTAGGCGTCAAGTCTGTAAAAATTTTCGAGGCGGTGGGACGACTAGGTGGGAAAGCAGAAAGGCGCGCGCTCAGACACCGACTCGGACGCCTTGGACGACTTCCGAGCGCCTTGGACGACTATATTGGTAAGTCGTCGACTTGTTTGAGCGGGTTTGGTCCGAGTTCCGACCCAGGTAAAAAAACCTAAAGCAACTGACCAAGTAAAAAAAACTTAATCGATCGCTCTCGGAACTTCAGTTATCAATCATCAGAGGAGAAGGAGAAACGAAAAGAGAAAAACAGAGATTACGTCGACCCAAACGATCGATCGCAAGTCGCAAAGAGGAAGAAACGAAACGAGTGAGAGAGAGAAACGAACCTGCTTCGGCGACGACGACTAACTCCGACCGACTCCGGCGGCGACGACGTGACAGTTTACAGGTATTGAGCTCTTCTTAGTTCTTCTCTTCTTCTACCCTGCTTCTCGTCAAACCCATCCTCAGATTTAAGATAAATAAACTTCTAGATTTTGTTTTATTTATTTCCTACTTTTTGTTCAGTTGAAGAGGGGAGTGAGTCGCTGCTGTTGCGAAAAGTTAATATTTGGAGAAACAAAAAGTGAAGTAAAGTTATTGATTATGTATTAATTTAACTACGATTCTTTTTGCAAGTGCCAAACAACAATTTAATATTTTATTTTAATTTTTTAAAAATAGTACTTTTTGATCACAGATTAAGTTGAGGGATTGATTGATCAATTAGGATTGTGTTTTATTACTATGTTGTAAAATGTCATGCATTCTGGTAATATAAAGCAGAAAGAGAAGTTATCAACTAGGATTACATTTTAGTCCTTTTTCTTTTGTAGTTCTTGATTATAAATAAATTTATAATGTCATCTATGTTTAGTTGTTTATTTGTTTTGTTATTACAATTTTACAAATTACATTGTCTTGTTTGTTTGTTTAATTGTATTTTGTAGAATTGTAGATAGTTAAATGGCGGAAAGTTCAGGAGCTGAGAGTTATGATCCAACTAAGGATCCTAAAAGAAAGGCCAAGTCTAAAGATCCGGGGTGGAAATATGCATTTTGGCCAGAATTGAGCGATAAAAATCTTGTGCAATGCATTCTCTGTGGAAAAAAGGTTCATGGAGGAATCAAGAGATTTAAACATCTTACCGGTGGGTATGGGGATGTGTTTAAGTGTCCCCGAACTACAACAGAAATTTCAAATGAGATGCATCAAGCAATAATGGGTAACAAAAGGAATAAGCCAATTCAATTTGATGACCATGACGAAGTAGAAGAAATTCAGTCATCTAATATTCCAAACAATGCTACCAATGCTTCTAATGCTTCCTCTACAGCTGTTCCAAGTTCTGGGACTGCATCTAAAAGGATGAAGAGTGTATTTCAATTCCCTAAGCCACAATCACAAACAAAACAAACAAAGACCATTGAAACTCATTTTAGGAAATCTCCTGAAGAAGTTGTGGACGAAAGGCATCGAAAAGGTCCTAGCCAAACTACTTTGGAGAATCGTCTAAGGACACCGGAAGAGAAAGAGAAAGTTGACATGTATGTTGCTAACTTTTTTTACGAGTCTGGCATCCCTTTTAATGCGGCAAATCGAAGAAGTTATGAGGTGATGACAGAGGCTATTGGGCAATATGGGCCGGGTTACAAGCCTCCTTCATATCACGAGTTGAGGGTTCCTCTTTTAGCGAATGCCAAGACTAAAACAGAGGAACTGAAGGAGAAATACAAAACTTCTTGGAAGCAGTACGGTTGCAGTCTTATGTCAGACAGATGGACGGATAGAAGAGGCAGACACTTGATAAATTTTCTTGCAAATAGTCCTGCAGGTACTTACTTTTTGGGATCAGTTGATGCCTCTGCTCAATCTCAGGATGCAAACATGTTGACAGAGCTACTTGATGGGAAAATAAAAGAGATTGGGGCTGAGTATGTTGTGCAAGTGGTGATGGACAATGCCGCCAATTATAAGGCAGCAGGTCGTATGTTGATGGAGAGGAGACCGACTTTGTTCTGGACACCATGTGCTGCCAATTGCCTAGACTTGATGTTAGAGGACATAGGCAATATGAAGCAATTTAAGTCTACAATCGTGAAGGGCAGAAAAATAACTGGATTCATTTACAGACATGGTCGCCTTCTTGAGGCGATGAGGACCAAAACAAATGGGAGGGACCTTGTGAGATCGGGAATCACCCGATTTGCTACATCATTTCTGACTCTTCAAAGCTTGTGCAAACCCAAGGATGCTTTGAGACACTTGTTCATCAGTGATGATTGGACAAATTCGAGGTTGTCAAGTACAGAGGCGGGAAAACAAGTGTATGATACAATTATTTCTTCTACTTTTTGACACAATATGGAAGATTGTATTAGAGCCTCACAACCATTACTTGTAGTCTTGTGGATTCGGATGAGAGGCCAGCTCTGCCCGAGATTCTTGCTGCGATGGAATATGCAAAGAAATAGATCAAAGATGTCTTTAACAACAAACAAAGGCTGTATAAGAAAGTGATTGACATCATTGAGCGAAGATGGGCATGCTAAATGGAGCAGAAGTTATATGGGGCAGCATTGTTTCTCAATCCGGGAAAGTATTTTGACATCAAAGAAGAAGAATCTAATTTGGCTTACAAGTTGCGTAGCAACTTCAATGATGTTCTTTCAAAAATGGTTCCCGACCAAGTTTTGGCAGACAAGATAAGCGACTTAGCTGATGTCTATGAATCTTCTTGTGATGACTTTTCTAAAGACATGGCGATTAGACAACGAAAGACAAAAAATCCTAGTAAGCATATTACATTAACTATAAATTTTTCTTTTAAGTTTAATAATTAAGACTATATTTGATTTTTTTAATTTTTTACATCTAATGTAGGTAACTGGTGGAATGCTTTTGGCGGTTGTGCTATTGAGCTTACAAAGTTTGCAAAGCGAATCCTCAGCCTTTGTTGTTCTTCTGATTGTGAACGCAATTGGTGCACTTTCGAGTTTGTAAGTATTTAGTACATAACTAAATGTATAAATATTTTATACTCCCTCCGTCCCATAGTTATAGGCTGATTTTTTTTGGCACACAGTTTAAGAAAATTAGTTTAAGTTAATTTTTAACAGAAATTTTTCACATATACCCCTTAATATAGAATTAATGAATAAATTAATTACTCCTTATCACATTGAAACTTTTAACTTAATTGATTGCTGGTACAATTGTCTTTTATACACAAAATATGTTAAACTAGTAAAGCCTAAAAAGTTGAATTCTTTTATTGAGAATACAACATTAAATGTGGTGATAAAAATAATGACATTGAAGGTTGTTTCTTCAAAAAAGAGTAATGGTTTAATATTTATTATAAGGGCATAAAAGTAAAATAATGAACCAACTAAATTTTATAAATAGTAAGTAGCCTATATATTGGGACATCTCAAAATGGAAAATCAGCCTATAACTATGGGACGGATGGAGTATATTCTTTTTGCTTAATATTTTTTAAACAAAAATTTCAGATTCATACGAAGAAGAAAAATAGGTTGGAGCATCAACGGTTAAATGATTTGGTGCATGTCCTATACAATCGCCGAATTGTTGATAGGTTCCAAAGGAGGCGCGAACTTGGAAGAAACTTCGATCCATTAGTCTTAGATGACTTTGATTGGGGTAATGAGTGGATAGTGCCCGAACAAGATATAGTTCATGATGGAGATGATCTTACGTGGGAGGATGTTGATAGAGCTGTTGGTGCATCTGATGACGTCGAGGGACGCAATCTTCCTCCTAGGACGGGTCTATTCTACTCACAGCGTGGTAATGCTTCGACTTCAAGAGCTATGATTGTGAATGAAACTGATTCTGATGTTGAAGAAGAGGAGGGCCTTCCTAATGATGATGAGGATGTTGATGATGATTATGGCCGAAGAGTAACTACTGTTTCGAGTGATGATGCCACTGTTGGGAGAGATGTTGATGATTTTGTTTGATAGCTTGAGTGTTAATTTCATTATGAATTTTTATGACTTTGTTTTCATTTTTATATTATGTTTGGGATATATTGCTTTGGATATAAAGCTGACATGCCTTTGAAATCTTCTATTCAATCACTAAGGTATACGATTATACATTGTTAGTCCATCTTGTCTTTCTTATAAACTTTATGGTAGTGGTGCAGGCCAGACGCCATATTTGTCACGATGTCAAGGCGGGACTCGGCAGTAATTGATCACTAGGACGCCTAGGCGATAAGGCGCATGGCGTCCATATAGCGGCGAGTCATTAATAATGCGCAATTTATATATTATTTATTTTATTTCAAAAGTATATTGCACAATAAAATTTTATATACACAAAAATTCAAAACATATTAACTAATACTATGAAAAAGTGGAGAGCAGGTCCTGTCCTTAATTCCCCTGTCCCCTTGTGTCCCTCCACTTAAATTTTGACGCCTAGTCTCTTAACACTAATTAATTCTAAAATTAAATAAAAAGACGTGTCAAAATTTAAGTGGGAAGGCACAAGGGGGACAGGGAATTTGGGAACAGAGGATCTGCTCTCGAAAAAGTGTCCGCTGTCTAAGTTTCTAGTCATAGCTTAAGCAAAGTCATCAACTATCAATGTTCTAAAATGCGCTAGGTGAGAGGCGGGCGGCCGGAGGGGGCCTAGCGCCTAGGGGGCCTGAGCGGGGCTTAGGCGGAATTTTTTATTGTAAGTCAATTTTAATATTTTATCTTATATTTATCCAAACAAAACAATAATATAAAGCAAAACAACCTATAATAAAGACATTTGCTTAAAGTTCAAACACATTCATATTGTTAGTGTCAAGGTTCAAACACAAACATGCAATTGTTCAAAGTTCAAACATATTTTTAACGTATTAATTTTATTCATAAACAAAATTGCTATTAAATAATAAAATTTAAAATTTCAAGGATTTAATTCAATATTAAAACTTAAGAAACTAAACATAAATTTAAGAATTATATTGAATTAAACTAAATATTACAAATGTATCATCATTTATATAATTTAAAATTGGTACAAGTTCAAAAAATTACAACTATAATAAAATTATTCATTTTAACTTGATATGGTTCACTTCTTGTTGTGATTTGATATGCTATAATCTGTATTATGAATATGGTAAATCATTAGAAAAATAAATATATCAAGATCTTATTTGAGTAGTTATTAAAATAAAATAAAAAAACTCTCCACCTAGACCCCGTCTAATTTTTTAGAAGGATTTTTTTGCCGCCTTGGGCCTAGGTGAGGTGTCGGGGGCTTAACACTTAGGCGGGGCGTCAAGGGGGGCCTAGCGCCTAGGCGGGGATTTTTAGAACACTGTCAACTATGAAGTTATTTCCGTCTCCTTCATGAGCATTACTCATTTAAAGGAGTAGGGTCATGGGTTGAGTTACTTGAGTAATTAGGAAAGTCCGGTTATGTGATGAGTCACGGTAGCCTTGGCGGCTGAGCGTCCAAGACGTTGACTTGCCTTTCTCCAACGCCAGGACGCCTAGTCTAGTCGTCGCCTAGGCTTTGTCATGGCGACAACATGACAACTATGCCAGACATTAGTGCTCACGAGTGCATGGTCTTTGCATATAATCTGTTAACTTATGTACATTAATGAAATTTTCATCCTTGAGCGTCATTGTATCTTGAACTGTGTTGTGTGCGCAATAGGTTCTCTGATGTTTTATTGACATGAAAACCCATTTGTGAATTGTTTCGTACCACAAAAAGAATCATTCATTTATCTGGTTGCCGAATAAAATTTATACATAAACTTACTCGTTGGCATTGGGGTTTAATAGGATCTCTAAAATTTCTTAACCACGAATCAATGATATCAACATTGAAAATATGATGGTGATGATGGTGAAGTTCATTATTACATATATAACTGGGAGTATACATAGATATGGAAGTGGAGTAAAGAAAAGCTTGCAAAGGGTTTAATATATCTATACGGGTAGATATGAATAAGATTGGAACAAGTGATATGCGATTACGTGTTTTCACTGTTTTAAAATGTATGGTTAATTTATAATGTTTTAACTAATATTTTTTTGTTAAGAGATGGATGAAGGGAGTTTGAATAACTGGAGTTATAAGTTCAATTACTTTAAGAATAACTCATCAACACTAGTCTTCTTCATTCAAATAGGTAATAATCTTCTCTTCCCTGTATGCAGAATTTATTAGTGACATCCACATTGACCATCTGTGTCGATCCATATCCTTCAGCGATGGTACAAATTCTGAATGAACAAGAGAAAGAGACTGAGGAGCCGCAGCTGCAATCAAATCCAGAACAAAACGGGGTTGAGCCCATGGTAGTTGACGGGGATGAAGTGGTTATGGTAGAGTTAAAGGCGGACATTGAGAATGAAATGATGCTTGACAGGTCTGCCTTTGAAGACTTAGTTGGTAGACCAGTAGATCCAGTTCCCAGGCAAACTGGCGAGTTATAGCTTTCTAATGATTTTCCCCCCATCAATTATTAGAGTTCATAGGCCCATTCATTACCTCTTTGACTGATGGGACAAAAACTAGAGCTCACTTATATATACATGTATCCTGTGGTTGGGTCTTTTTGTACTATGCTTAAGATTAAGACAATTATTTCACTTGAGAACCACCAAGAGAACCTGAAGGTTGATCAGTTTTGTACTATGTTTTCTTTTTCTTTTTTTCTTTGGCTTTTCAAGTGTACTTGTGTGTCGGCTTCTAGTTATAATGAACCATATGAACTCTGTTCTTGGTTCCTTGATAGAACATATTACCAGTTTTATAATATATTGGGACTAGATAAATCATAGCCTAGTCTTCTAAAATTTACAAGGCAATTCTTTCCCCTGCATTGAGAGATCAATAATTAGAGTACGCTCAGTAGGATAAAATGGCTTTGAGGTAAAGTGATGTTTCTGTTTATTTGGATGGGGATTGGACACGATTGAGAGTTCCATCTCCCAAACAAACAACCCAATAAGATATGTTTATTTCGGGGAAAAAATTGACAAATGTAACTCTGTCAAATTTACTCATGTTACAAATGAATAAACTTATCTACCAAATATGAAATTTATACCTCAGGAACTGTTGACCAGGTACCGCATTTAAGTTGAGTGTCATTTTAGAGATTTAAAAAAAAAAATTATTTATCAAGATGGTTGAAGAGGCCATAGAACCTTACCCCAACCCTACAAGTAGGTCATGTAGGCTATCATAGAGGATTAGAAGGATACCATTAGAGAGATTAAATAACACATTTCGACTACATTGTAGAAGGCTCCCACACAAATATTTGGTATAAAAATTTTGAAACAATTTTGTAGTGAGAGAACACTCCATACTAGAGAGATTCATACATGCAAAGAAATTGAAGCTCTCATCAGGTTGTAAAATTTATAAATATTATCCACAACTATAACATTATATCAAATCTACACCATAATATTCAAAAAAATATTTCGAGAAATTTAAATATTTATTCATAAAATTTGGGGTTTCACAATTTATATATCCATCTTTTATTAAATAATCACTAAGTCGATTATACCACATACGACCAGACTGTTTCAACCCATATAATGAGCGTTGTAACTTGATTGAATATATGTGACGGGGCCTTTGTGATTCAGCCATTTTCAATCCTTCAGTGATTCTCATGTAAATCTCACTATCAAGTGAGTCATATAGGTATGTTGTTACAACATCAATCAGACGTGTTTCCAAACCTTCCATGATTGTCATACCTATCAAAAAGCGAAAAGTGACTCCATCAATTACTAGAGAGTATGTATCCTGATAATCAATACCAGGTTTTTGTGAAAACTCTTGAGCTACAAGTCGGGCTTTGTATCTCACATTTTCATTTTCTCATTTCGCTTTCGTACAAATACTTATTTGTTTCCAACCGGGATTACACCCAGCGGTGTTTGGACTACTGGTCCAAATACTTCTCTTTTCAATAGAGATTGTAGCTCAGTTTAAATAACATCTTTTCATTTTTTCTAATCTTTTCTTTTCCGACATTCTTCCACGTTTTGTGGTTCAGGATCCGTGTCAAAAATCAAAGTAATATCTGATGCTATAGAGAAAGTAAATATATCATCAACCATGACTTTGCTTCGATCCCATATTTTCTCATCATGTACATAATTTATTAAGATCTCTTAGTGTTCATCTCTTATCCCTTCACTGAGATTCTGTACCTCTTCTGGGGTTATTCCCACTCTTGGAATAAGTGTTACTTCAGGAGCGGGTATTCCTTCTGGGATTCCCTTATTTACTTTTGATTTTCGTGGTACAGTGTCTTTTGCACTAACCGGTCTTCTACGCTTCTGGCGTGGTTTAGATTCTTCTATTACCTTATTTGTCAATTCTTCAGGAATTGATTTTTCAATAGGTATTTTTATCCTTGCTGGAGTATTCACTGCAGGTGTATGTGACTTTATCATTTTTTTAGCATCATTAAATGCATCTGACATTTAATTTGTAATATTTTATAAATAAATAATTCTTTGAACTTCAATTTCACACTGTCCTGTACGAGAATCAAGTGAATTTAAATCTGATACATTCCATGATATTTCAGAGGGCTTTTTATTTAAAAATTTCCCTCCTCCTAATGGCGGAAATACAAATTCATCAAAATGACAATCTACATAACGTGCAGTAAAAACATCTCTAGTTAAAAATTCAAGATATCTGATAATAGAAGGAGAATCAAAATCGACATGAATACCTATTCTTCGTTGGGTTCCCATTTTAGTTCTTTGTGGAGGTGCAATTGGAACATATACTGCACTTCCAAAAACTCGAAAGTGTGATATGTTGGGTATCTGTCCAAAAACTAGCTGTAGAGGAGAATATTTATAAAGAGCCGTTGGTCTTACTCAAATGATGGCTGCAGCGTGAAGATTTGCATAACCCCAAACTGAGGTAAAGTAACCAAGATATATGTAATTAGTAGTCAAGATTATAAAAAATATTTTTACATTCATTTTACAACCAAAACAATCAGTAATTACTTTGTTACAAATTAAAGACTAACAGGTGTATGAAAGTAACCAATGAAGTTAATCAGTAACCATTAATATAAAAAAAAATCAGTATAAAATACTGTAATATTATGTAGTAACCATGGTAATATTACACAATAAACAAGTCAACATTATATACTAACCAAATCCAGATTAGACAGTAACCAACATATATTTACTTAGTATCCATAACATAAAACATATTTTTTCATGCATTTTACAGCAAAAACAAACAATATAAAAAACATCAATATGTACTTAAAGATCTAACTGTTGCAGGAAGGTAACCAATGTATTTAATAAATAACCATCAATATAAAAAACATCAGGAAAATATACATTTAAAGTATACAGCAACTAAATAAATATTATACAGTAACCAAATCAATAATAATCAGTAACCAATTTCTATGTACTTAGTAACCAAAATATAAAACATATTTTTTCATGCATTTTGCTATCAAAACAGTCAGTATACTGCCTTTGTTAATCAACATCAATTTTGGCTAACAAGTAACCATTAATATAAAAAACATAAATAGAAGTGTACATTAATATGCTTCAGCAACCAATAATACAGTAACCAATTAATCACTGCAGTAATTAAGTTTGCATTAATCAGTAACCAAGTCAACATGAGTCACTAAATAATATTTTTACACAGTAACCAAGTCAGCATTATAATTTTATACAGTAACCAATTCAGAATTAGTCAATAACCATTATAGTGTTACACAGTAAGCAAATCAGTATTAGTCAGTAACTAATATAATATTACTTAGTAACCAAATCAGCATTAATCAGTAACCAAGTCAGCATTAGTCAGTAACCAAGTCAGCATTAATGAGTAATATTATGCAGTAACCAAGACAGCATTAGTCAGTAACTAAGACAACATTAGACAGTATAATGTTACACAGTCAGTATAGTGACTTTGTTATCAAAACAGTCAGTACACTGACTTTGTTAATCAACATCAATTTTGGTTACTGTACACCATCAAAAATGTTACCAACCATGTGGTTAATGGTTACTAACATTAAAAAATTATATATTTCTGTAAACAATTAAATTTGTTGTATTGGTTACTGTCATTCTCCATTGTCTGACAACTGAATAAACATTATAAAGTAACCAAATCAATATTAGACAGTAACCAAACTACATAATCTTAGTAACCAGAAAATAAACCAAATTTTTACATGCAGTTTTGAAGGCCTAAATGATAGAATTTGACCAAAAAAATCATGCAGTTCACCAGCGAAGCTAGTGATTTTTGATCATTGATCCGTTTTCAATGAAATTAGGCTCCGAAAATGCCAAAATCTGACACTCCAAATTTGACAACATTATACAGTAATATGCTTCAGCAACCAATATTACAGTAACTAATTAATCTCTGCAGTAATTAAGTTTGCATTAGTCAGTAACCAATTCAGCATTGGTCAGTAACCAATTAAGTCAGCATTAGTCACTAGATAATTTTGAGCAGTAACCAAGTCAGCAATATAAGTTTACACAGTAACCAAGTCAGCATTAGTCAGTAACCATATAATGCTACACAGTATTTGTAGTAACCATTTTAAACGTGAAAAACTTAAGAAAGGTTATCAATATAGGAATTCGTAGAAAACAGAGGTAACTATATGCATATGAATCATTTACCTCAGTATTCATATTTTTATCGAAGTTGTTGCGATTTTGTTACTGAACTTCAACAATCACGGTAGTTCGATTGTTTTTGGTTACTGAACTTGAAGTTGCTGTTGATTTTGTATGCTATTTTGTGATCTCAGCGTGCCGTCGCGACGAAAAGTTTCGTCTTCTCCGATCTCAGTGTTGTGTCGCGCCAGAAGATTACGGTTACTGAACGAGAAGAAGTTGATGTTGTATGCTATTTCCGATTTCAGAGTTGCGTCGTGACAAAGTGATTCGTCTTCTCCGATTTGATAGGCGCGACAGATTTCTGCGTCTTCTCCGTCGTTGATATGTGTTCCGATTTCAAAGTTGCATGATTTTGGGGCGGTTAATTGAAAAGATGAAATTCGGTAACTGACGTGTAGGAGTTAATGACACGTGATTTTAGCATGTATATTGTATATGTTTTATTTCTGTAATTATGTTTTGTATGTTTTATTTTTGTAATTACTTTCTAATTGTTGTATATTAGTGTAAAAGACCCTTTTTTTCCCCATCAATTATTAGAGTTCATAGGCCCATTCATTACCTCTTCGACTGATGGGACAAAAATTAGAGCTCGTACTTACATATACATGTATCCTTTATGTTTTCTTTTTTGGTTTTGGCGTTTCAAGTATACTTGTGACTCGGCTTCTAGTTATAATAAACCATATGAATTCTGCTCTTGGTTCCTTGATAGAACATATTACCAGTTTTATAATATATTGGGACTAGATAAATCATAGCCTAGTCTTCTAAAATTTTCAAGGCAATTCTTTCCCCTGCATTGAGAGATCAATAATTAGAGTAGGCTCAGTAGGGTTAAATGGCTTTGAGGTAAACGGATGTTTGTGTTTATTTGGATGGGGATTGGACACGATTAAGAGTTCCATCTCCCCAACAAACAACCCACAAACTACACAACCAAATAAGATACGTTTATTTCGGGGGGAAAAATTGACAAATGAAACTCTGTCAAATTTACTCATGTTGCAAATGAATAAATCTTATCTACCAAATATGAAATTTATACTTAAGAAATCGTTGACCAGGTACCACATGCCACGCATTTAAGTTGAGTGTCATTTTAGAGATTTTTAAAAAAAAATATATTTATCAAGATGGGTGAAGAGGCCATAGAACCTTACCCCAACCCTACAAGTAGGCCATGTAGGCTATCATAGACGATTAGAAGGATACCATTAGAGAGATTAAACAACACATTTCGACTACATTGTAGAAGGCTCCCACACAAATATTTGGTATAAAAATTTTGAAACAATTTTGTAGTGGGAGAGCACTCCATACTCGGAGAGATTCATCCATGCAAAGAAATTGAAGCTCTCATCGGGTCTTGTTGGGTGAGGCAGGGAGAGGGGGAGAGAGAAAACAAAATAAATGTTCACTCCTTTCAATAGACATTGAAATAGCAGTATCCGCGCAGCAGAAGCACATATACATCTAAGGGGCTCACGTTACAATATACAACGAAGTCAGTAGTCTATCAAGCTCTGTAATTTCAAATACAGAACGGAACACACTCCTAGAATACATTCTTGAGCTTTAAAACATGTGAAAATCATTCTACTTCCAGCACTTACTCGATGTGCAGACTGCTGCACCTTTGGCTTGATCAAAAAATTGAAGGATGAGTAAACCTGTGAAAAGATGTTCGAATAATATAAGCAATCAAACTATATAGTCTGGATTCTTGATGGTACATATAAGGTAGTGCGAATTTCTGACCTGGTTTAGTCAGAAGGTTGAGCTGCCTACTAAAGAATAACCGTTAGCCTTCAACTCCTTGAGAGTGCTAGCTAACCAGTCCAAACCTTCATAAAGGCCATCTCCTCTAAGAGCACAAGTTCCTTGTATATGCCATTTCCTGTTTTTAAGATCATAGAGACCCAGACCTTCACACACTTCCATTGGCGTCATTGCTCCTTTCTAAACAATAAAGAAAAAAATAACATATAAATAACAATTTCACTCTGGGTAGTCTGGCTAATGCATAATACAGAGATGAAGACATAGGATTTTGCAGTTAAGGGTAGGGAATTTATTGTGCATAATTCACTCTTAACAAATTATGTCCAAGGAAAAAGAAGAAATGAACTTGTAAGGAAGTTTCTTGAGATTATTAGCTGATCTGGACAGTTTCACTTTCTTTGCGAACAAAATGGAAGAAACCTATTCATTAATTAATTACCATTGCACAAGCAATAATCAATTTAGTCAAAACCAATGCATAAAATCATAAAAATGCATCGTCTTGCATAGACAAGCAGGACTGTGGCATCAACCATGTTCCATCGTCTTGCATAGACAAGCAGAACTTGTAAGTTTTAGCAATAAGCACTCCCCACAAACACACGGACACATGGGATTAGAGAACCTTTCGTTTGTAAAACTGCCTATTATGGGATTCAGCTGGTTAGCACCCACGAATATTATAAGTGTTTTTTATGTTACCTCTGAAATTTCCTCGGGATGATTGGTGATACTACTCTACCCTCACTCCAAAAGGATTATTTTTACACCACAGGCAGTTACCAGGTAGTTGGGCCAAGGCGCTGGAAAGTTTAGTTATATATGATGGTCCACACCATTTTTGAACTGCCAATAAGATTAACATTTACAAATTAAATCAACCACTCCATTTCTACGCCAAACTCGTCATCTAGTCTTTGTGTCCTAATCACAGGTCTAGTACATATGTGGACCTTCACTTGATTGATGCGGAAGAGATAAATTAGAGAAAATGGTATTGAGACATACCATGTCCTGTTTGTTTGCAAACACCAAGATGATACTGTTAAGCATAAATGGATCTTTGATGATGGTCTGAAAACAAAAAAAAAAGCAGGTCAAATCAGAATTATTTCTCCTAACAGGATTATTAGAGAGAAGAACCTTTCAGAATATACAACCTGGAACTCTTCCTTTGCTTTGCTAATCCTCTCACGGTCCAGAGAGTCAACAACATAGATCTGCACACAAAAAGAGAGTGAAAAATAATACAGAGCCTTTTTAACTGATAAAGATATTTCTCGGTCAAGCAAAGAGAAACTGTCAATTTAAATAATTGTTGTACGAATACTTGTAATAAAATGTAGTATTAGTTACACACTAACTAACACTGTACTCCTGAGCCTCTGAGGTATCAAAAATGATCGCATAACTTACAAGCTTCAAAAAATATCACATACAATAAATAAAGAGAGATATAACTTGTAAAAAAACAATCAACAAAGATAAAAAAATAGCAACATCATACAAAGAAATATATAGTTACCCAGACTATTCATTACCAATCCATCAGTATTATTGAAGTAATGCCTCCAAAGTGGTCTTAGTTTCTCTTGCCCGCCAACATCCCACACTGTGAACATCACATTCTTATACTGAACTTTCTCCACATTAAAACCTACGCAAGGGAAGAAGAAAAAAGTCAATATAATCGGTTTTGTCTATCAGCCTTAACATCAATAAGTCTAAGTGAACAGTAGAATGAAAAGTCAGCAGATACTTCCAAGTAATGCAAAAAATGATATCCTAAACATGAACTAAGAAAAAATGACACAAAATCCTTGTCTTGAGAAATCAAAATGGGAGGCGCTAGCCTTTTACAAAAATAGCACATTGAAAAGATGAAAGAAGTGCTGGCATCTAAGGAAAAGACTTGTAAGCAATCAATAGCCACATCAAATATTGGCGCTCAAATAATGTCCAACATGTTACTTTTGACATGACAATAATTAGAATATGGTTTTTTACCAATTTTTAATGCTGACCGTATAACACTATAACTTTCCTCCTTCACAACATTCAGGTAGATAAGTTCAAAGTCAAATCACATGAAAGGTGTATCTTATTTTTCGGACTCTAATGAGAGGTTAGAATGCAAAACTTGCGGTGGCATACTTCAGAATAGTTCAATAATTACTAGTGGCCACTTTAAATACATCATGATTCATTGGAATGACATCACCTAAGCTTTTAAAAATCCTTGGTTCTCCACAGACAAGTAGGTGCAAAGGTATAAAAATAAAACAGACTGATGCTCAAACAAACAAGGTGGCATGACAGGCAATTCTTAAAGTTTTACACCCTCCAATTTACAACATAAAAGATAAAACAACTTTTTTGAGGCAATTTTTTTAAAAATCCTTGATTGGGTGTTTGATTGAAAAGAATGGTACAGAGGTTCCAATTAAACAATTACCATAAATAAGGTAGAGTTTCAAGTCATAATCACAAATAAATTTTTTTAAAAAAAATAAAGGAGAAGATTTTATCATAAAGAAGAAGAGATAATATAAGAAAAGGTCCAAACATAACAAAGGGAGAATACGAGAAAAAAAAAGGTCAAATGCAGGATCACCCATCAATCCCTATTTAAATCAAAAAATTCATAACTAGCAAGTCCCCTAAAAGAATCGATAGCCAAAACCCATAAAGAAGCAAGAAAAGGAACTGTCTCCCACAATAATGTCAAGGCAAAACCCACCACTAAAGATGTTGCATTCCTATCCGTTCGAATGCCCCCCAAAAGATGGCAAGCAACACCGAAGGATTTTGCCATTCTACTCCTCCCAAACCCACTGAAAAGAATAAAATTCTCAATAGATGCCAACACTACTCCAAGTCTCTAACACCCCAAAGAGAGTCTACTGTGAAGAAAGACAAATTCTAAACTACCGACAATTATTTTACTTAAATAAGTGAAAAATAAATTTTGCCCAAGACTCGCAACTAAAATTGAAAAGGAGCGAAGATAATATAGCTCCAAAAATGGGGGAAGAAAAGAACCTTGTATTATTGAGGAATTTGAGTTACAAGCTTACAACCGCAAGTTGACAAAAATAAGAACATTTTTGCAATGGTAGTTGTCGATGATTTGGAGTTTTGTGTTGGGTTAGGAAGGGTCTAGAGGCTCAAAGTATTTGAAAGTCAGAAGGTTCAAGTAATCTAGGTAAATGTGTTTAGCTATTATAGGACTTTTGTTGGGATGACTAATTGATTGTAATGGGAATGTGGAGCAAGGTTATCAAGTCGTCGACTAGTCGTCAAGTCAGTACGAAGTTGCAAGTCGTTTGAACTACTTGGTGGGAGAGGCCAAAGGCGAGTGCCCAGACAGCGAGTTGGACGACTAGAACGACATGGGCGACTATTTGGCGAAGTGGTCGACTTGGTCGTAGCGAGTGTGGTATGACCCAAAGCTTAACAGGGTAAAAAAAAAGACTAAAGTTCGACTGAAGTACTGAACCTAATCTATCGATCCCAACTTCGAAATAGCAAAGAGGGAGAAACGAAAGTACGAAACCTGCTAATCGATCGATCGATCAAGCCCAGCAACGACAACTTCGACGATGACGACTTGACAATATACAGGTATGCTTCTCTTCTTCTCATCCTCTTCTTCTCGTCTTCTTCAGTTCTTCTCGTCTGATTTGGTTCTGATTTGACAATATACAGAACAATTGCTGGACTTTGTTTGGTTCTCCTCTTCCGAGAAGATGATCGATGCGACACCGACGGTGATAGTTTAAGAGGAAGAGATATAAATTTGAATAGGTTTACTTTTTGTAACCCACTACCAAGACCCAAAAGTTAAAACATGACAAATTAATATTAATATTATATCAGTAGTTCAGTACTTCAATTAAGTAGCATAATAAATTAGTATTATATTTTTTTGTTATGTATTTTGTTTTATTATATTAGTATAATATAACATCTTACTTATACTAAAATATATTTAATTTATTAATTTATTATTCATGAAATTAAATATTATTTAATAGAATCAATAATAATTTTAACTTATAATCTTAATATTTTAATAAGTAAATTATTATTTTTTTATTTTACTATTGAAGTTAAATTTGTCTATTGATCTATTGCATATTTTTGTTTTAGTATATGTTTTGAGTTTATAACTTGTTCTGTAATATTAATTGCATATACTTGGTATATATAATATACTTCACTAATTTTTTTATGATTAGTCATTAGTGTATCTGTTAATTTGAAATATATATATATATATATATATATATATATATATATATATATGTATATACATATATATGTGTGTATATTCTATGTATAAAATCCACGTAAATAATCTATCGCTTTATGGACGATTAGTCGGGCACTTAGTCGACTAGTCGCTTAAGCGATCGGCCACCGACTCGCCTCGACTTAGCGCCTTAACAACTATGATGTGGAGTACGTTCGCAAGAATGAAACTCAAAGGAATTGACTGGATCTTCATTTTTGAATGAAAATGATCTGAAATAGATCGGTTAAACATTCCATTAGGGATAATTATCGTTATAAGCGATCGATTTATTTCTATGCCATAGGTTTGGTTTCTTCCCTTGTTAGTTCGGACTTAACAGCTACTCACCCATGGAGTGGAGCTGGTGCCACAAAGACATCAGCTTCTGGCTATAAAGAATCTCCCCAGCCTATATAGTTGATCAATTAAAGCATGAATGGATAGTTGGGAAGATGTATTGAAAGATAAAAGGTTAATAGAGAAATAAAGTTTTTAGGTAATGATGGTGGAAGGCTCAAGAAGGGACTACTAATTGCAAGTAAGTTTTACAAGGTTCTAAATATTGAAACTTACAAAAACATAATTCCTAACTACATTACTCAAAAATAAAAGTACCAAAAATAGAAAATAATTTGCAAAAGTTTACTTTAAAAATACTACAATTTTCCAGGCCATAAGGCACTGAAGAAACAATTAGAGCTTGACTAGCTCACCTATATACACATTTGAAGTAAATCATACTATTCATAATCAAACCAAAACTCTTATCTTCGAACAAACCTCTGCTTTCAAATATAAGAGTCTGAACATGATTTTGACATCATAATCAATGGTTAGGATAAAAACGTACTTTTCTTTTTTAATTTATTTTATAACTTTTTGACGAGGTAAGGGATCAACTTATTAAATATAACGACATTTGGTACATTGTTTTTAAAAAGATGGGGTGTTATATTGGAACATAGGTTGTATCTAAAACATTACAACCATTGACATCTGAATAGAGGATCTTTTTTGTCAAAAAAAGATTGACCCAAATTCTAACTATCTTAAATTGAAAAGAGCATTTTGTCACTAAAAACGTTGATGCGACTCTAATATGGACCAACACCAAAAGAAGGGGACAAACGATATGTCTGATCAAAAAGAAGGGGAAAAGCAAAATTGTAGTCATACTTCCATCCATAATAAGTAATGATAAACAATAAATAGAGTACACATGCCTAAGCAATCTGGAAATATACTACAAACTTTCAACCACCTGATCATACAGTGACCTAAACAATAAACCCTTGATGTCATCAGTTTTATTTCCCAGAGAGAATGGTTTACCTATTGTGGGAACAGTTGAAAGAACTTCTCCAATGTGCAGTTTGTACAGTATAGTCGTTTTTCCAGCTGCATCTAGTCCAAGCATCACAACCTAAGGCAATTCAAACATAAAAAATATGATAAAAAGATTCGTATAGTAGTCATGAACATACATAGATGGAAGCATAATAATCTTAAACATCCAGTACAAAGTGGAAAGCATGGAAGGAATTTATGAAGAAAAGGACAATTTATCAGCTATTAAGGCAACTAGATAGTAGATGGAGAGAAATTAACATGGACAGAGCTGTACCAAAGTTGAATCTTTTATCATATTCTTTATTTATCTATTTTAATTAGAATTTCCTTTGCTTTTATCAGATAAACAATAAAGCTCTTGCTCACTAAATAGTATTTAGAAGCACTAACCAACGTGCTAGAGCAAGAAGTGCATCTAGGTGTTTAGATAAATAAAACATTTTCCAGCATTCCAAGAGTAATAAACATAACAGAACACTATCTACAGGCCAAATTATGAGTACGCAATGAGCGAACTGAGAGAAGAAGAAGAATTGGTATAAAGTTATAAATATAAATGATAAACGAACTGAGAGAATGACAGAAATTGAAGACCTAAGAAGCAAGGATTCGGGTGTGGGGATACGGGTGCACAGTGCGGGGATACAAGGGTTCGCCAAATTTGAAAAAATGGGGATTTGGGTGTGGCGGGAATATGGCACATATTATATATATGATAAAAAAACATTAATAAAACTAAATACTTCATGCTATTCCAACAAAATATATAATTTCATCATCCTACATCACAATAGCTAAACATGAAATCATAAAGTCGCACAAAACCCAGTCTTTAAAGTCAAAAACACATTTATTAAATATTTAACAAATATAGCCCAACCTGCAAGTCAACAATAATCAAAAAAAGATAACCTATCAAAAGATTATTCTCATCATCTCAACAACAAAAAAAAGATTGTTCCATGAGGCCAAAAAAAAAGAGATAACCCAGCAAGCAGCAAAGCTAATTTTAAAAAGAAAATAAGGCAGCAAAGATAATTTCAATAAAAGATAACCTAACCAATAAAGAAAAGGCAGTGTATTAGTAGTGACTAAAAAAGAGAGAACGAAGAAAGAAGAGTGCCTTCGAAGTCGTGCCACTACCTAAGTCGAGCAGCCACAGGAGTAGTTCTCTCTGCTACAAAGTCATCACTCTTCTCTCCCTCTCGATCTGCCTAAGCCCTAAAACGTACGTTCCCACGATCAGTCTTTTCTCTTTTCCTCTTAATTTTTTTCATAATTACAAAATGTAATAAAACTAAATACTTCATGCTATTCCAACAAAATATATAATTTCATCATCCTACATCACAATAGCAAAACATGAAATCATAAAGTCGCACAAAACCGAGTCTTTAAAGTACAAAACACATTTATTAAATATTTAACAAATATAACTCAACCTGCAAGTCAGCAATAATCAACAAAAGATAATTATTATCATCTCAACAAAAACAAAAAAAATAGATAGTTCCATGAGGCCAAAAAAAAAAAGATAACCCAACAAGCAACAAAGCTAATTTTAAAAAGAAAATAAGACAACAAAGATAATTTCATAAAAGATAACCCAACCACCAATGAAGAAAAGGCAGTGTTTTAGTAGTGACTAAAAAAAGAGAGAACGAAGAGAGAAGAGTGTCTGCGAAGTCGTGCCACTACCTAAGTCGAGCAGTCACAAGAGTAGTTCTCTCCGAACGAAGATAATGTACGTTCCCACGATCAGTCTTTTCTCTTTTTCTCTAATTTTTTTTTCATAATTACAAAACGAGCCACCGCTGCACCCCCAAAGCAAAATCCGGGGATACGGCTGGTGTCGCACCCCTGTGCATGTGCAGCTGCCAAGCCCTTGTTGAAGTCTAACTAGAAAAAAAGAGAGAAACAGAGACAGAGATATAAATAAGAGAGTATTCAGTGAGAATAAGGGAGGAAAAAGGAGAAGAATTCAATGATTTATCACTGAGTTCGTGATAATGAGAGATATAGAGTGAAAGCCTAAACAAGATGTTCCCATTCATCACCACTCTCTTATCTTTTACACACACATGCTAACAAATCATCCATGTACTTACATGTGCATACAAAATATTTAACTCTACAATATATTAACTATTCTTTCGTTCCCAATTTACCTCTGGCCTAACATTCCCTCCTCCCTTAGAATATTCATGTCTTCATGAATGAAGTATTAAGTTGGATAGTTCAGTTTAAAGAGATCATCGTCCCATGTAGCTTCTTCAATGCTTCAGTATTTCCATTGTACCAAGTATTGGTATATGATCTTACTTCGTAAACTCTCCTCTGTTTTAAAGTTCTGAGTGGTCCTACAACAAACTGCCCATTTTGATTAACCTCTGGTAGCTGGGTGTTGATTTCCGTTGCCCCCAAATGCCTTTTTAGTTGTGAGACATAAAAGGCGGGATGTATCTTGGAAGCTCCAGCTTGTATGCAACAACCCCATATTTTTCGAGAATTTTAGAAGACCCATAGAATGTTGGGGCTAGTTTCATATTCTTCCTCTTATTGAAACTAAACTCTGACTGTAAGGTTGTAGCTTCAGGTATACCCACACACCAACCTCAAAACCCCTCTCAGTTCCTCCCTTATCAGCATGGCTCTTGATTCTTTATTAGGCCTTAGATGAGTTTTCCTTAAGAATTTCTAGCTGTTGTTATTTCTCTACAAGAATATCCTCAACTGCTGCAATGTTGGTACTAAATTTTGAAGGCGTGCTCGGGTGTATAGAATCATGTCCATAGAGAATTTTGTATGGGGTTGTTTGCAGAGAAGTGTGGAAAGTGATGTTAAACCACCATTCTACCATATGTACCCAAGAGCTCCACCGTTTTGGCGAATGGTTGCACATGCTTATTACGTATTGTTCGAAACATTGGTTTATCCTTTCAGTGCTCCCATCACTTTGAGGATGATAGGAAGTACTGATGTGGAGCTTGTTCCTGCAAGTTTAAATTGTGTCTACCAGAAGTCACACAAAAAATATAAAATCCCTATCACTTACAATAGAGCAGGGAAGGCTATGAAACTTAAAGAGGTTATCAAAAAATAATTGAGATAATGTCTTGGCAGAGATACGATGGCTAAGAGATAAGAAATGAGAGCTTCTGCTATACCTATCAATAATAATCCAAATAACTTCATAGCCCTTGGACTTGGGGTGACCACTGATAAAATCTATAGCTATGTCAATCCAAGGCTGGTTAGGGATGGGTAATGGTTGGAGCAGGGTTTCTCACATTTTCATGTTTGGAGAATTGACAACTAGGACACTCAGCCACCCACCTTGTGATATCATTCTTCATTCCTACCCAATAGACATATTGCTCTATCCTTTTTAAAATGGCCCTTACCCTTGAGTGACCCCCTACTCCCTTCTTATGGAGTTCATAAAATAGTTGTCTTCTTAAGTCTCCTTGAATTCTTATTACTAACTTCCCTCTGTACTTTAGCATACCATGGACTAGGTCAAACTCATTAGACCCCATCTTTGTAGCTGCTAACTAAGCTATAACCTGGAAAATAGTGTTGTCAACTTCATAGCTCAATTTCAAAATTTTGGGACATCCATATTGGTTGGGCTATTGTCAAATAGTTAAGGTATACACTTCTTTGGAAGTTGGTTCATTCATGTAGCTGAACTTCCATTCCTTGTGTTAAACTACCATTCCTTGTTGTGTAAAGCAGAGGATAAGGTTATTGTAGTCTATATGTATTCCTCCTAACCATTTTAGCAATGTGGTTCCCAAGATATCATCAAATGACAGCAACTTAATGATCCACATAGGTGTGATGAAACTATGGGTGTCAAAATTCCATGTAAACTCAGGGCACCATGCTTTACTATGTAGTTCCACACCTGCCTCAGTGAACCTCACAGTGAAATCATTTGCAAACTAACTCCAAGTAAGTCCCTCTTTGCCATTGACATAAGACGTGTACCGATATTTTGGAGAACCATGGAGGTGCATCCCAGCTATGACAATCCTCCTATGAGAATGAATCATGTATATACCAAAATACTCCTTGCAATCCTGTATCCAACTCTTAGCATCATCACTCTCAGTAAATAATGGGAAAGCTGTTTAAGTTCTTTCTCCTCTTCACCACCATCATCATTTTGATTCCTCCTCCATTGATTATTATCTTCTTCATGTTTCCTTGCTCTTTCTTGCTCAGCATGCCTAGGGTCTCTAAAGTATCCCTTATCCCGCCTTTACCCCATATGAACAGGTCTTTGCCCCTTACATTATCCCCAAAAGGATTTTCAAACCTGTCATCATTATCTGGGCTCTTCTATCTCAACAGTTCATTCATACCTTCTATGAAGTGGTCCATTTTCTCATCAATAAGTTGCAATTTCTCATTGGTAAACTCTCAATAGTTTATGAAATCCTGTTGCAACATTTGTGAAGGACCAACCATATTTATAGAGTAGAGAGAAAATGAGTAACAAAATAATTGTGATTCCAAGTTTGAAAATGAATTTAAGCAGTAGCAACACAACTTGAGTAAGAGTAAGTGAGTTTGAGTAGCTATTTAAGTGAGGAGTGGACTCCCTCATGAAACAAACTGAGTATCCCTGGCCAAACAAGTTTAGTATTGGAAGATCATACGATCGTAAACTAGACCAACTTATAAGACTACAATCATAGACCGGAACAAATTATAAGACTCTACTTGTGTGACCAGTTCTTCAGACATTCCTTAAATTGTTGTATAACTACTTGTGTGTATACAGTATACATATATTTCTATTTTGATTTTAAATTTTAACAGTAAGAAATCATCGGGAAAATTACATTTTACTTATACAGTAAAAAACCTTGACCTGGCTAACAAGGTTAGACGGAACTTTCATTCAAACAAGTATATTCTAAAAAAAATAATGGTTAATCCAAGTAGTTTTAAATTTTAATCACTGCCACGTGATCTCATAACTTCTCCCTCTCTGATATAAATTAAAAAGTCTGGTAATTCAGCTGAAATAAAAAACCCTAAATATATTATCAATTCAGCCTAATTCAACACACAAGAGACTTGAAAAACTTAACTAAACATAGCCTTCCCCATCTAGAGGGCAATCAATATAACATAGATTCCTGAAGAACTTAGACAACTCCAACAACAAACAAGAAATTTGAGATTTTGACATCAAGATAACTGGTATAAACCCTAAAAAACTAACATAATAAACAACTAAAAGGGAAAAATCATAAGAAAACAGATAATTACAAGGACAAGAAAATATAAACAATTATTGAAAAGGAAAGAGATGTACTCGCATCTCACTGTTGCCAAAGAAGGTGTCAAAGAGTTTGCGAAAGGCTTGTCCCATGACCGCCTTCGATTGCCCCCCTCTCTATATCTATATATGTATATGTATCTCCTTCTTTCTGAAAATAAGAATGAAATCAACTTGTAGGAATTTTTACGCCATGGAAAAACAAAATAGAAGCTTAATGAAGAGGAAGAATTGGTCTACAAAATGAAGCTAGAAATATATATACATCTATCTAATCTATCTAATAATCTATCTAATAAAATACAAATGATTTTGAATTTCCCGCTCACTCAATAAATCATCTGGGCCGTCCAAAGTTTGGGATAAATCACACCGTTCATACATCTATCTAATAAAATACATCTATCTATCTAATAATCTATCTAATAAAATACAAATGATTTTGAATTTCCCGCTCACTTAATAAATTATCTGGGCCGTCCAAAGTTTGGGATAAATTCCACCGTTCATACATCTATCTAATAAAATACATCTATCTATCTAATAATCTAATAATCTATCTAATAAAATACAAATGATTTTGAATTTCCCGCTCACTCAATAAATCATCTGGGCCGTCCAAAGTTTGGGATAAATCACACCGTTCATACATCTATCTAATAAAATACATCTATCTATCTAATAATCTATCTAATAAAATACAAATGATTTTGAATTTCCCGCTCACTTAATAAATCATCTGGGTCGTCCAAAGTTTGAGATAAATCTCACCGTTCATACATCTATCTAATAAAATACATCTATCTATCTAATAATCTAATAATAATTTAATAAAATACAAATGACTTTAAATTTCCCGCTCACTCAATAAATTATTTTGGTCGTTCAAAGTTTGAGATAAATCATATTGTCCCTACAGTGCCGGAGGCACGGGACCCAGCTAGTATATATATATAAGCGAAGTGAGTGAATTTGATGATTTATGGAATTTAGAGAGAGAAATAGAGTTGCTGGTGTGTAGAGGAAGATTGCTGGATGAAAAAGGTTGCGTTTGGTTTCTCCGTTCCGAATCTACTCATTTATATATTATTACCCTCTTCAAAATAAAAATAAAAAAAAATCTAATTTATCAAAACAAATAATTTTGTTATTATTAGTGATAATATTACTAAAGTAACAAAATATCTTTTAAGACAAAAAAGATAGTGACGAAATCCTATATCTTAACGCCAATATTTTTTGTCACGTCTCAATTACAAAAGACGTCCTGATCCTGTACAATAAACACGATCAACACCAAAAGCTTGACGGCTTCTGTGAGACCCCAGATTTTATGAATAAAGATTTAAATTTCTCGAAATATTTTTTTTTAAATATTATGGAGTGAATTTGATATAATGTTATAGTTGTGGGTAGTATTTATAAATTTTGCAAAGTATGCAAGTTGTTGTATTATATTTGATTGGTCAGAGAATATTCTTTGTGTCGGGGGATATTCGTACGACGGCACAATCATTGGTGGACCCCACAAAAGAATTATTGTCGGATTGAGAAAACAACAAAAATATTTTATTGAAAATAACGGCGGAAGTTTTACCGTTAATACTGTTGAACTACTCGGTAGTAAAAGTACAGTAATACGTGTGGTTGCATAGTAGCACACGGTATTGATTATTAATGCTTACGTGAGAAGTCATTCAGTTTTGTTCAATTATTGTTATAGTAATTGTTGCATAGTATCTCACGTTATTTGATTCAATTATTGTCGATATTTTATATAATCAATAATTGAAATAACAGAGTTATTAATATTATAAATTGTAATATTAACGATGTCTAGAAGTTCTGTCAAGGAGAGATTTGGTCACCTAATTACGCGCCAATAGAGAGAAACCCTTATTGGAAAGCTCCCTCTTTCCTGGGAACGACCTGGTCGATTAATATTGTGAATTATAACAAAGATGATAAATGTTGTTAAAATTATTAAGGTGTTTTTTATGAAGTTTTACTTATTTTATGTATTCCTATTTACCCATTTTCAAAATAATCGGTAAAAAATTATTTAAAGGTGGGGCCCATATGTGTTGGGAAATGATTTTGAAAATGAAAGAGTATATGTATGGAAGTATATGTGTGTTTTGAGTATATAGTGGAAGAAAATGATATGTGAAAGTGATAGGTGTGTGATGTGTGTGTGAGTGGGAAATGGTGAAAAAGTAGTAGTGTGACAGTGATGTGTAAGAGTGTAGTGAATTTGATTATTGGGTGGGTGGGGGATTGATGTTGGTTATGGGGGAGAAAAATTAAGTGGTGTATATATAATATTGATATATATAAGTTGAAAACATGTGTTTATATATATGTATTATATTTTAATTTTTGTTGTGATTTTATTGGTTAGTTGATTGACTTTATTGTATTTGGTTGAAGAAATAAATCTGCAGAATTATTTTTCCTTACACAGTACACTTCCATTCTCCTATAAATAGAAGCCTATTCCTTCATTATTTCTTACGAATTCACTGAAACTCTATAAAGAGAAAATTATAGAGAGAAAGAAGAAAAGATTTCTGCTACTTAATTACTCTTATATTCAGTTATTTTACGGTAAGGGATATTATTTGTTGTACTCGTAAGGGGTGTTATTCTTTCTTATTCATGAAGAGAACTGTTGTTATTCCATTTTTATTATTCTGTTGGAATAACCTGTATACGCGGACTACCCTATACTTGGTGATATTCTTCTATTAATCTGTCTTTATTATTCTGTTGGAACATCCTGTCTATGTGTTTTACACCGGACCTGGTTCCGTCTTTATTATTATTCTGTTAGAATATCCTGTCTGTGTATTTTACACCGAACCTGGTTCAGTTACTTATTATTCTGTTGGAACATCCTGTCGGTGTGAATTTCACCTGACCTGGTTTCGTTATTATTATTTTGTTGGAATAACTTGTCTATGCGAAGTACCGCATGCATGGTGATTTCTTTTGTTATTCCATTCGTTATTATACTCAGTTGGTTAAAATTTTGACTTCTATACTCCATGAAATTACTGGAATATCCTTGATATTTGCGCTTCATCCAGTATTTTTCATGAAAATATTCTTCTGAGCATTCTTGAATTTTACTCTACAAAGCAGTATCATGTTGAGAATTTAGACGTTATTAATTCCTGAATAAATTAATTCGTGAACTTATTTTATTGAATTCTTATATCATTGTCATCATCCTCATGTTTATATATTTTTTTAAAGTCATTTATGGCATGTAGAGCATGGATGGACTTTGTATGATTATGACTAGGGATTATTCGGTGTAATCATGATCATAATGTTACAAATGATGTGGTAAAATTTATCATTGGCCCGTAGTGCATTGATGGACAGTTATTGGCATGATCATGACCATTGATGAATACACAAATATCTTTGGCCTGTAGTGCATGGAATTTGTGGTCGTGACCCTAATGAATATCCTTAACCGTAGTGCAGGGATGATGTGGATTATTTATTAAGCTGAGTCTCAGCGATAAAAGTGATGAAAAACTTCTTAAATCATAAAAGATAGTAGATTTTATTCTCTACTTGACTATTTTAATGGATTGCTTGTTCTGCTGCAGTTAAACTTGAAGTCTATTGTATTTTATCAGTTTAACATTGTTGAAGACTAATGATAATTTATTCAGCATTATCTTAGTCATAATATTTCTTACTGGGCTAGTTGAGCTCACCCTTTCTTTCACTGTTCTCTTCAGAAAATGAGAGCGTAGTCGGGACTAGTCGGGGAATGGAGTGACAGTCCAGATGATAGTATTAGTAGTCCTCACTATTCTGTTAAAAAGTGTGACAATAAATGTAATGAGGACTCTATTTGAGAATGAATATTGTCTAGAATACAATATTTGTATTTAAACTCACAGCATATATTTTGTCGTATTTTACACGACTGCTGTATTATTAGTTTGTATTTGAATTTTGTACCATGTATTTGACGACTCAAGATGGGTGATGTATACCTATTTTGGGGGCGTCACAGCTTCGACCGTTGGGAGATAGCTCAGGCGTGAGAGTCAGTACAGGTGATCACAAGGTTAACAATGGAGGATAAAATATCTAGTATCTTGAGAGAGATAAAAATATCAGTTACCTTTACTTAGAAGACTTTCTTGCTATAATATACTCTCAGACCCGATTTACCGTGCCACCCACTACCATCAGACACAGTTCCCCAATCCTGGTGGTTTTAGCCGACTGCATGCAGTTCACCCACTACATCTGTTCACTGTTTTCTACCGCCGACCGACTATCATCCCATCCACATTAATGTTTTGCAGAGATAACAGTCAACTATCTTTTTATTTCATCATTACCGGTCAAAGTAATAGTTACTTAATTATCTGGTGGATCGGTTTGAGAATTAGGCCCAACACTCTAAAAACCCAACAAAGATGACTCAACTGACCTGGCCCAACTGAAATGACCTATTAGATCAACCAAATAATTCAGCCCAAACCATTTGGCCCAATATGTGAAATATCATAACCTAACATTGCCCCCTAATTTTTTTATTAAATAGGATGTTTAATAGAAAACTATAAATGGTCCATGACATGTCAATTCCTGATAAAACTGAAAAGGGCCCAAACTAAAACATATTAAGGCCCAAACGGTAAGGAATTTAAAATAATAAGGTAATTTGGAACCGAAAATTCAACTTGAAAAGGCCCAACCCGGTTAATATCTAAGGCTTGAACCAAACGCTACCCCTTCCAATTTTGCATCATTATTCATAAAAGTTGGGATCTTACATACATAAATTAAAAAACTCCCTCTAAAATAATAAATATTAATTTATGTAATTTTGTTAAAGTAATATTTTTTCGGACCTAAAAATATTCATTTATCGAGATTTGACTGTACTTTTAATTTGTCATGTCTAACTAATTACTTATTTCAAATGACACATTTTTTTGAACAGAGATTATTAATTTTTGTATTTCGGGGGCTTTTTATTTTATATCCTTGCAGCTTTTTTAAATATCGTTACTTTGATTTTCTTCAAAATAAATTATTATTTTCTTTTGGTGTGCTCCAAAAACATATACGGATCTAATAATAAAGTGTATTTGTCCAAATCACATCTCACATGTATGATGACAACTCTTAACCAATCAGATGTTACCTTAACCAATGTATGATGACAACTCTTAACCAATCAAATGAAAATTAGGATAAATAAACTATACAGAGCTTAACTAAATATTCCTTAACCAAGGCATAAACAACGTAAATTTCTCCAAAGTTCCCTAATGTAACCCTAACCCTCTTCTTTTTCAGGTTCCTCCTAAAGCCTAAGAGGAAATGTACCACTAAAATAGAATTAGTCCTGAAAAAAATAAAATAAAATGAGGGGGGAGGTGAGGGGAGGGGGGAGGGGGGAGGGGGGAGGTGGGGAATGAACCGAGCTGTCCTAATCACATGAAACATCAAATAGCAGTAAAAATCTTATCTTTAAAAAAAATTATGGGAAAAAAAAGAGCCAGAAAAGAAATATCAAACTCACCTCTCAATTCCGAAATACATAAACTTTACCAATAAACAGGAAAACTAAACCAGGATTTTCTGCACAACCTACCAAAAGTTGTTGTATACATCCACACCCCTATTCTGATCACTGATACTAAAAGACAGTCACATTTCATCATTTGTTAAAATGTCATGAATTACAATGCTAAGCCGAACTCGCAAACCCGATACAGTGACTCCCGCTATCTATATTCCTCCATTAAAATCTAAATAATCTACACCTCTGCCGCGACACCCTCATGATTCACTGATTCAATACGAGAAAATTCGAAACAAGTTATAAAATGAGGAAAAATTACTCATCATAGCACTCGAATAATGGGCTCCATCTGCCGACACCAACTCCAGAGATGAACCATCTACAAATCCACCATCTCGTCTTGTATCTCATTGGGAGCAATAAGCCCGGGAATGGTAAGCATTCGTTGTCTCTCCCTTTCTCTCTGAGCAGCAGCTTCTTCTGAATAGAGATCCTTGTTGTCCTGCACAGAGGATAGATTGGTGAGATCCCGGAAATCCAGAATAAGCGTGAACAAGCATGCAGCTCCTAACATTACTGGTAAGTGGTAACAATATCTTGTCCAAAAAATGAACTTTCTGTATCTATCCATACTATAAATTCCTTCAATTCATTAAAATGAATCGTAGGAAGCCGTAGACATTACTGGGCTGTTGGAATCGCAGTTTGAAACATTAGTTTGTACCATTTGAAATTTGTCTGATCAGTTAAAAAGCTATATTATCTTCAGGGTTATATAAGTATACCCTTTGTTCCAAAATATAAGAGCAAAAAGATGTGCAACATTCAAATGAAAATGATCTTATATTTTGAAATGAGTAGGCTTTTTATTTGGAAGTTGAAAATTTTCACTTTCAACGTTCTTTTTTGGTTTTTAAATTACACAAACTAATTCCACCTCAATCGGGACTGATGCTCATTTAAAACAGACCTAAAACTTCAAATGACCAAGAAAAATAATAAAGCACCACTTTCACTAGAGTGACAAGTATCAATTGTTGCAGTCAAGAATTTACCTGAGCTGAAAATTCTTTTGATTGCACAAGAAAGTCTCTTATGTGATTCTTGAATGTGGAAAGATCCGTTCTTGACTCGTACAACCCATTAACAAACTGGGTCACCTGAAGAATACAATACAAAAAAAAAATTCAATCTGCATATCCTCAAAAAATCATTCCAATTAATTTTAATTTCATACCTCAGTTGTCGTCATATTCGGGAATGATGAACCCAACAGCTTTATTGTGTACTCACGAATAAACGTTGCATTATTAGGATACGGATAAGTAATTGTGGACGCATCCCACAAAGGTTCGGTCAACGAGCCAGACTCTACCTGAAAATGTGCAACTACAACCATAATCAACATTATACTGATCAAGGCTAGAAGTAAAATAACAAAAAAAAACATTACCAGGCAGAACAAGTTCTGAAGCACTAACACGTGCAACTTGAAACCAGGTTTATGGAATGTGTCTGTCAAGACGGCAAAAATTTCTTGCTCGATAATCAAGAAGTAACTCCGGTAAAATTGATTACAGAACTCAGAAGCCTGCCAGGGTACCATCAGAATGTAAATTCCCAACTTAACAACTACTACAATTATTCAATGTGCCCGTCTTATTTCCCTCTCACACATGATCATATCTTGTCAAATGATTTTTCGCATGTGAGAGGACGGCACAATATGATCATTTCTACACCCACACAAAACACGAGCAATAGTGGATGATAATCACACCTGAAAGTTCTTCAGCATCTCCAACAAAAGGTTCAGCCCCGTTTCAGCAATGTTCCTTTCAGTGTGTCGAAAAGCCCATATTATGGAATCCATAACAAGTTTAAGTTGCTGATGCAGATCAAGAAAAATATCAGACAACACTGAGTGGTAGTAACTTACTATGCACATAAACTTACATTTAAAAAAAATTGGTCATCATACCAGAAAAAATCAATAAACAGCCGATAAAAAGATTAATGTCAAGATAATGACCAATATTGTTGACGAAATCTAGACACAAACCTCACTTGACAATAGAATCAAAGCCTGGAAACAATATGTAGCAATGGCACGAAGTAAAGAGAAAAACTTGAGGCGATGCTCAGGGTAATCTTCGAAATTCTTTGTAATCATCTGCAACAAAATAACAACGCATGTCACCCAAAGAAATGGCAACTGGATAGGACTTGTACGTCTCAAGCACACTGGAGTGCACTGCTTTATGTCTATACACAAACATTTTCAAGGTCACAAAGCATTGCCAAGTGTAGACTAAAGCTTCACATGGTGATATTACAACAGCTCAATAGAACACCCAAAAGCACATTTGAAGAAAAAGAAAAAAAGAGTGCAACTCAGATTAGTACGACAGCATAACTATCTCATTTTTATCTAGCTTCAATTGTATACTTTTAAATGTCACAATTTTGTGCAAGGATCTTAAATTGCCATATCGTAAGGGAATCAAACCATTATATGATTGTACCACATGCATTTCTCCTATTCAAACACAAAACCTCATGGTAGTTGGTAAGCTACTCCCTTGAACTGCGTAATGCATTGTTATAAGATAATTTCATAAATAAAGCAGGCAGCATTCATTCTAACCTCAAGGGTACACTGAAAAGCAGCTTCAAATATGCGAGGGACGTCCTCTATCATTGCTCCCTTGTATCTAAATACAAAAGTGGTAAACCAAAATTATACATGTGGAAAGCTGAAATTATTACCAATGCAAGCACAACTCAATTACATCAGCCATCAGTACATAAAGAGAAGATGTAGTAAAAATAACAAGAAAAGGAACAAATAACATACTTGTTTATTATTGTGGCAAAAAGTGATAAGACTTCGGATTCTCTAGCGTCCGGCAAATTGCGGGCATAGTCACCAAGAACAGGGTCCATCATTGGAGGCACAAATTGCTTTCCAATTTGTGGCTGATCTTCAGCCTTATCTAGAAATGTCTCGATGAGCTTAAGGGTTTCCCTCTTTACGGAGCTGTTTAAAAAAAACGTTGATAATAGTGTAACATCATAAACCAAGTCCACAACTGAATTTGGTTAGTTGACCTCACCGTAAAAGTTTTACATAAGAAGTCCTTGAAGCATATGGACCTCCTTCTGCAATGTTGGCTGATATAAGCTCACTGTACATTCTGATAGGCAGTAAAAATTTAAGGGACTAAGCATTAGTTATTGAAAAAAAGTCTTTGAATACAAGTCTCAGAAGCCCAACCATTAAATAAACTTTATATAGCTGAATGTATAGATTAATAATTTAGCTTGAAAGCATACCTATATACATTAAGCATGTCCAAAAAGATCAGAGAAATTTGTGACAAGAAATATGTTCCAAGAGAAGCAGCAACACTTGTATTTGTCTGCGAAGCAGCAATGATACATATAAATAACATAAATGATTAAACTCCTACAAAGAAGGTTAACTGAGTGTCAAAGAAAACCCCTCACTCAGTAGCTGACAACAAAGGAAAAGAAAAATAAAAAACTCGTACAATACTAAACAAAATAACTCACCTGCAATATATTAAGCACAGCCCTGATCACAACTTGGTCCTTCAAGAAATTCACACTTTGACGTGCCTGACCTATAATCTCAGCCCATTTCTGCATAGCAAAACCTACCATAAGCCAGGGACTAAAGATACTAGGACGTCTTGTGCTTACATGCTTGAGGGAGAGAGAGCGCAATGACGAGCTCTGAAAGAACAGAATTACAAAACAAATTATCTACCATAAATACTTGCCTGATTTGGAAGCTCCATCAGTCTCTGCAGATATTCATTCCTCTTCTGCGGGTCGGATTCTGCTTGAATCATATTTCCAACCTAAAATAGAATATACATGAATTTTCAAATGCTCACAATAGAAGACATCTATTCATGACAACCATATTCGAGGAATGTCTAATTGTCTATTGTGTATTATTAAAAATAATAAATAAATAAATGTATAGGCTTACAGATTCGTAAAATATATGAATTTGATGAGGCTCGAGATCGGCAATGGTAGTTGGAAGAGTAGTCAGAAGTTCAGACACAAAGGGTTCACTTTCTCCAACCTGAAAAGAAAACAACATTAGTTAATATGGATGAATACTATCGAGCAAAAGAAGTAAGCAACTATACAAAAAAAGGCTAAAGTAAATATTACCTGAACAATAACAAATTTACGTCTGCACTTCTGAACAATTTTCAAAAATGTATCACATGCCATATCCTAAGAAAGATCAAATAAATATGTCAAAACAAGGTCGGGGATACGTCTTCAAAAACTATATTAAGTTCTCATAATAGACAATAGTTAATCATGCATCATGAACAAGACTATAATTAATATCAAGACACCGTGAACTCAGTAAAATATAGTAAGATAGACTTCAAAATCATCGACTCCAAACACCAAACAAAATCAATTACTTGTGCAGTTTAGGCCATTACACCAAATTGGAACATGATTTCCTACTCTTGAATTATGAATAAAAAATAAATAACAATGATTATGAATAATCCATGTTTCAAGCCCACATAAAATTTTAAGACCAAAAAAGTATGAACAAATGATTCAAAAATCATACACTTCTGAACAAGGCATGAAAATATGGTCATGAAAAACCTAAATTGGCAAAATTACAAATAATATAATCAATGCACAATTGCATCATTTAATTCATATGAATGCAAGCGGCAAATCAACAAAATAAAAAAACTTTTCAGCATTTTAAATTGGAACAAAAACTGAAAGGAACACACACATCGAATGTCATAAAAGACTGCAGGAATATTAATAACCTGAACTCCAGGATGTGATTCATGCATAAATTCAAACAGCTTGTTGACAACAGTTTTCAAGAACTTCCAATGGGCACGTAGAAACCTTGGGTACTGTCCAACAACATACCTGGTAATTCAACAATGATTACAAATTAACAGACTGCATTTTGATCAAGTCAATATACTTTAAGAGCTACATGCCAGTATTCTAAAGGACCAATCAGCATATCATGCCTAAGTACTAAAAAATAAACAATTATTCAAAGAAAATAGGTAAATATAGACAAACGTCAACTAATAATTTCAATTAGAACTTCATACTAATAATATAATTAGTAATGTGTGTCCTATATTTCAAACAAAGGAGCAACTTAGAATTCTTACATAATGTTACTTGCAATAACAGCTTTGTTGTCTTTTCCTTTTGTTACTTCACAAAGATTTAGTAAATCACGAATAACCATCACAAGAAATCTGTTTTCCTGCCCAAAGTCATAAAATTTGGGAGAACGTATAAATAGTTAGTTAGTTGAAAAGCATAAGCAGATAGCAATAATGCTAAGATAATGATAAAAAAGCATTTGCTAAAAGCGGGAAATGTCCTTGTATAAGAAATTTGGATTGCAAATACACATCTGAATGAGATAAAATCAAAAGAATACAAATCATAATCAATATCGATAATGACTTTTGCATAAAACTTGCTTTCATGCACATCTGCATGGAACATATAAGCCATAGTTTCACAAGCAAAATTGGCATCATATTTGGAGTTACACAACCATGAGGAAAACATTAGTCCAACCACCACTTGATCGGTGATAATTAATTTAATTAATTGTCTGTATTCAACCAACATACATATCTAAAATATCAAGCCAAAGTAAGAATGAAACTTCAGCCACGAGTTTTACCAATTAAATTGTCCACATATCTGGCCCAAATCACTCTATATGTGAATGGGTGTCTTGAGAATAATATTTCCCCACTCAGAGGTTGTACAGCCTTGAGGGCTTTTCTACGTCCTTTAGGTAATTTGTTTTGAGCTGTATTTGGTTGGATGCTCCAATAATTGTATGTTCAACTCACATTTGTGAAGAATATCAAGCAAAGACGCACAGAACTGACATAACATAGTAGAAGTATCTTCTCCGAAAAATACATGCCTAGTGCAAATATACTTCAGCTGAGGTGAAAAGAACATGATAATATGCCAATTCAGAAAGATGATTACAAGGGCAACCCTCCTGAAGTCGGTTTACAACAATTTAACACATCATATTGATAATCATCAAAAATCATCAATGCATCTTATTACTTGTATCAAGTATCTTAAGGCACATCCGAATACAAAAGTGTACAAACTTTTAGAACTAAATCTAATCAATATGTGCATGTATTATTAATTACACAAAGAAATAACTCATTCAAGGATGCAAAATGGACGAGATAACAGAGGATATTTTTAATGCAAAAAACAAAATAATATGCATATCAATAAGAAAAAGCGAATCAATATGAAAGGCCACTTGTCTATACAGGTAACAATTCAAGGATCAATCACACAATTCCTCCATTTCTTTAAGAGACAAACAAATGAAGCAGTAAAAGGAAAGAATATCCTACTCAAACATGATGTATATAGGAAAGATAATTCCGGTCTTGAAAAATGCATACCTGCTCTTCCATCATGGACCCAGATATCGATCCAATTGCCCAGCATAATGTGTTCAGGTTGTTCCATGTCCAATCCTCTCCGTTTAGTTGTTTACTTAATTTCTTCAGCATCTATAGTATCCCAAATATAATGAGCACAACTTTAAAAAAACTTGAATGCATTTTGGAGTGAGCTGACAGAATACAAGTAAAGTACTTACTATTAACATAACAAAAATGTACGACATCGAGAAGAAACAATTTTTGATAGAGCACATGCAAGAACTCTAACAAAGTTGCTTAACACGGTGAATTTGCATGCTAGCTTGCTTGGTGGATCATCCATTAATGCAACTTAAAAGTCAATCATTTAAGTTAAAAGTTTAACAGTGCATCAAAAAACGAAACTATTGAGTAGATGCTAAAAACCCGCTTGTTACTGGTGCAGATGGTCAACACCACAATGATATTTGGCATTATAATCAGATATATAATGATACAGCATAGTATCGCATTGCATGTTGCTATCTTTCCTGACAAACTTAACTAGAAACATTAAGATTCCTCATAAAAACACACCTGCTTTTCAGTATCTTCATGGTCAAGATGTGACAAGTAGATCAGTGTTTCCCTCATGATCTGTAAAATAATGACTTTCATCAATCATAGACAACAGAAAGAGAATAGATCCATTCGACATTTTTTAAAATACAATTACCAATAAAAATATTTGGTTAAACAATTATGTCTATATGTATTTGAAAAAGTGGTCCATCAAAGGTGCATCTTGCTTGAATAAGAATCCATGTGAAAATATCATTCTTTCATCACTTCAAACCCTAATATCACATGTTCAAGTTCTTATTATATATAAATGCATGCAACAAGGGCCAACCAAACTTTGTGCTTTTATTTTTATTTCTTGAAGACCAACTTCAAAAACTAAATTGTATTGTACCAAAAGAGCACTAATAAACATCAAACAGCAACTATGCTTTAGCCATGCCCCAGGACCATTCCTTTTCTACCTCAATTATAAGGCCTTTCATTCACAAAATAAATGCATAGGACACTTGGAAGAATGCAGGACTAAGCTACTCCCTAGAAATGCAAAAATAAACCCTGAACAAAATACAATTACCAATTTTTAATATTGTAACCATGAATAACACATAATTGTCCCATGGAAAATTAGGAAAATTGTAACATCTACGCATAAGAAAAATCAAGCATATGGCTAAGGCAATTACACAGAAGAGATATTAGTCTTACATGAGCAACTAAATTGCTCATTTCCTGACAAGTGAAAAGACCACCTTATATTGCACAAGAACATCATTGTCCTTCATAGTTTCACGAACAATATTCCCATTTTCATCTTCAACAATTAGAACCTCCTCAGGCTTTGCCATGCGACAGATCATAAGTAATCTCAATTTTGACATTGGATTAGCATAAAGTTGGCGCTGTTGCAAAAGTTGTGAACCAAGACCATCAGCCACACCATGAAGTAAAGGCATCTGCTGATTAAGGCCATAAAAAGAAAATGACATCAATAAGTCATTATTAGACCACATACCTGTAACTAAAGAAATAGTTTCCTACCAAATTTGTATAAATTGAACAAATACCAAAATGTCATTATGCTAAAGGATATATGTACTAAGCGGCCTATTCATTGCCAGATTCCAAAGCGTACGATTATAAGCTTCACAAATATCATACAGGTGACTGGCAGACACTAAAATGTAAGTGTGTCCCAATTATATTATAGGTTTATAATTTCAGAGAAAGAGCTTTCAATCAAAGTTAGGGGCTGCTTTGTTAGTATAGAAGATTCCAAAATTAGTGGATTGCACGGAAAATTAGTTATTATTGGTACACTTTAGCCTAGTGTAAGTTAGTGGCTATGTATTGTAATAGTATTACCGTATAAAAAGAGGATCATGGAACGTGCGAAATCAACCAGAATTTTATGAATAAAAAAAGGTGGGTTGGACCATATCTCTTCACTATCTCTGTCTATTGTCTTCCCCAATATATCTCAAATTCTACCTCTCCCCCCTAATTTGCTATTGTTTTCTCCTTCTCCTTCTCCTTATTTATACTGATTATTGCCTATTTCTCATTAACTAACTTCATTAGCTTTTCTTATTTCCTTTTTTTTATAAGTACCTTCACTGGTTAGTTAGTTAAAGCTTTCATTTCTAAATTGAAATCAAGTTGATCCCAACATAACATTTTCCATCCACCCACATCATTTACTTGCATAGAAGAATACTCTTACCAACTTCTTAAGGTATCGCCAAAGGCTGCAAAAGAAAAATATTTAGAAATCTATATAAAGTTGGTTCTCAAATCAGTTGATAAAATTACCTTGAAAAGAATACATTTCTTATATCCTCTTCTTGTCCTCTATTTTTGGAGTCATTTCTATTCTTTTATTTTAAATTATTAATTACATTCTTTTCTTATTTAACTGGTTAAATCTTTTAAGTTTTCTTCTTGCCTTGTGCTTACATATATGGGATTATCAACTAGTTTGGGATTAAAAGGTGTTGTTGAGTTGACTAAAAGACACTTCCAAGTAAAATCATATCTTTTTTGGGTAAATTACTCCTCCGTCCCCAAAAGAGATGTCTTAAGTGATAAAACTCAAAATCATGCCTAAAGTACACGCGTAAACTAGATAAAATTTTACATTAACTAATTTACCCTTGGTCATATTACATCTTAGCCAAACAATCTATCAATCACATCACAAATGAATGGATCAAATTAATTCACATTCTCTCCACAAACCCAAAGGTCAATTAAAATAATTAAAACACACATATCAATACATGGGCAAATTAAGAAGTAAATTTATACTCTCTACTCTTATTTGACTACCTTAATTTGTGTGAAATTTGTCCTCTTATTTGACTATCTCTCCTCTTATACAGAGGGAGTATAAATGTATAATACTATCGTAGAATTGTCAACTTCCCCCATCATGCCACAGGTTCAAACATTAAGCCTAGTCCAAACTGGGCTTACAATAAGATACCATAAGGTCCATAACTCATGTCATGGTGGGAGCCAGGACAGAATCATTTTAATGAGAATATTTAAAAATTAAAATACAGAAGATCAACCTTCCAAACTACCATTAAAAATTGCTAACAAAAAATACAAATTACCAAACAACAAGATATTCCATCATACCTGCAGTCCCATCATGTTGGCTGCTGCTGCAGGATTATCCAGATTATTGTGTGCCTCAAAGAATTCTAATACTAATGAGTTCCAATAATCTAAGCATACCTGTCAAATAACACGTGCAGCAATTAGAGATCGATACAAATATCAAATATTGTTAGTTTATCAAATCACATGGGCAAAAGAGATTAAAGTCCAAAGCAGCAACACTTTTGGCTGTAGTGATTTCATTTTAATGCACAAAATGTTTTTCCCTTCAATCAAAACTTGAAACCTTGGTTAGAAATGCAATTCGCACAACTGAAATAAAGTTTTTTTTTATGATGCTGAACAACACAAACAGAAGTAGTAACATTCACAAGTGAAAATTTCAGGTAAATCTGACACTAGCCGTACCTTAAAAACTTCAGTATCATCCACATATGAAATGCCAATGAGATATTCCAGACCCATTAGCAAAGCAGATATATTGGCTTGTGTAGATTCAAGAACTCGAATATGACACTGCATAAAGAAGACGTTATTAGTGAAGCTGTGCTAGAATCAAAACACCAATACTAACTCTTCCCGTTTTTTAGACCTGTAATATTCAAGGTTAGGGTGCTGCTTAGAATCAAACTACCAAAACAAACTCTTTCGGTTCTTTCACCAAACTAGTGGAAAACAAGAACAAAAGAGGACTTAAAGAATTACAACCCTCTTATACCTACAAAAATCAGCACGTGTACTCTAAATGCCACATAGCAAAAACCTAAGTCGATGCAAGAAAAATAACCCTATACCTCAACAAATTAAAAGATAAACAGCTTCCTCTAAACAATATAGCATTACAAAATATATTACTTTCATTTCAAATAGCCCAAAGGGTGATATGCTTATATTGATTATTAAAAGGTTTGAATTCTCCACCTATTGCCCATTTCTTCTTTCTGTCAAATAAATTGAGGCTATTACTTTTTAACGTGTCAATAATGCTAATTACTACAAATTGTGTCTATTTGAAGCCAAAACAAATAGCCCATTAAATCTCATTTATGGGACTTAACATATATCTGCAAGAGATCATTTCTATTTAAACAAAATAATCTTTCAGCAAGAAAGGAAACTTGCCTTGAAAAATGAAGTGAAAAACAATGCCAAATTCTGAATAAATGCCTGGGGGAAAATCCAATGATTTATATCAGTTCATATAAATTAATAAAAAAACGAGCTTGAAGACTAACTAAAATTCTATCAACTAAAAATAAATACCTGATCCTCACTAGACCCATGCGCATAGATTTCGGGTATTTTCACAATGGATGGGAGAATAGTCTATAAAACAAATGAAACAACACTAAATTACGTAAGAAGTGCAATATAAAAAGTAAAAACTATACCAATACATCACAAAAATTCAGCAAAGATTTAGCACCTATAGAGATTATCTACACTTACCTGCAATTGTAGCATGAATATGCTATACATATTAACATACTGCGGATTATAATAATCTCCAAAATTAAGGGCCGCAACCTGTGACATAAATATTCACAACAACGGAATTTCAGCTAGTTGCAATTATAATAAAAACCATGACAATGAGAATTAAATAGTACCTCTGCCAAGCACTGAAGGGTTAGATTTCGATACGGTAGCAAGGAGAAGAATTTAAGAAGCGTTTCAAGCTGCCAAACAAAGAAACAGAATCAAATATGAGTAGAGTTGACATTGTATAGCATTATAACACATTGATAAATCAGAATTTCATTACCTAATCTATGCAGAATAAGCCAAAGAGTAACTCATTTTTTTCATATACAAAACAAATATTCTCATGCTTAGTTAACAAGTCCAAAATCATGCTTTCCATAAGGGACAAAAAAAACAAAACAGGTATAATATACAAACCAGTGGAGATTCAAAGATATATCCCAGAGGGATCCATGAAAGGAAGGCATGCAATGTGGCCAGCGTAGCCCTAATAAGGTCTGTTCTTTGAGATGCTGATAGTACATATATGCATAACTCGTGAATGAGTTGAAATTCACTGTAACCAACAAGACAAACTTCTTAGTAAGAAAAACATGCACACATACATCAGTACTATCATTGAGCAAAGACCACCTTAAAAAACTTATTAAAGCACAGTAACCAAAAAACTAGCACAGAAGTAAGAAAAACTAAGAACAGAACGTCAAACAATCTAAACATGAGTCAGAATTACAAGCATCAAAATATCGCAAAAGGGACACTAATATTAAACAATTGACTACAAATTAGACCGAAACCCTTTACATATGGCTAAGACTGCATAATACACACCAAATGTGATAGCTATTCCAGTGTTGGACAGAACTCTCACACTCACTCTATTATGACACAGAAGTAGGACTCTCTCAACAAATTCAACTTTGGCTGCCCCCCTAGCCAGTTCTTCATCGTATTAATTGTCACATATGCAACTTGCCACTCCACAGTTCACACTACCACTAAAACTAATTATCGCAGTGAATAGACGTTCACAATAATAAATGTAGCAAGAGTACATCAGAATATATAGTACACAACTGTAACAAAGTCGGCATAATTACCTGTTTAATGATTGTTTGAGCTCTTTTATCTTCTGCTGAGTCATTTCGCCCCTTGAGAAATCGAAAACCTCCTCACTTAGAAGCTGACAAGTGACAACTTATGATTAATCACATATGCTAGTGAAATTTACATGGAAAAATAAACTTATTCAACATACTTTTAATATGGCCATGCAGTTCTCACAAATAGTTTCACTAGTTTTTGCTGCTGCAACCAGATCCGGAATGAAGCTTCGCCACCTGGCAGGCCATTCATGCTTCAAGATCTGTACAATAAGGTGGATCCAATAAAATCCTCAAAGTCATCTTCAAACAATGTTCAAGTTTTAAAATTGGAAAAATAACTATATACTAGAGGAAGCAAATAATAATGTACCTGAACCAATATAATATTAAGTTTGTTCACATACAGCCTTTCCCTTCGAAAAGAAACATCGTCACTTGAAAGCTACGTAGGAGGGAATAAAAAGTTAGAAGAAATTCATAATAGAAGACTTCAACAGAAAAGCGCTTCTATTACTTTATTGGTGGGTGGATGGGAAGGAGTAGAGAAATTATTTATAAATATGAAAGTAATACCTTAACAATAACTTCAGAGATGTAGTTCTTCATTCCATCTCGTTGTAGAACAGGCAACGCATTCCACCTATACTTGATAACACCTTCCAAAACCTGCACAAAGAAGCTCAGTACACAGTCCCTAGTACAGCAGCTCAAGAGGAGAATGAAATGCCAGCAAGTATTTCACTTCCATAAACAAGTTCCTTGCTCCAAATAGAACTATGAGTTGGGAAATTGACAAATGACCACTACGGAAAATTTATAAATAGCCTAAATTCCCGTTCAAAACTAAAGCCAAGGTGTAATAAACAACAATAAAAGAAATATCAAAAAAATGATGCAATCCAATCATATTGAGTGACGGAAGACAATCAAGCCTTCGGATTATTCTCTATCTAGCAGTTAATAAATTTAACGCACAAAGGTAAAAATGTCGGTACCACCAACGAGCATTGGTGCGTAGGAGAGGATCTTTTGACTATAAGAAGCAGTAATTCATGTCTAAATGGAAGTTTAAAGACAAGTATTGTGTCCAGTTTGAAAATTTAACAATTGAGGAGGAAGGAAAAGGGGGAACCTATTTTGGAAGTGTATTAAATGAAATCACGTTCATAGTGACCTTTTCACAACAGCATTATTCCCTCGATTCTCCAACACTAATTGTGAATTAGAAATACGAAATAACCTTACCACTAGTTTGATGCACATCTTCTCTTCGCCCACATATTTAGAAAGTCTCAAATCCACCAAAAGCAATAATTTTAGCAATCCTCAACGCTAGTCCCAATGGCCAATAGAGTCGCTCTCTCTGATGAAACCTATATATCAAGACTCCTCTATTTTCGATTGTCCGCGTGCGTAAGGTTCAAGATCAGCAGTTGACCAGTATAACAAGTGGATAATGATACTGATGTAAGATCACTTTTGGAGAAGAAAAATTGCTGGAAATAATTGATAGACTAAAGAAAATCTAACTTGTGAGTTGTGAGAAATTCTGCACCTTATTACCCCATAGATCTTTCATTTGGGTACTGCTCCGCACATCACTACCCTAAGGGTTTCTCAACCGCAGAAGAGAGAAAAATAACTCATAACTCAATATAAAATATCAATAATTAATAATATGTGGAATCATCTTATGGGGCTATTTAAATAAACTCAAAACTCTAGTATTACTTGGGAACGATAAAAGAACTAAACGACTAAAATACCCTAACTAAATAATAGTATTTCTTAATAAATATAAATATCCTAAATCCTCGCTAATAAATAAAATAAATAAATTACATCAATTACTCTAACATTAAACATAATAAAAACTCTAAATAAAAAATACAAAATATCTCTTATTTGCTTGACTTATGGTCCCCATCAGATTCCTCTTTCAATTCAAGTAAACAAGATTCTTATTTGTTATTTATATTTTTAAGAAGGTAAACACAGCCACAGGTGCATGGACTGAAACTAGCAAACATAATTCATCCAAAGCCTTAGCCATTTCACCCACCCGAACCATTTTAAAAATAATAAAATATTAAAGGAGAAACATTACATTAATGATCGAGTTCATTATCAGCTGAAACCATCCCTTGCATAGTCAATTAAATATATTCAGGCTTTAAAAGAGAAACATTGATCTTAGACCCTAATCACTATTAGTATTAAGATATATAATCTAGCAGTTGCCAATTAATACACTCGGAGCAATTCAGCTAAATTTCCTTCTTTAAAGGACTTAATTTAGGTGCATATACTATGTTTAGTCAAAACATGTCGCATTCAATGTTGACTTACTCTTCAAAAAGTCATCCCCCCGAACTTCATGAACAACTGTACCAAAGATGCATGCATCTTTTCAACGATCCAAATCAGACTTTAAAGCATAAACATCCATCTTACTTAGACAATAATGACTATTAAAGCATACAAGTTAACAGTTGGCTAATAATACGCTCACGCAATTAAGCCAACTTTTCTTCTTTGACTGTCTTTATTTAGGTGCCTATACTATATTAAGTCAAGAGATTGTCACGTTCAATGCTAATTTACTCTTTAAACTCCGCCCCCGGACGTCATGATCAACTCGAAGGAAGATGCATGCATTTTTACACAATCCAAGCAAATGTTTTTAATCAGTAATTAAGCCTTTGCAATATAATCCAAACTGCCAATTGATAAAGTGTTTTCTTATGAAAAATATTTTTAAAAAACAAAAAAGTACGCAAAAGACGCTTCTCCAACTGAACTGCAACTCTTCATCCAACTATTAACTTTTAGACTTACAGGAGTGCACAAAAAAAAGGCAGAAACTTATTAATACCTTGTAGGTTCATACATAATTTCATGACTGAAGAATATTCTAGAACCCCTACTGTAACCTCAGATTACTCTAACCTCATATTCCGTGCTTAATGAAACTCAAGTTAAAAATAAGATTACATGAATGCATCAAAAGCTAAAACAAAAAGAGAAACTGGTTAAGGCCTTATATGTCATTCAGAATCAAATGATTAAAAATTATGCCAGAACCCCCTACTAAATTTTCTGCTCATAATACAAATTCAAGTACAAAAGAAAATAATCGAGGATGGACTAATAAGCCTAACCTGCAAAGCAAAAAACTTGGTGTTCAGGTTTTGTGCATTCGAAAGAATGTGAACAACTTGAAGCCACATATCATGGTTATTTTGCAACTCCCGCAAAATCTGGTCCGCGGCATTCCTCTAGAACATCAATAAGCAAAACAGTAGTAATTAAAAAAATTAATATTTAGTAGTATCAATTGCAAGGAAAATAGGCCAGAGAAATAGTAATATAAAAACAAATTTGATTATTTTTCTCCAAATTAGACACGCAAGCACAAAGACTCCACCTATGAGGAATCAAATCTTTAAAAACCAAACCTATCGCATAAATATTGAATTTTAACAGCATTTGAGTTAAATATAGATAGTAACATAAAAATAAATTCGATTATATTTCTCTGTATTAAACTTGCAAGCAAGCGCAAGGGGGTCCACCTGTGAGGAATCAAATCATTAAAAACCAAACCTTTGACATAAATTTTAAATCTTCAACTGCACCTGAACTAAATGCTTGCTTTCCATTTGCTTTGTTTTTCCCTTTCAGTTTTCTTTCATTTCATTTTGCTGATAAGGGAGATATTAATATACTTGTCTCTCAAATTCATCCTTTAGTAATTTAGTTTCACATTAAGCAAACAGTGATCTTGTCTCATTAAGCAAACAGTGACTTTGTTTACTACCTTAAACCCTTAAACTAAGCTTTTACTAACCAAGTGCATTTCACATATATGTCAAAAACAGTGAAACTAAGTGTGATAATTAAATAATCTTTCCCACATTTCAAATCACACATACATTCATCTAACCATTAAAAACAAAAAAAAATAACAAAAAAGGATAAAAATGGTATATCACCTCCTCCTTAGATCCGGTACCATAGAAAGCAGCGACGGTGGCATCAAGCAAGGGCACGTCAATCGGCCGACTCAAATCCCTCAACTCCTCCGCCGCCATTGAATATATCAAAATTGATAAAACCCTAACAATCAAAAAACACTATATACAGCACTATTCCCACAAAACCCTACGTTACAACAGCTTCAATTCGAAGCATAATCCAGAAAGAGAAAAGACAGAACAGAAAAAAATTTAAAATCGTTTCCTTAGACGAAACCTTCCCTCCTAATTTTTTATAGTGTTTTAGAGAGATAAAATAGATAGAGGTAAAGTGAAAGCTTAATTTTGAGTTACGATGGACTGTGCATATACAAATATATATATATATATATATATACAACGGGGATCCAGTCCGTCCGGACCGAAGTAAAAGACGGATCAATTTATTTATTTTTTAAATAATTAAAAAAAATTATGAAATTAAAATTTTTCTATAATATAATGTTTAGGGCGTGTTTTATACACCTATATCACACCCAAAATATTGTATTATATAAAAATTCAAGTTTCATAATATTTTTTAATTTTTTTTAGTTGTATAAAAAAAAGACCGGACGCTATTAAAATGCGGGCGTCCGGACCGGAACCGGACTCTATACATATATACTAGTTGGGTCCCGTGCCTCCGGCACTGTATGGACAGTGAGATTTATTTCAAACTTTGAATGGCCCGGATTATTTATTGAGTGAGTGAAAAATTCAAAACCATTTGTATTTTATTAGATAGATATATAGATAGATGCATTTTATTAGATAGATGTATGGACGGTGAGATTTATCCCAAACTTTAGACGGCCCAGATGATTTATTGAGTGAGCGGAAAATTCAAAATTATTTATATTTTATTAGATAGATAGATAGATATATATATATATATATAATATGTGTATATATATATTAAGAAAGATAAAATAGAGAGGAATGATGGCCCTCGAATTGAGAGAGATATATATAAGAGACGATAATTTGGTGTAGAATATACGAATTTTTAGTCCCTGCAAGGGGCAGGGGGTTATTACTTATTTAGGTAGCTTAGCGTAATTTAGAAGCTGTCACATTTTACGTGTTTTTGGACTAATAATTAATTAATGATGATAAAAGTGTTTCTACCTAGGAGGCTAGGAATATTGAGGCCCAATTTGGACTTTAGCTAACTATGACTTTTGTTGATTTATTTAGTATTAGCTGGGTCCCGTGCCTCCGGCATTGTATGGACAATATGATTTATCTCAAACTTTGAACGACCAAAATAATTTATTGAGTGAACGGAAAATTTAAAGTCATTTGTATTTTATTAAATTATTATTAGATTATTAGATAGATAGATGTATTTTATTAGATAGATGTATGAACGGTGAGATTTATCTCAAACTTTGGACGGCCCAGATGATTTATTAAGTGAACGGGAAATTTAAAATCATTTGTATATATATATATATATATACTAGTTGGGTCCCGTGCCTCCGGCACTGTATGGACAGTGAGATTTATTTCAAACTTTGAATGGCCCGGATTATTTATTGAGTGAGTGAAAAGTTCAAAACCATTTGTATTTTATTAGATAGATATATAGATAGATGCATTTTATTAGATAGATGTATGGACGGTGGGATTTATCCCAAACTTTAGACGGCCCAGATGATTTATTGAGTGATCGGGAAATTCAAAATTATTTATATTTTATTAGATAGATAGATATATATATATATATATATATAATATGTGTATATATATATTAAGAAAGATAAAATAGAGAGGAATGATGGCCCTCGAATTGAGAGAGATATATATAAGAGACGATAATTTGGTGTAGAATATACGAATTTTTAGTCCCTGCAAGGGGCAGGGGGTTATTACTTATTTAGGTAGCTCAGCGTAATTTAGAAGCTGTCACATTTTACGTGTTTTTGGACTAATAATTAATTAATGATGATAAAAGTGTTTCTACCTAGGAGGCTAGGAATATTGAGGCCCAATTTGGACTTTAGCTAACTATGACTTTTGTGGATTTATTTAGTACTAGCTGGGTCCCGTGCCTCCGGCACTGTATGGACAATATGATTTATCTCAAACTTTGAACGACCAAAATAATTTATTGAGTTAACGGGAAATTTAAAGACATTTGTATTTTATTAAATTATTATTAGATTATTAGATAGATAGATGTATTTTATTAGATAGATGTATGAATGGTGGGATTTATCTCAAACTTTGGATGGCCCAGATGATTTATTAAGTGAGCGGAAAATTCAAAATCATTTGTATATATATATATATATACTAGTTGGGTACCGTGCCTCCGGCACTGTATGGACAGTGAGATTTATTTCAAACTTTGAATGGCCCGGATTATTTATTGAGTGAGTGAAAAAATCAAAACCATTTGTATTTTATTAGATAGATATATAGATAGATGCATTTTATTAGATAGATGTATGGACGGTGGAATTTATCCCAAACTTTAGACGGCCCAGATGATTTATTGAGTGAGCGGGAAATTCAAAATTATTTATATTTTATTAGATAGATAGATATATATATATATATATATATATATATATATAATATGTGTATATATATATTAAGAAAGATAAAATAGAGAGGAATGATGGCCCTCGAATTGAGAGAGATATATATAAGAGACGATAATTTGGTGTAGAATATACGAATTTTTAGTCCCTGCAAGGGGCAGGGGGTTATTACTTATTTAGGTAGCTCAGCGTAATTTAGAAGCTGTCACATTTTACGTGTTTTTGGACTAATAATTAATTAATGATGATAAAAGTGTTTCTACCTAGGAGGCTAGGAATATTGAGGCCCAATTTGGACTTTAGCTAACTATGACTTTTGTTGATTTATTTAGTATTAGCTGGGTCCCGTGCCTCCGGCACTGTATGGACAATATGATTTATTTCAAACTTTGAACGACCAAAATAATTTATTGAGTGAACGGGAAATTTAAAGTCATTTGTATTTTATTAAATTATTATTAGATTATTAGATAGATAGATGTATTTTATTAGATAGATGTATGAACGGTGAGATTTATCTCAAACTTTGGACGGCCCAGATGATTTATTAAGTGAGCGGAAAATTCAAAATCATTTGTATTTTATTAGATAGATTTTTTTCTAAAATTTAGAAAAAAATAATAGAGATCTTTATCAATTTAGTGATTTATTAATTATGCATTTAATACGTAGACCAAACAATATTTATTTTTTAAATTGTTATTATTTATTTTTTAAATAATGCGATATATTCAAGTAAATAAATCAGACTTAAATTCAGTTCAACTAATTAATTAGTCATTTATAAATGAAGTAAAAGTCTAGAGTTAATTAAATATATGTTAGTAAATTTCAGCAGTTGAAGCAAATGATGCTCCGGAATGAGCCGTATACCCGGATATATTGAGATCGCTCGGACGGAGAATTAATCTGACCCCACATTATCAATATATATATATATATATATATATATATATATAACGTTGTATCATTTCAAACTCATAATGGGTTAAATGCATTTTTCTCCATTCTACTCGATCTCAATTTACAAATGAATTATTGAACTAAATTTTTTTACAAACCGTTACAAATTTCGTTAAATTGTTTGACTTTGGACGGAAAAATTACAGGAGTTGCCACGTGAGAGAGAAAAACCCATTTTTGTCAAACATTTGTCTGTGTGGCATGCCTATATGGAAAACTTGTATAAATTTAATGCTAAATTAATCAAAATCAAATAAATAAAATAAAATAATGCATTCAAAATAAAAGTACAATAAAAATAATTTTTAAATTTTATTTTAATCATAAATATTTGTATAATTTTAAATAAATTATATAAATTACACATAATTACATAATTTTCTTTTAATTTAAATAACTCATTAAGTTCATTAATTTAATTAACTTCTCTTCAAATAAAACTAAAATTAGTAATAAAACATATAAATGTCTGACATGTTACTATATTAATATATATTACATATATTATTAAAAAAAAAAAATATTGGGTAAATTTTAAATTTGAGTAATGTCTTTAACATTATTCATAACTATTTTATAATAAGCATAAATTAAAATTTAAAATTTATAAAAATAAATTTAAACTTCAAAAATATAACTAAAATTTTGAAAATTAATTATTATTTTTATTTTTGAAAACTAATATAATTATTATTTATATTATGAAATCATTAAATAAATATTAAATATATTAACAAATATTTAAATTAATTAAAAATATATTAAAAACAAATAAAGTAATTAAATAAAATATATTAATTAAAGTAATTAATAGTGAAATATATTAATTTGTAATTTTTATAAATATATTTATATAAAATTAATAAATTCATATTTTTTAAATTTTTATTCAACTATCAAAACTTCAATTTCAAGTTGCTAATTAGGAAAATCCTTTCATATATGCTCCAGACTATCCTTTCATATCTGTTCCGGTTGATAATTTTAAGGCCTCTCCCTCATCCATTTTTCAAATTATTCTTCTAAAATCCATTCCTCATCTGTTCAGATCTAGATCTGGGTTCTGGTCAAGAAGATGTTGAAGTTGATTGTATTTCGCCAATAATTTGGACTACGGATCTGGGTTGATTTGATTTCGAATTATTTTGGGTTGATTTGTTGATATTCTCTCCTTTTCGCCGGATTTCAGGATGGTTTGGTTTGTTACATCTGATTTCAAGTGCTTTGATGGCGTTAATCAAATCAGATCAGACCAGATTTGGCATTAACAATAAAGGAGGAGGAGGTGTCGGCGGCGGCGGCGGTGGATGGGAACGGTGGCAGGGGAACGGTGGCGCAGAAAGACGAACTATTGGGTGTTGATCCATGGAAATCACGAATCCATTACGTCAAATTAGATAGGATGCATTTATTTTCTAATATGTAAGGCAATTATTGTTGTTATGTTCAATGGGTGAACTTGGAATTAAGGGTGGTTATTGGAACTGGGTTCGGTGGTGGTGGTGGTGGTGGTGGTGGTGAAGAAGAAGAAGAAGAAAATAATAATAATAATAATAATAATAATAATAATTGTAAGACCCCAACTTTTATGAATAAAGATGATTTTTCTATAATTATCATTTTTGAATATTATAAAATGAATTTGATATAATGTTATAGTTGTGGGTAATAGTTATAAATTTTGCAAAGTATGCAAGTTGTTATATAATATTCGATTGGTCGGGGAATATTCGTTTTAACAGAAAATATTCGTACGACGACACAATCATTGGTGGACCCCACAACAGAATTATTGTCAGATTGAGAAAATGACAAAAATATTTTATGAAAATAACAGCGGAAATTTTATCGTTAACTGTTGAAACACCCGGTGTTAAAAGTACAGGAATATGCGTGGTTGCATAGTAACACACGGTATTGATTATTGATGCTTACGTGAGAAGTCACTCAGTTTTGTTTAATTATTGCTTTAGTAATTATTGCATAGTATCTCACGTTAATTGATTCAATTATTGTCGATATTTTATATATTATTAAATCAATAATTGAGACGACGAAGTTATTAATATTATTATTTACAATATTAACGATGTCTAGAAGTTCTGCCAGTGAGAGGTTTGGTCACCTAATTGCGCGCCAATGGGGAGAAATCCTTTTTGGAAAGCCCCCTCTTTCCTGGGAACGACCTGGTCGATTAATAGTGTAAATTATAATAATGATGATGAAGTTTTGTTTTATTAGTATTATTAATGTAATAAAACAGAAAAACTTTTTATATAAAACAGAATACTTTTATAAAGTTATTCGTTTTATTAGACTATAAATAGAATATATTATATTCTATTATGCATAGTATTTTGCATAGTAAAAATCTTTTTATATAAAATATAATACTTTTATAAAGTTATTCGTTTTATTAGACAATAAATATAATATATTATATTTTATTATGCATAGTGTCTGCATAGTATTTGCATTGTAAAATCTTTTTATATAAAACATGATACTTTTATAAAGTTATTCGTTTTATTAGATTATAAATAGAATATATTATATTTTATTTAAAAGAATTTATTTTATTAGAATATTTTATAGTAAACCAATCTGGACCGTCCGTTTAAAAGTAAATCAATCTGAACTGTTTAGGAATTAGTTACTATTCAGTCCATTCTTCTATAAATAGAAGCTTATTCCTTCATTATTTTTTATAAATTCACTGAAACTCTAAAGAGAGAAACTATAGAGAGAAAGAAGAAAAGTATTCTGCTACTTCACTACTCCTATATCCAGTTTGTTTTAAGGTAAGGGGTATTATTTCTTTCGTATTCATGAAAAGAACTTCTGTTATTCTATTTTTTTATTCTGTTGGAATAACATGTATACGCGGTCTACCCTATACTTGGTGAAATTCTTCTGTTATTCCATTCTTTATCATTATGTTGGAATAACCTGTTTATGGGAAGTACCGCATACATAGTGAAATTCTCTTGTTATTCCATTCTTTATTATTCTGTTGGAACATCCTGTCTGTGCGTTTACGCATGACTTGGTTCTGATATTTATTATTCTGTTGGAACATCCTATCGGTGCGAATTTCACCTGACCTAGTTCCGTTATTTATTATTTTGTTGGAATATCCTGTCTGTGCGTTTACGCATGACCTGGTTCTTTTATTTATTATTCTGTTGGAATAATCTGTCTGTGCGGTCTATCGCATGTCTGGTGATTTCTTTTGTTATTTCATTCTTTATTTTACTCAATTGGTTAAAGTTTTGACTTCTATACTCCATGAAATTAGTAGAATATCCTTGATATTTGCGCTTCATCCAGTATCTTTTCATGAAAATATTCTTCTGAGCATTCTTGAATTTTACTCTACAAAGAAGTATCATGTTGACAATTTATACGTTATTAGTTCCAGGATAAATTAATTCTTGAACTTGTTTTATTGAATTCTTATATCATTGTCATCACTCCTCATGTTTATAATATATTGAAAGTCATCTATGGCCTGTAGTGCATAGATGGACTTGGTATGATTATGACCAGGGATTAATTAGTATAATCATGACCGTAATGTTACAAATGATGTGGTAAAAGTCCTCATTGTCCCGTAATACATTGATGGACAGTTGTTGGCATGATCATGACCATTGATGAATACACGAATATCCTTGGCCCGTAGTGCATGGATAATTTTTGATTGTGATACTAATGAATATCCTTGGTCGTAATGCAAGGATGATGTGAATTATTTATTAAGCTGAGTCCTAGCGATAAAAGTGATGAAAAACCTTTTAAATCATAAAAGATAATAGTTTTGTCGTATTTTACACGACTATTGTATAATTAAGTTGTATTTGAATTTTGTGCCATGTATTTGGCGACTCAAGATGGGTAATCTATACCTATTTTGGGGGCATCACAGTTGGTATCAAAGCTTAGGGATATGATTCCTGGCTGAGATGTGAGACAAGAACTAGGAGAGGAGAGACGGGGAATTCCTTCGCTAGTATGACCTACCAAAGTTTATTTGACATTTAATTGGTCGGTCAGAGTATAGGGATAATATATTGCATGTCAATTAACCTTTGTTTTGTGGCAATATTTGAAAATGGCATACGAGAATGTTGAGATTAGCAATGGAGCACAGGAGACCGTTGAGTCTCCACAGATCAATAATCAGGAAGGCGACAATCCTCAGGCAAACAACAACACTGACCAGATGATGAACGATGGAATGTTCAGAGGCTTTATGCAATTCATGCAACATCAGGCAAGAGCGGCTCCTATACAAAATGCAGGTGGAAACAATTGCAACTCTCGGACGGTCACAATAAGCGTGGAGGGAATTAACATGCCAGAAATGGTAACTACTTCGGTGGTAATCATGGCCAAAATAATAAGAATGGACATTTCAAGAAGAGGAGATTCAATATTAATGGAAGGACGTCAGCACCAACACCCGTTGTTAAGGAAGGAGAACGACCACCTATCATATGCTTCAAATGCGGAGGGGAAGGACACATCAGTCCAAACTGCGTGATGCCATCCAAAGCATGTTATAATTGTGGAAGAGAAGGTCACCTAGCCCATTTTTGTCGTTCACCGAAGACAAGTTCAGCTAGGATGGAGGCACCAAAGGACGTCCCAGAAAAGTCAAAGCCAGTAGTGCAAGGGAGAGCGTTTGTCGTGACCTCCCAGAAAGCAAGGAACCCGAACGAGGTCATCACTAGTAAACTTATCATAAACTCTAGCGAAGTATATACCTTATTTGATACCGGGTCTACCCATTCTTTTATTTCTCCTACTTGCGCTCAACGTTTAAATTTGAGTCCGGAGAAATTATACTTTGACTTATCTGTTGAAACTCCATTGGGAGAAACCTTCATTACATCCACTGTTTATAAGTCTTGTTTGGTTCAAATCGGTAACCTCACATTACCTGTCGATCTTATTTCATTGAAAATACTTGCATTTGATGTAATTCTAGGGATTGATTGGTTAACTACTCATCATGCAAAAATTGATTATTTTCGTAAGGTTATTAGCTTTCATATTCCTAACCAACCTATTATGCGAATTCAAACAACCAAACCATTAAAATCAATCACTGTCATCTCAAGCCATAAAGCTACTCGTTTATTAAAAAATAGATGTCAAGCTTTCTTAGCTCATGTCACGGATCTAAACAAAAATACGTCAGTTTTGAATGATATTTCTATTGTTAATAAATTTCCTGACGTATTCCCTGAAAAACTTCCTGGCCTACCGCCAAACGTGAAATTGAATTTTGTATCGATCTTGAACCTGGTACAAAACCCATTTCCAAAGCCCCATATCGAATGGCTCCTATTGAACTTCAGGAGTTAAAGACCCAACTACAGAAATTGTTAGACATCGGTTTCATTCGTCCTAATACGTCTCTTTGGGGTGCTCCTGTTCTATTCGTGAAGAAGAAAGATGGGAGTATGTGACTTTGTATTAATTATCAGGAGTTGAACCATGTCACTATCAAAAATAGATATCCATTGCCTCGCATTGATGACCTGTTTGACCAGTTGCAAGACGCCAATTTTTTTTCAAAGATTGATCTTCGTTCTGGATATCACCAATTGAAGATTAGAACCGATGACATTCCAAAGAAGGCTTTCAGAACTCAGTACGGGCATTATTAATTCCTAGTCATGTCTTTTGGATTGACTACTGCTCCTGCTGCCTTCATGGATATGATGAACCGAGTATTCAAGAAATATTTGGATCACTTTGTGGTCGTCTTTATTGATGACATCCTTATTTATTCCAAAAGCCGTGAAGATCATGAGCAACACTTGAGGTTGATACTTCAAAAGCTTCGTGAATATAAGCTTTATGCCAAGTTGAAGAAATGTGAGTTCTGGCTTGAGGAAGTAGCATTCCTCTGGCACGTGGTATCAAGTCATGGAATATCTGTTGACCCAGCAAAGATTGAAGCTGTGACGCCCCCAAAATAGGTATATTGAAAGTAATATGCATACAAGCCAATCATGTTTGATGATAAAACATATACTTTGTAACAATCTTATTCATTTATTAAAAAAAATATTAATTTATTAAAGGTTTTAATTATCTACATGATGCTGTTTTATAATATGTGATAAACCCATAGTTTTAAGCAATGCTTTTAGAATAATGATGATGATCATTCTAATGAGATCTAAATTCTTAGAAAGCTTAAAACTAAAATAATTCCCAATCGTTGGATTACTAAATTGGGGATTAGTAAATCCGGATAGATTGGTACATATGTTGCTTGCTCATTGGATGAGGATGATTGATCTCATGATCATTTGTGTGGAGACACTAAAACAAGTATGTAGGTGCTTATTAGAGAATAAGTTCAGTGAACGTGACTCGCTAAGGAATACCTAATGAAGTTTTACTTGCCTGTCAATAGGAATTCCTGTAGTGATAGTAGTACAAGTGATCCTTGGACTTGAGATCGGCATAGTATCTTGTGTATGATGAGTTATACTTTGACTTATTCCTTAAGACTCTTAAAGTATATCAAAGTGTATGCTTGGGTATAATAAGTTATACATGGAGATAATGTATGATCAATAAAGAATCTACCACTTCTAGTAAAAGAAGAGAAATGTCCTATGTGATTTGATAAATGACAACCCAGTAGTCCTTGCCCAAGGCAGAATGAAATTAGAAAGGAGTTTCTAATTTGCATTATTTGGGATTGTACATTTAAGAGTCGAAATACATATAATTAAATAAAATAAGACTTGATAGAAATTCAATGTCTTATATTTAATTGGGACATTGTATGGTGGAAGGATTAAATTGTACGGTAACTATTTACTCAAAGGTTCTTTTATGATTAATGTTAAAATCTATATTATCTGGAAAGTCGTTAATCGCTAAGGAGGCTTATCTCTATTGTAGAATAAATATTATTTATTTAAATAAATTAATAGTTTAATTTATTTATTTAAATAAGATTAGAATTGTTCTAATTGATTTATTCACAACTGGTTTAATATTGAAAACCTAAAGGGTCACACCATAAAAGGAAGAATAATTATTTAAGAAGTTAATGGCATAATAGTAATAATAAATTAAGTATATTTAATTTAATCTATGGTGATAGAATAAATTAAATAACTTAATATTTATTATTTAATAATTTGAAAATATTAAATATAAATTAATAAGAGGAGTCTTATTATTATTATTATTATTATTATTATTATTACTATTATTATTATTTAATTCCTAAAGGAGTTTGAGAATTAATTAATAAAAGTACTCTCAAATATCCTAATAGGATTAGGAGGCAAATTAATTAAAAGAGTTTAATTAATTATTCCTAATAAGATTAGGGAGCTTACTTAATTAAAAGAATCTAATTAATTAAATAAAATCCAATTTTTTAATTGTTAAGGAGGGTTGCCTACATCTATAAATAAGAAAAGTCTTATTATGGGTGAGTGATTGTTGACTTTTTAACAACAAACGTAATTCCAATAGTTGGGAGAGTACGCTCTTTTCTATGAGAGATAGAAAAACTAAGGTTTTGCCAAATACCCATCTTCTTGAATTCTTCTTCTTCCTTGGTGGATCACCTCTAGAGGCCAAACACTTGGGTGGCTAACATTGATCAAAGGAAGGAACCAAACCCGGTGGATTCAAGTTGAACGCGAAAAGGATTGGAGGTGAACTTGTACCTTAGGAAGCTCGGATATTCAAGGGTATGATTCTTGTTCTTTCTTTTTCGTTTAATTAATAATTGTGCATAAAGGGTGATCCGGGTATATGGTTTGTAAATTTTTAAAACTCTGATTTTTACACGTTTCCGCTTATTTTTGCAATTTGATTGCGTTCATGAATATTATAAACCTAACATACATCACCTATTCTGAGTCACCAAATACATGGTACATAATTCAAATATAACTTAATTATACAACTGTCGTGTAAAATACAACAAAACATAAACTGGGAGTTTTAATATGAATATTGTCTTCTAGACAATATCCACACTCAAATTCAATCTTATTACAATTATTATCACACTATTTCACAAAGTGAGAACTACTAATGGAACCATCTGGACCGTCAATCCATTCTCCGACTAGTCCCAGCTATATTCTCATTTCTTGAAGAAAACAGTGAAAGAAAGGGTGAGCTCAACTAACCCAGTAAGAAATATTATGACTAAGATAATGCAGAATAAATTATCGTTAGCCTTCAACAGTGTTAAACAGCAGCGGAACAACCAATCCATTAGAAGAGTCAAGTAAAAAATAAAATCTACCATCTTTTATGATTTAAAAAGTTTTTCATCACTTTTATCACTGAGACTCAACTTAACAAATAATCTACATCATCAAATCATCCCTGCACTATAGGCCAATGATATTTTTTAGTATCACGACCACAAATTATCCATGCACTACGGGCTAAAGATAATCGTGTTTTCATCAACGATCCTGATCATGCCATAAAACAATTCATCTTTGCACCCTTGGCCGAAGAGAATCCATAGCCATAATCATACCAAAAACTGTCTATCAATGCAATATATTTGTAACATTACGGTCATGATTATACCGAATAATCCTGGTCATAATCATACCAAGTCCATCTATGCACTACAGGCCACAAATGACTTTCAACAAAATATAAACATGAGGATGATGACAATGACATAATAATTCAATAAAACAAGTTCAAGAATTAATTTTAAACATTTATAAATTAATTTATCCAGGAACCAATAACGTCCATTTTGTCAACATGATACTGCTTTGTAGAGTAAAATTCAAGAATGCTCAGAATAATATTTCCATAAAAAGACACTGGATGAAACGCAAATATCAAGGATATTCCACTAATTTCATGGAGTATAGAAGCCAAATTTTAACCAAATAAGTATCATAGAATATATAAAACTGCAATGGATTTTTACGTAGACATATCATTTCCATAATTAAATAAGAAATGAATACGAAGGGTCATTCACCATGCATGTGGTAATCCACATAGACAGGTTATTCCAACAGAATAATAAAGAATAGAATAACAAAAAAATTCACCACACATGCGATAGACCGCATAGATTGGTTATTCCAACCGAATAATAAATAACGGAACCAGGTCCTACGTAAACGCGCAGATAAGATATTCTAACAAAATAATAAATAATGGAACCAGGTCATTCGTAAACGCAAATACAAGATATTCCAATAGAATAATAAATAACGGAACCAGGTCATGCGTAAACGCACAGACAGAATATTCCAACCGAATAATAAAGAATGGAATAATAGAAGAATTTCACCATGTATACAGTACTTCGCATAGACAGGTTATTCCAACATAATAATAAAGAATGGAATAACAGAAGAATTTCACCAAGTATAGGGTTGTCCGCGTATACAGGTTATTCCAACAAAATAATAAAGAATAAAATAACAGAAGTTCTCTTCATGAATACGAAAGAAATAATACCCCTTACCTTTGAAAGAAGAGTATTTCGACTGGTAGGGCGAAGATATACTAGAAGAAAACTTGGACTACGCTCAAAGCTTTCTTAAACTCTAAAGAAATACGCTCAAAATTATAGAAGAAAAATCATCTCTATAGTTTCTCTCTCTAGAGTTTCAGTGAATTCGTAAGAAATTATGAAGGAATGAGCTTCTATTTATAGGAGAATGGACTGAATAGTAACTAATTCATGAACAATCCAGATTGATTTACTTTTAATCGCACGGTCCATATTGATTTAATAAAATATTCTAATAAAACAAAATCTTTTAAATAAAATATAATATATTCTATTTATAATCTAATAAAACGAATAACTTTATAAAAGTATTATGTTTTATATAAAAAAAATTACTATGCAAAATACTATGCATAATAGAATATAATATATTCTAATTATTTTCTAATAAAACAAATAACTTTATAAAAGTATTCTGTTTTATATAAAAAAAATTTACTATACAAAATATTATGAATAATAAAATATATTATATTCTAAATTATTGTCTAATAAAACAAATAACTTTATAAAAGTATTCTGTTTTATATAAAAAGATTTTACTATGCATAATAAAATATAATATATTATAATTATTGTCTAATAAAACAAATAACTTCATAAAAGTATTCTGTTTTATATAAAAAGCTTTTCTATTTTATTACATTAATAATACTAATAAAACAAAATTTATATATATAATATATATAAACTTCTGTGACTTCACAAAAAGACACCTCAATATATTTAACAACATTTATCATCATTATTATAATTTACAATATTAATCGACCAAGTCGTTCTCAGGAAAGAGGGGGCTTTCCAATAAGGATTTCTCCCTATTGGCGCGCAATTAGGTGACCAAACCTCTCATTGGTAGAACTTCTAGACATTGTTAATATTGCAAATAATAATATTAATAACGTTGTTATCTCAATTGTTGATTTAATAATATATAAAATATTGACAATAAGCGAATCAAATAACGTGAGATACTATGCAACAATTATTGTAGCAATAATTGAACAAAACTGAGTGAGTTATCACGTAAGCATCAATAATCAATACCGTGTGCTACTATGCAACCACGCGTATTACTGTACTTTTACTACCGAGTAGTTCAGCAGTTTTAACGGTAAAACTTCCGCCGTTATTTTTATAAAAATATTTTTGTTGTTTTCTCAATCCGACAATAATTCCATCGTGGGGTCCACCAACAGCACCGGCCCTGGGCTAAAGCCCAAGGTGCCCGAGCTTTAGGCCCACTAAAATTAACACATTTTTAGGGCCCCGAAAAAGTATTTGTGTTATGTATATATATACCCAAAAGAAAGAGCTCAGTCCACGTCAGTTTAAATTTAAAGTCCCGCAAAAAATTTACCCTATGAAATAACCCCAAATCTCAATGGCAGACTTGTATTCTTACGTATTGATGCCCTTTTGTTCATGTTTTTTATGCCTATCTTAATAGCAATTCGCAAAAGGCCTATTTTTCTGTTGTCGCTTTAGGTCCTTAAAAACTCAGGGCCGGCCCTGTCCACCAATGATTGTACCGTCGTACGGATATTCCCCGACAAAAAAAATATTCCCCGACCAATCGAATATTATATAACCACTTGCTTACTTTGCAAAATTTATAAATATTAACCACAACTATAACAATATATCAAATCCACACCATAATATAAAAAAATATTTCGAGAAATTTAAATCTTTATTCATAAAATCTGGGGTTTCACAATCACCCTTCTTATGAAATTTCGCCTTCGAAATTTACGTACGTACCTGGTATGCCGAAGAGGTGAGGATACCTTGACTTCTTTTCAGATTCTAACTCTCGAGGTATAACCTTTGAGTGTCAAATATGATCCTTATTATCCAAGATTTTAACACATATCTTCTCATACGTTAAATCGTCTACTTATCTCGTCTAGTTCCAATTCAATAATGTGGTTCGGGTCATCCACATATTTACGTAACATTGATACGTAAAAAACGTTATGAACACGCGACATACTTGGCGGTAAATCGAGTCTATAGGCCACAGTTTCTGCTCGATCAAGGATTTCAAATGGGCCAATAAAATCGAGGGTTGAGATAACGCCTTCTTGAACCTTCTTCTTTACATTCAGCAAATTCGGGTGTGTAGCTTGAGCAGCTTTAACTTTATTGATTAAAATCGATTCTATTCGTACATTCGTTATCTTCACGTGGGTCCTTAGAGTCTATAACTCTATCTTTATCATTTGTAATTCATTTTTATCATTTATAAAAGTATTCTATTTTATATAAAAAGTTTTTCTGTTTTATTACATTAATAATACTAATAAAACAAAACTTCATCATCATTATTATAATTCACACTATTAATTGACCAGGTCGTTCCCATGAAAGAGGGGGCTTTTCAATAAGGATTTCTCCCCATTGGCGCGCAATTAGGTGACCAAACCTCTCCTTGGCAGAACTTCTAGACATCGTTAATATTGCAAATAATAATATTAATAACTTCATCGTCTCAATTATTGATTTAATAATATATAAATATCGATAATAATTGAATCAATTAACGTGAGATACTATGCAACAATTACTGAAGCAATAATTGAACAAAACTGAGTGACTTCTCACGTAAGCATCAATAATCAATACCGTGTGCTACTATGCAACCACGCGTATTCCTGTACTTTTATCACCGGGTGTTTCAATACTTAACGATAAAACTTCTGCCGTTATTTTCATAAAATATTTTTGTCGTTTTCTCAATCCGATAATAATTCCGTTGTGGGGTCCACCAATGATTGTGCTGTCGTACGAATATTCACTGTTAAAACGAATATTTTCCGACCAATCGAATATTATATAACAACTTGCGTACTTTGCAAAATTTATAACTATTACCCACAACTATAACATTATATCAAATTCATTCCAGAATATTCAAAAAAATGATAATTATAGAAAATTCATCTTTATTCATAAAAGTTGGGGTCTTACATTTAAGGGTTGAAGAAATGGGTTTTGTACTGGGGTCAATACAAAATTCGCTTTCACGCTCTAGGGGAGTCAAGAAGTCTTCAGGGAAAACGTCAAGAATCTTACTAACGATAGAAATATCATTCAAAACTGTGACTCTCATCCTAAGACTTGGATAACACGTCACATTGATACCTATCAACTTATCACCATTATTCACGATGTTGCCTACGGAAAGTCTGGCTTTGGTGCATTCCACACAAGGAAGTCACCAACGAAAGGTTCGGGGCTATTTACTTATGGCTTGATATGAAAATGATTGACTTTAGTGGTTTGGTTGCTTGAATTTGCATAACAGGTTGTTTAGATATATGAAAGCTAACAACCTTAAGAAAAGCATGATGAGTAGTTAACCAATCGATTCCTAAAATCACATCAAGGGCAAGTATTTTCAAAGAGATAAGATCGATAGGCAACGTGAAAGTGTTGATTTAAATCAACAAGATTTATAAACAGTGGAGGTAACGAAGGTTTCTCCTAACAGAGTTTTAACAGATACGTCAAAGTCAAATTTCTCTGGAGTCAAATTTAAACGTTGAGCGCAAATTGGAGAAATAAAAGAGTGAATAGAACTGGTATCGAATAAAGTATAGACTTCGCAACCTCATTCGGGTTCGTCGACAAACGCTCTCACTTAAACTACTGGCTTTGACTTGTCTGGGACATCCTTTGGCGTCACTATCCCAGCTAGTATTGAATGGTTGTCGCACTCGTTCCTACATACGATCTTTTAGTCAATGCGTCAACTACCACATTTGCTTTTTCAGGATGGTATTGAATGGTGTGGTCATAATCTTTTAACAGTTAGAGCCAACGTCGTTGTCGCATGTTGAGTTCCTTTTGGGTGAAGAAATAATTGAGGCTTTTATGGTCTGAATATATCTACACTTTCTCTCCATATAGATAATGCCTCCAGATCTTTAGTGCTAAAACGACTCCTGCCAACTCTAGATCATGAGTAATATAATTCCTCTCATATTCTTCAAGTTGTCGCGAGGCATATGCTATGACTTTCCCATGTTGCATGAGAACACATCCTAACCCTTTGCTTGAAGCATCGCTGTAGATAACAAATCCATCCGAACCAGATGACATTGTCAGAACAGGTGCCGAAATGAGTCTCCTCTTAAACTCTTGGAAACTCTTTTCGCATTCCTCGCTCTACACAAATTTTGTATTTTTCCGAGTCAGTTGAGTTAACGGGATAGCAATTCGAGAAAATCCTTCCACAAATCTCCGATAATAACCAGCTAAGCCCAGAAAGCTACGTATTTCGGTTACCGACTTCTGTTGCTCCTAACTTTTTATTGCTTCAATCTTCGCCGGGTCAACAGATACTCCATGTTTTGACACCACGTGCCCAAGGAATGCTACTTCCTTAAGCCAGAACTCGCATTTCTTCAACTTGGCATATAGCTTATTTCCACGAAGCCTTTGAAGTACTAGCTTCAAATGGTGCTCATGATCTTCACGGCTTTTGGAATATATAAGGATGTCATCAATAAAGACAACAACGAACTGATCCAAATAATCCTTGAATACTCGGTTCATCATATCCATGAAAGTCGCAGGAGCATTAGTCAATCCAAAAGACATAACTAAGAATTCATAATGCCCGTACCGAGTTCTGAAGGCAGTCTTTGGAATATCCTCAATTCTAATCTTCAGCTGATGATATCCAAAATGAAGATCGATATTTAAAAAGAATTGTGCTCTTTGCAACTGGTCAAATAGGTCATCAATACGAGGTAACGGATACCTATTCTTGATGGTGACATGGTTCAATTTTCGATAGTCAATACAAAGTTGCGCACTCCCGTCTTTCTTCTTTACAAATAAAACAGGAGCACCCCAAGGAGATGTACTAGGACGAATAAAACCGATGTCCAACAATTTCTGTAGTTGGACTTTTAACTCCTGAAGTTCAATAGGAGCCATTCGATATGGGGTTTTAGAAATGGGCTTTATACTAGGTTCAAGATCAATAAAGAATTCAACTTCACGTTCTGGGGGTAGACCGAGAAGTTCTTCAGGAAACACGTCAGGAAATTTATTAACAACAGGAATATTATTTAAATCTGACGTGTCTTTATTCAAATCCATAACATGGGCTAAGAAAGCTTGACATCCTTTTTTCAATAAACGAATAGCTTTATGACTAAATATGATAGTGATTGATTTTAAAGGTTTAGTTGTTTGAATTCATACAACGGGTTGGTAAGGAATATGAAAACTAACAACCTTACGAAAATAATCTATTTTGGCATGATGAGTAGTTAACCAATCAATCCCTAAAATCACATCAAAAGCAAGTATATTTAAATAGATAAGGTCAACAGGTAATGTGATGGTGCAAACTTGGATCAAGCAAGATTTATAAACAGTGGATGTGATGAAAGTTTCTCCTAACGGAGTCTCCACAGATAAATCAATGTATAATTTCTCCGGAGTTAAGTTTAAACGTTGAGCACACGCAGGAGAGATAAATGAATGGGTAGCACCGGTATCTAGTAAGGTATAAACTTTGCAAGAATTTATGATTAGCTTACTCGTGATCACCTCGTTTGGGTTACTCGCATTTTGACCAGTCACGACAAACGTTTTTCCAAGAACCGTTGACTTTGACTTTTATAGGACAACCTTTTGGGTCACCATCCCCGCTGGACTTGGCTTTTTTATCGTATAATCTCGAGCGATATGTCATTCTTTTCCATAATTATAGCATACCTTGAACTGTTGTGGATAGTTTGGGCTAATATGTCCCTCTTTTTCGCATTTATAGCATATGACCGGTGATCGTTCTCCTGCCTTAGAATTGGTTGCTGCTGGTTCCGACGTCTTTACATGGTCGTTGTTGAATCTCCTCTTTTTAAAATCTCCTCCAGACTCACTTCTTCTATTTTCATGGCCATGATTACCACCAGAGTGGTTACCGCTTTTATCCGTATTTTTCTTCCTCCGATGGTTATCGTTATTCTGATGATGGCTGTCACCGGTATGATTCTGGTTCTGGTCCCTCGGTTGAACGTACTCGTTATCTCGCTCTAATAATTGAGCTCTGTTGACAACATCTGAATAGAGAAAAAATTTATGAGAAATTAGATATTGACGTATGTAGGGTTTCAAACCTCTCAGAAATATTCGCGTCATACATTTCTCATTCTCCACCAAATGAGGTACAAACCTGGATAACTCTGCAAACTTCGCCTCGTACTGGGATACCGTCATGTTATTTTGTTCCAATCTAATAAACTCTACTTCCTTCATATGACAAATACTTTCAGGAAAGTACTTATCATTGAACAGTTTCTGAAACGTCTCCCAAGACATACTGAGTGCGGCTGGATGGGTACGCTTCACAGATTTCCACCAGTAATCTGCCTCATTACGGAACATAAAGGTGGCAAATGGAACCTTCTGTTCCTCCGTGCATCCCAAGACATCAAATATCTTTTTGATTTGTTTGACCCATATTTTTGCCTTAATCGGATCTAGCTTTCCCCAGAATTCTGGTGGTCCCAACTCTTTGAACTGCTTGGCTATGACAAACTGTGTGTTGTTATCATTTCCACCTGTATTTTGTGCACGAGTCTCCCTCGTCTGATTTTGCATGAACTGCAAAAAACTTCTAAACATTCCGTCGTTCATCATCTGCTCAGTGGTGTCGTTCATAGGAGGAACATTGTCATCATCTCCACGGTCTCATTTACTCCACTGTTAACATTCTCAGTCGACATTCTCAAATACTGCCATAAAACAAGGGTTAATTAAAGAAATCAACATATCACATAATATCCCATATACTGACCAACCAATAAATAAGCTTAGGTAAGATACACTAGCGAAGGTTTTACTCGTTTCTCTCCTCCTAGTTCTATTCCCCGATCTCCGCCAGAGATCATATCCCTAAGCTCTGATACCAACTGTGACGCCCCCCAAAATAGGTATACATCACCCATTTTGAGTCGTCAATAACATGGTACAGAAATAACTACAACTTTATTAATACAACATATAAACTGTTAGTTTAAATACAAATATTGCCATCTAGACAATATTCACACCCAAATAAGTCCTCATTACAATTATTGGTACATTATTTTATAAAAATGGTGAGGACTACTAAGACAACTTTTTAGATCCATCATTCCACACCCCGACTAGTACTCGCTACATTCTCGCCTCCTGAGAAGAAAAATGGAACAAAAAGGAAAAGGGTGAGCTCAACTAGCCCAGTAAAGAATATTATGAGTAAGATAATATAGAACAAATTATCGTTAGTCTTCAACAGGGAAAAATCTGATAAAATACAACAGACAACAAGTTTCAGATCAATATTTGCAGCGGAAATAATAATTCATAGATGAGTTACGTAGAGAATGAAATCTACTATAATCTATGAATTTAAAAGTCCATCATCAATATTTTATCCCTGTAACATCAATCAATATTTATCTTGAATCAAATATTCATCTTTGCACTACAGGCCAAAGATATTCATCAGTTGGTCATGTTCATCTCAACACCTGTTCATCTTTGCACTATGGACCAAAGATATTCATAAAAAATCATTAATCTTTGCATTACAGGCCAAAGATATTCAGTAATATCATCATTTAGGAATGACGATGATGAAAAATGTTTTAAAGAAAACGAATCCAGTGAATCGAAAGAACAAATACTAAGGATTCGTATTTTAAACAATCCGAGTTCAAAAATACTTCATAAATAATCATAGTGGAGTAAAATTCAAGAATGATCAAAACATGGATACAATCAAAACTAGTATCCATAATAGATATTTTGGACAAAATATAAAATTTTAATTTTTCTGTAAATAGTGTCGTATTCATGAATAGTGCCGTATACGTGAATAGTGTCGTATATGTGAATAGTAACCTCGACACTAAAAGACAATAATTTCACAAGAAAAATCTTAATAATATTCTGGCATAATGATATTAGAATAAATAATATCATTTTTTTTAAAAATAATATCCCTTACCTTGAAAAGAATAGTACTTCTGGCTAGAATATCAGATATAACGCTGAAGGAACTTGCACCGTATAGCAATACTCAAAGTATCTAAATACTTATAAGAATACGCTCAATAATATAGAGAGAGAAAGAGAGAGAAAATTTCAGTTTCTGGTGTGATTTTCAATTCTAACCTAAGCACCCTATTTATAGGAAAATGTTTAGAACACCAAAGCAGAAAATTTAATAAAATAATAATATATTTATATAAATTTTCTACACACACCAAAAAATTTAAATTCAGCAACTTAACACAAGTTTAATGAGGCTCACAAAATGTAAAAAAACGTTTTTATTAAAAATATTTAAAAATTCAAAAATCAATTATTCTATAACTTCAGAACTTCAATAATTCATAATAAATAGTCTTTTTATCAAAAAATTTGAACCTCATGTTCTTTTCGATAAAAAATTCCATTCTCTACAACTTTGTAAGTTTAAGTTTTTCTAAATTCCAAACAGAATTTGACCGAAATCCACAAACGAGCGATTTTACAAGCTATAATCAAATTTCAGTCAAGAAATGGGCCCACAGACATGTTTAACATGTTTTAAATAATTTTTACGACAAAAATACTCTTCTTCCTCATATATTCATATATCCCACATTCATTGTAAAAATATCACCATTATTATATTATTAAAATATAATAATATATTTAGATAAATTATTTTATCGAAAAAGATAAAATATCAATTTTCAACAATTGTCACATTAAAAAAATTTTCCATCTATTTTCACATAAAATAAATATTTTCTTTATCATATAAATTAATAATTAATTATTCACAAATAATATTACAGAATCACAATACTGGCAACTAGGTTGTTCCCAGGAAAAAGGGGCTTTCCAATAAGGATTTATCCTTACTGGCGCGCAATTAGGTGACCAAACCTCTCCTTAGACAGAACTTTATAGGCATTGCCAATAATGTTATCTAATAATATTATTCAAATAATATGAATTATTGATCTGATAATGAAAATACTGTGTAGTGACAATTATTGAAGCAACAATAATATAAAATATCAACGTATCAATTATTGAATCAATAAAATAAATATTGAACAGTAACTACTGTAACAATTATTAAGTAGTGCCTTCTTACGTAGGAATCAATAATTGATGTAATACCGTGTGCTACTGTGTTTTAACCACCTGGTATTTTAACAGTATTAACGGTAACAACTACGCCGTTATTTATAAACAACTTATATTTGTCATTTTTTCATCCAATCGCTTTTCGTTATGGGCCCTCACAAGGTTATGCCGTCGTACGAATATTCCCCGACAGTAAGAATATTTCAAGACCAAACGAATATTCTCCGATAAAATGAATATTTTATAACCATTGCATATTTAAAATATTTGCGCATTTTACCTATAACTAACCACATTAATCAAATCAACCCTTACTATTTTAAAATAATAAATAGAGAAAATTTAATTTTATTTATAATAAGTTGGGGTCTTACAAACTGAGCCCTATTCACAACATCTGAATATAAACAAAGTTTATGAAAAATGAGGTATGGACGTATTTCAGTTTTCAAACCTCGCAGAAACATTCGCTCCATTCGCTCCTTATTATCTACCAAATGGGATACAAACTAGGATAACTCCGCAAACTTAGCCTCGTACTGCGATACGATCATATTATTTTGCTCCATTGCTTATCTCAACATTTTCAGATGTCATTTTTAAACACTGTCACAAAACAAGGGTTAATTGATATATCACATATTATCCCTATACTCTGACCGATCAATTAAATATCAAATAAACTTAGGTAGGTCATACTAGCGAAGAAGTTCCCTGTCTCTCCCCTCCTAATTCTTGTCTCACATCTCAGTTAGGGATCATATCCCTAAGCTTTGATACCAACTGTGATGCCTCCAAAGACGGCTTTCAGAACTCGGTACGGGCATTATGAATTTCTAGTCATGTCTTTTGGATTGACTAATACTACTGCTGCCTTCATGGATATGATGAACCGAGTATTCAAGGAATATTTGGATCACTTTGTGGTCGTCTTTATTGATGACATCCTTATATATTCCAAAAGCCGTGAAGATCATGAGCAACACTTGAGGCTGATACTCCAAAAGCTTCGTGAATATAAGCTTTATGCCAAGTTGAAGAAATGCGAGTTCTGGATTGAGGAAGTAGCATTCCTTGGGCACGTAGTATCAAGTCATGAAATATCTGTTGACCCAACAAAGATTGAAGAAAGTCAAAGTTGGGAGCAACCTAAATTAGTGACCGAAGTATGTAGCTTTCTCGGTTTAGCTGGTTATTATCAAAGATTCGTGGAAGGATTTTCTCGAATTTTTATTCCATTAACTCAGCTGACTCGGAAAGATACAAAGTTTGGTTGGAGCGAAGAATGTGAGAAGGGTTTTCAAGAACTCAAAAGTAGACTCATTTCAGCACATGTTCTAACAATACCATCTGGCTCGGAGGGATTTGTCATGTACAGTGATGCTTCAGGCAAAGGGTTAGGATGTGTTCTCATGCAACATGGGAAAGTCATAGCCTATGCCTCTTGACAACTCAAATAATATGAGAGGAATTATCCTACTCATGATCTAGAGTTGGCAGTTGTTGTCTTCGCACTTAAAATTTGGAGGCATTACTTGTATGGGGAGAAATTGGAGATCTTTACGGATCATAAAAGCCTCAAATATTTTTTCACTCAAAAGGAACTCAACATGCAACAGCGACGTTGGCTTGAACTGTTGAAAGATTATGATCATACCATCCAATACCATCCTGGAAAAGCAAACGTAGTAGCTGACGCATTGAGTAGAAGATCATATGCGGGTACGAGTGCGGTATTATCAACGTATAGGCCCATTTTGTATGACTTGCAAAGGATGGAGATAGAGATAAAGACTCCAGGGACCCACGTGATGATGGCGAATATATGAGTAGAACTGACTTTAATCGATAAAGTTAAAGCTGCTCAAGATACAGACCTGGAGCTGATGCATATGAGGAAGAAGGTACAAGAAGGTGCTATGCCGGAAGCAAGAATCGATAAAAAAGGAATAATTCGAGTCAACTCCAAACTTTGTGTTCCTAACGATCTTGAGTTAAAGTATAAAATCATGATGGAGGCGTACAACACACCGTTTGCAATCCATCCTGGGAGTACCAAAATGTATCATGATCTTCGACATACATTTTGGTGGGGCAATATGAAGAGAGAGATAGCGCTGTTTATCTCAACGTGTTTAACTTGTCAACGAGTCAAGGCAGAGCATCATGTACCAAAAGGACCATTGCAACCACTTGAAATTCTAGAATGGAAGTGGGAGCACATTACCATGGATTTCGTTACTGGTCTTCCCAGGGTTTCTCAGGGCATAGATGCAATTTGGGTCATTGTTGATAGATTGACCAAGTCTGATTATTTCTTACCAATACGAGAATACGCGTGGTTGCATAGTAGCACACGGTATTGATTGTTGATGCTTACGTGAGAAGTCACTCAGTTTTGTTCAATTATTGCTTTAGTAATTATTGCATAGTATCTCACGTTAATTGATTCAATTATTGTCGATATTTTTTATATTATTAAATCAATAATTGAGACTACGAAGTTATTAATATTATTATTTGTAATATTAACGATGTCTAGAAGTTCTGCCTGTGACGCCCCCAAAATAGATCCAATCCATCCAACCTATTCTGAGTCGCCAAATACATGGTACAGAAAATAACTACGACTTTATTACTACAATTGTCGTGCAAAATACAACAACACATATACTGTGAGTTTTAATACCAACTGTGACTCATGTCCCAACTATGGACATCACCTCACATTGATACATTACATAAATGTATAGTCAATAACTGTTTTAGAAATTAAAATCTTTGGAAAGTGCTCATGGAAACCTTCGTACATAGGAGGCCATGAATCAAAGTTATGATAGATATCATATGTCCAGAGAATTATCCTTGGTTGATCCAATAAACCCAAAAGAAAAATGAGAAGATTACTATCATGTTCCTTCCAATGGTGAGTATTCTCTTGACATATAACTATCTCCACCGTCTGCAATTGAACGTTATATTTCAACCAAACTCCGAGATCATATAAGTAGTGCTCGTAGATATACTCAGCAAGTGGATGTGCACAACTTTGTCTTATAATAACTCGTAGGTCATTAGACATCTTGTATGATAGTGACAAAACACCCTTCCAAAGTTGGGTTCACCTCACCCTATTCGGTTCACCAAAATTAAATATCAAATGAGGTATACAATACTACACACTTATCTAAAGTTCTCAATAAAATTATTTCCATACTATTTAGGGAGAACCTCAACAACTATAAACCACCGTTCTATTCCTTTGTTATCCCCGCTCGACCCGGCAACACTCTTATTACCTGAAAAGAATTATGAAGCAAAAGGGTGAGCACAACTAGCTCAGTAAAGAATATCATGACTAAAGATAATTAAATTATCAATAGCCTTCGTCAGTAATAAATCAGAGATTTATAACATATGGTAGATGATAAAACTTTTCAACCATAGTTGCAGCGAAACAAACAATCCATTAGAAGAGTCAAATAGACTATAAAGTCTATTATCTTCTCCACATTAAAAGTCCACCAATAATATTTTATCCCTGTAACATCAATCAACAGTTCCTTTCCACAATCATATGAATAACTCATAATCATAATTGTGATTTTAAATTTCTCTGCTCATGTAGGACGAAGATAATTTTCATCACCTATTTTTACCTGAAACATCAAAGATCATGGTTATACCAAATCACAGTTCTTGTTCATAATCGTACTAATAAATTCATCTTTGCACTACGGGCCAAAGATATTCATTAACGGTTCATCTTCGTACTACAGGCCAAAGATATTCAACAAGAGGTCATATTTGCACTACAGGCCAAAGATATTCAACAACAAGTCATCTTTGCACTACGGGCCAAAGATATTCATCAATAATTCATCTTTACACTGCAGGCCAAAGATATTAATATCTCAAAGAAACACATAATCATTTCAGAATTTATATAAACCATAATTATAACCATGTTGATTAATTCACCTTTGTATTTAAGCTAAAAATATTCAATTGTAAATTCAATGGTCATGATCATGCCAGTTAACGATTCAACTTTGCACTACTGGCTAAAGAGAACTCATTGTCACGATCATACCAATAATCTACACATCTTTACACTCAAGTCAAAGATAAATTTCTTCACCAGGATTATAAAAATGTTATATATGATAATAAAAAAATAATATGATCAAAACATGGATTTAATTTCAAGAGTAAGATTCACAAATCAACGATTTCATAACACTTTAATCTAAATGTTATAAATTACTTAATAATCTCATAATCTAATATCATTAATATTACCACAATATTTAAATCATTTTGTAAACTTATAAACAATTTATTTTAATTATTTACACTTTATTAATTAATGCATTTAATCATCCTAAAATGTCAAACTCATAAAATTTCATCACCAATAATCAAAACTCTCATCAAAAATCTGCATATACCTTATATAGGATTCTCAAGCCATAAAATCCTATTTTCCAATTTTGTTACTTCACATAACATATTTAATTCATTTATTCTTAACTAGTCCATTTTCATAAAAAATACCAAATCAGTACAAACAAATTTTCTTTCCTGGAATTTAACAGAATATAGTCCCATATTAAACATATATTTTTCTTAGAATTTTTAAAATTAATTTACTATTTTTTATATGGCCAAAACTGTCGAATATTTAGACATTTATCATAAATTGTACTTGTCCAAAAATTCTAAAATTTACAGGGTATACTGATATTATATAGATGTACTCCTATTAAAAATTTTATCAATTTTGGAGTTAACCACATGGAGTTATAAGGATTTACTTTTAAAATAGTATTTTCTCCTCCTAATCTATACATCCAAAAATCGTTATTTTCGGTAACAATCAAGAAAACTCATCAAATTATCATTTTAAATTTTTCCAGAATTTTTGAAGATCCGAAAAAAGTACGAAACTGAAAAACATAATAACCCTTAAAAATTCCTTACCTCAAAAGAGCAGTATTTCTGACCGGAATATCGAATGTAAAGTCGAGAGAACCTTGCACTGAATAGCAACTCTCAAAGTATCTAAATACTCACAAAAATAATGCTATCTAATAATAATATTATTATTAATCTGATAATGGGAAATATTGTGCAATGACAATTATTAAAATAACAATAATATAAAATATCAACGCAATAATTTTTGAATCAATAACATAAAATATTGAATAATAATTACTGTAACAATTATTGAGTAGTGCCTTCTTACGTAAGAATCAATAATTCAAAAATACTGTGCAGTACCGTGTGCTACTTTGCAACCAAATGTATTACTATATTTTAACCACCAGGTATTCCAACAGTGTTAACGGTAACAATTACGCCGTTATTTATAAAAATTCAAACTTATTATTTTTTTCATTCGACAGTTATTCGTTATGGGGACCACGAATGGTTGCGTCGTCGTACGAATATTCACCGACAGAAATGAGTATTTTATAACCACTTGCGTATTTTAAAAATTTTCATATATTACCCTTAACTTTAACTTTTTATCAATTTAACTATTTACTGAATAACAAATTATAAGAAAAATTAAATACTTTTATTTTATAAAATTCGGTGTCTTACACTACTAAGGAGAGGTTTGGTCACCTAATTGCGCCAATAGGGTGAAATCCTTATTGGAAAGCCCCCTCTTTCCTAGGAACGACCTGGTCGATTAATAGTGTGAATTATAATAATGATGATGAAGTTTTGTTTTATTAGTATTATTAATGTAATAAAACAGAATTTTTTTTATATAAAACAGAATACTTTTATAAAGTTATTCGTTTTATTATACTATAAATGGAATATATTATATTCTATTATGCATAGTGTTTTGCATAGTAAAATCTTTTTATATAAAACAGAATACTTTTATAAAGTTATTCGTTTTATTAGACTATAAATATAATATATTATATTTTATTATGCATAATATTTGCATAGTGCTTGTATAGTGTTTGCATAGTAAAATCATTTTATATAAAACAGAATACTTTTATAAAGTTATTCGTTTTATTATATTATAAATAAAATATATTATATTTTATTTAAAAGATTTTGTTTTATTAAAATATTTTATAGTAAACCAATCTGGACCATCCATTTAAAAGTAAATCAATATGGATCGTCTAGGAATTAGTTACTATTTAGTCCATTCTTCTATAAATACAAGTTCATTTCTTCATTATTTTTTACGAACTCACTGAAACTCTAGAGAGAGAAACTATAGAGAGAAAGAAGAAAAGTATTCTGCTACTTCACTACTCCTATATCCAGTTTATTCTAAGGTAAGGGGTATTATTTCTTTCGTATTCATGAAGAGAACTTCTATTATTCTATTTTTTTATTCTGTTGAAATAACCTGTATACGCGGTCTACCCTATACTTGGTGAAATTCTTTTGTTATTTCATTCTTTATCATTATGTTGGAATAACTTGTCTATGCGAAGTATCGCATACATGGTGAAATTCTTCTGTTATTTCATTCTTTATTATTCTGTTGAAACATCATGTTTGTGCGTTTACGCATGACCTGGTTCTGTTATTTATTATTCTGTTGGAACATCCTGTCGGTGTGAATTTTGCTTGACCTGGTTCCGTTATTTATTATTTTGTTGGAATATCCTGTCTGTGCGTTTACGCATGACCTGGTTCCGTTATTTATTATTCTGTTGGAATAACCTGTCTGTGCGGTCTATCGCATGCCTGGTGATTTCTTTTGTTATTCCATTATTTATTATACTCAGTTGGTTAAAGTTTTGACTTCCATACTCTATGAAATTTGTGGAATATCCTTGATATTTGCGCTTCATCCAGTATCTTTTCATGGAAATATTCTTCTGAGCATTTTTGAATTTTACTCTACAAAGAAGTATCATGTTGACAATTTAGACGTTATTAGTTCTAGGATAAATTAATTCTTGAACTTGTTTTATTGAATTCTTATATCATTGTCATCATCCTCATATTTATATTATGTTGAAAGTCATCTATGGCCTGTAGTGCTTAGATGGACTTGGTATGATTATGACCAGAAATTAATCGGTATAATCATGACCGTAATGTTACAAATGATGTGGTAAAAGTCCTCATTGGCCCGTAGTGCATTGATGGACAGTTGTTAGCATGATCATGACCATTGATGAATACACGAATATCCTTGGCCCGTAGTGCATGGATAATTTTTGATTGTGATACTAATAAATATCCTTGGCCGTAATGCAGGGATGATGTGAATTATTAATTAAGCTGAGTCCCAGCGATAAAAGTGATGAAAAACCTTTTAAATCATAAAAGATAGTAGATTTTATTCTCTACTTGACTCTTTTAATGAATTGCTTGTTCCGCTGTAGTTAAACTTGACGTTTGTTATATTATATCAGTTTAACACTGTTGAAGGCTAACGATAATTTATTTTGTATTATCTTAGTCATAATATTTCATGATGGATAGTTTTTCATGATAATATAGTTACAATGAATTTTATAGGAATGATTGAAGTTATAATTTGATGATTCTTCATGTTAATGTATTTTCAGATCTTTATAAATATAACAATTTTATTGTGTACGTAGCAATAATTAGTTAATGAGATTATGAAAAAATTTGAAACACCCCAGAATTAATTGATCAGATATGGGAGAGAACTAAATAGATTTCCTTGTTTTAAATATATCATTGAAAGACAATGGAGTGGTTCAATGTATCATTCCCCGCCTAATTTGGCCAAAGGAAGGCAACACGTTGTTGGTGTTAAATTCCTAAAAATATACACGTGATATCTCCTTGTTGGTAAATATTTTTAATATTAAAATAGCAAGAAAACATTTAAAACAAAAGACTTTGGGATTGTACAAGTTATACATAATTAAATTATCCGATACTGAAACCTTTTTCTCTTCTAGTCTATTATCATTCAAATTTTTTTTGATGAAAGGTAAAATGGTAATCCCCACCTTTCTTCAAAAGTGTAATATTGAATATATTTTTATTTCATGTATACTTTTATAAAATTAAATTTCTAATTTAGTAATGGTGCTATAATAATAAAATTTTAATATATATATATAATTATGCCATTCCATATTACTGTCAATTATAAAAAAAATTATGTAGTATTAAGTTTGGGGGGGGGGGGGGGGAGTAATACTAAAATAATTTATATTTTTTTTAATTTGTCAACAAAACAACTTTAAATATCCCCTTTTTAAGTTAAAAAAATAAATGATACATAAAACAAGATTCATGTATATGGAGTATATAGCATATATTCACCTTAAAGGCTTAAACAAAAAACTAAAAAAAAACCTCTCCACCTCCTCTCGAGGGTTTTATCAGTAATTTCTCCCCAAAAATCAACCTTCCAAACAATCTATATATACCAAATAATATTTACTTTTCAAGTTATTAGTGTTTATTTTTTAAATAATGTGATAAATTTAAGTAAATAAATTAAGTTCAACTAATTAATTAGTCATTTATAAATGAAGTAAAAGTATAGTTTTAGTTAAATATATAAAGTCATTAAACATTGCTACAACCTTGTGTGTTGGTTTATTGCTATAATTCTAAATGTACACATATCTAGAGGGGGCTAATGTATGGATATGTTAGAAGTGATTAAGAATGAACTTTTAAATTTTTTATTACAAGATTAAATCAGACAGGTAAGACATGTCTTTTGGTGTGCTTAATTCAGACAGTAAAAACTTGTGAGTGATGGTGTACAAATTAGCTCACTCAAGATATCAGCAGAACAATATTATACAATATATATATATATATATGAATTAATTTAGTGGCCTAATTAATCCACGTCCAATACCAATTAGTATTGAATCTGTGTTCAAATAAGCTTTGTCATGTTTTGGACACCGACTGCCACCATGCACTTCCGCACAGATGCAACTCTTACAACTCTACAACCTTTAAAGCTTCATTTAAACCGTCTTCTCTATTCACTACTGAATCGATCAAGTCAAACAAGACTTGAAAACAGATTTTAATACGAAAAAAATATAATTACAATATAGTATGATTTTCAAACTAAAGGAGATTAAGGTGCTGTTTGTTTATATCTGATTGCCTCTTAATGGACTGCCTCTTATTCGCTAAGAGGCATGATGCTGTTTGTTTATTTTTTTGTTACCTCTGAATGCCTCTTAAACAGTAAGACAGAAAATAAAATCTTAATAATTAAGAGGTATCTCTTAATGAGATTTTTTTGATAATTTTTTTTATATAAATATATTTAACAATATTATGCACTCATTTTTATTAAATTGAATATTTAAAATTATTAAATAAAATTTTACCATTTAAAATGGTAAAATAGTGTCATTAAGAGACAACTTATTTTTTATTTATCAAACAATTTTTTAGATTCAGATCTCATAACTATTCAGATAATTTAATTTATTAAGAGATCATAATCATTCAGATCTTAATTCTCAGGTTTATCAAACACAACCTAAGAACAAGACACAAATAGTAGCTAAATTTTTTATTTGAAAGCTCTTTTATCTCGGTAGATGTATTGCAGTATCTTTTATTGCCGAGAAGGAATAATATATTTGTAATATTTGAACCAACAACTATATAATGCTCAGAATACGGTTGGAATAAAATATATATTTTTAGATATGACAGTATTGTTTTCCAATTGAATATTTATAAATCAATTTGAAAAAGCTTAATTGAAGGAAAGAATATCAACAAACAGATTTGATAAGGAAACATAGTAATGAAAAAGTACAGATGAAAAGAAAAGAACAGTAAAAGTTAAGCTGCACTTAACAAAAACATTATACACGATATATATTTATGTTAAACTAGATAAAGGTACACTGAAAACTTGAGCAAGGCCTACGCATCTGCTGTGTCTTCAGTTTTCTCATGTTGAACGCAATCCGTAATGGACGCCTTTCCCTTAATATCAGAAGCTTCTGTTCGACTCGTATCCACGTCTTTTCGTAGAAGTTGAAGCTGGTCTTGCAAGACCTGTGAAAATAGGGAGCAAACCCAGTGAATCACAATTTTCCAGTCTAGTATTTCTTTCATTTCTACCCATTTTTCTGCAGAAAATAAAAAAATTACTTTATCCACACGCTTCTCTATAAGAATATCAGATATCAACTTTTACTGATGCTACCTCCAACACATGAAAGCTCATCATCATATAGATTATCACCAAGTCGCCAGCAAAAACTGGTTTTCCGGGACATTTATTTTATTAATAAAAAGGGTCTTCATCAATATAATTGAGCATTCTCTAACAATTGTAAGATAAATAATCAGAAAGAAGAATATCCCACAAATATATAGATCACTCTATACCTCAATTTGCTGTTGAATAAATTTCCTTTGCCCCTCCAATTGAGAGTCTGGTATATTTGGATTGCTAACTAAATTCTGGGCATGGTTCGCATTGAGACCAGGAGTTTGGAAGGGAATGAAAGGGGACTGTGGAAGATGAGAGAAAGAGAAGTTTGAAGGTCCACCAATGGTTGCAAACTGATGTTGCTGTGTTTGTCCAGAGGAAGCTCGTTCTCCACCAGAATCTGCACCGCTAGAGTCAGCTAGAGATTTGTCTGCTTGGGGAAGTAAAGCATATCCAGGGGACCTGCAAACGAGAAATTGATTCTATGTTATCCCCTATCTTCTGGCATAGTTCTCAACTGTATTCCTGCATTCACGGTATGTATTGACACAGTAGGGATATCAATCTTGTATCTCGACAGAGAAGCCTCTAAATATAGCCAGCACTACATCCCATTATCAATTATCAAACTCCACTGCCCAATATTTGATTTTTGGATTGCTCAACCCAATTGAATGTCCAGGTGCAACCATAGACATCATTCAATACACACACATATATATATGGGAAAAATGTATGTCCACAGTTGTGTAGTACACAGTCGGCTATGGTGACGGTTTTTTGGGCTATAGCGACGGTTTCACCCGTCACCATAGCTACTAGGCTACGGCGAAGGGTGAACCGTCGCCTTCGCCGTAGCCCGACTATGTAATACACAGTTGTGTATATACATATAGCCCTATATATATATATTGATAGATAGAGATGACATAGAATAACATACTGGTGGTTACTTAGCACTCACCGTAGCCTATGAAAGTTGCTTTTTATATTAGCCATTATATCTTTAATCTAATGGTACATGGATGCAATAGACTAAAATCAGGCATTAAACAACAAGTACACCATTCAAAATTATTTAAAGAAATTTAAAGTAATCACACTAGGCAACTCCTTCCATAGTTGATTCCTTCTACACTGCAAGGCAAGAAACTCTCAAAAGTAATAATCCAACAAGGGCAACTTTCGTGCAATTACTTTAAAAAACAATGGATATTATCAATGGCGGTTAAATTTGGTGATGAAATTTCTTCTGGATGTTTTTCTCTCTCAAAGATCTCATGGAAGGGAGAGATTTCAATTCGTTGGCTAACTTGGATTCATCTCTCTCTATTCATTCCTACCTTGATTAAAGTTGTCTAAAGTGTGGATTTCCTAAGCCAACACAAGACACCGCAATGTACAAACATTTTGGATAAGAACTCAAAACTGAATTGAAGAAGAAAAAACCCAAACCATTCACTTGTTCTATTACCATTGCCTTTAAATTACAACCACCCAAATTAATACCTGTTCTTTCCAATATGAACTACTACATCTTTTTTATTACTTCCATAATCCATATGCAGCCTCCACAACAATTAATTGCATGTAGCATCTTCAAATGCTAATCTGCATGCAACCTTACCTAACAAACTGTACACAATAGTTTCTTCCTTAAGTAAGGTCTCAGCCCTTCAGGACAGCTATTTACAATAACAAATGAGTTGCAATTAGCATACTTCTCACATGATGAAATATTAGTCACCTATTTACATTGCAAATGGAAACGCGGGCTTAGCCATCTATGATCTATATATGCCTAAAAATAGTATCTTGGGCAGAATATACTTAAAAAGCTTGGGTAGAATTTATGCAGACAACTCATTCATTGAATGCAGTCCCGTGACTGGACTTCGATATAATCTAGACTTTAGGTAATAGGCCAAGTTACGCATGTCATCATAAAAAACACACATGCAAAGTAGAAGAAGAGTATACCAGACTAGCGTACTCGGAGATGGATAAACATAAGATTTCTCATATATTGAGGCAGCGGCAGCAGCAGCACGGAGTCTGGCCTGATGGGGGCTAATATTACCATTTGCCAAACCATCACTGGTTGAACCCTGAGAAGATGTACCTGCAGTGCTTGTTCCTGTAACCCATCAAAATTAGTTGGTGTTTTCATAAAACATCACATTAACAAATACACATGGATCTGAATATCTGATTTAATAATGTCGAAAAATGTAGTTCACCAAAAGATTCAACACCAAAAATGTTAACATGATCTAAACCACCTCATTTTCTTTGCATTCTAATTGTGACAGAACAAAACTTCCGGGAAAATCAAGATTCGTTTCACCAATTTAGCCAAACAAGAAATGAGTAACTACAGTTGAATACCTCCAGATATAGTACCAAGCATAATTGTCATGGCTAGAGAAGGCCAACGTGGACACCGAGCTGCCAGGGCCTTGGTAGCTAGCCCAAAATTAAGTGATCAAGTCATTTTTCACACTTGACTCATCATACTTGTTATGTGGTGCAATTTTATTATTTTCTTGTTTGTTGACTTGTTTTACTAGTTTTTAATGTCAAGTGTTTTAGTTTTGAATTTTGATTGTCAAGTATTCATATTATTGTGTTTTAAATTGTATTCAATAGTGTTAGTTATTATGTTTTGAATTTTAATGTATATGAAATTTTTTGAGGTAAAATTAAAAATATATAAATTGCACACTATTAATGACTTGTCGCCATATGAACGCCTTGTCACCTACCGCCACATTGGCGCATGATAACTATGGTACCAAGTGTAAGGATAAATAGGAAAGTTCAATCAATGTATAATAATCAGTCAGACAGATACACAAGCATAGACACAGACAGGGAAGGAGGAAAATATTAAAAAAATTACACTAGGCATGAAAATAACAGTTGACTGAAATCCTTTCTATAAGCACCCAACTTATTGGTGTCTTTTCTTTTTATTCAAAATGATCTTTTAAGGGAATATATTCTACATGAAAAACAACACTTGCCAATCACATATGCCTCAACAGATAGGAAAAGTATAATAAGTAGAAAAGGTTGGAGCTTAAAATATTCAAGAAGAATAGTGATTTCAAAATTTTTATTACATGAATGATCAAAATGGTAAATGTTGCGATTTTAAAATATTATACAACAACAGTTCTAGATTTTCTATCTTTCCTTTCTCTTAACTGTAAAATGTGCAAACTGAAATGCACAAAAACTATGAATACTCCATTTAACAAACAACCTCAAGGTCAATATCAGATCAAAAGCTCACCCAAAATTTTGAATTCATTTTTGCGGTAGAGAAGAATTGAAGAGGAGCTAAAAATGATCCAAATAATAAAGAATATTATTACCTTGTTGATGAACATCAGATCGGGAACCAGCTGTACTTGTCCCATTTTCAGGAGGTACAACCAGGGCTCTGCAAGTAGGACATGTGTGTTGCCGCTCTAACCATGATCGGAGGCAGTGAACATGAAAAAGATGCCCACAAATTAGTTTCTTGGCTGTTGTCATCTCCTCACGACAGATAATGCAGGTTGCATCACTTCTGCACAAGTATCACAAATAATTCAAAAATCTAAAACAGCAAGGGAGTCCCAAGAATATTAACAGGCAAAACTCGTGTTCAAAAGCAAGTACTCACAAGTTGAGCTCTTCGGGTGTAGCATCTGGAAAACGATCATTCATATTTGAAGTGATCTTCCGGTAACGAATGTAATCAGCAACACGAACCTTAAAGTTGCGGAATGTCTCATAAAGCTCCCGAATCAAGTGAAGAGGCACACCATAGTTCCTGAAGAAACCAAAGCATCATCCAACAATTACCATGTCAACAAAAATTGAAATATTCGTGGAATAAATGACGAATCAACTTTTATAAAGATGTTTGAAAAGAATTAAACTTTTATAAAGTTTGTTTTTATTTCACTATTCAAAGATAGCATATGTAACAAGAGAAATCCAACTACACAATGACGAGGATGCAGATGTAATTTTTTGCATATATTTGGAGGAACGCCATATGAGGATCACGTTGCAATTTGCCACTTCAAGTTGTCATGTATTTCTATTAAAGGGTAAAGGGACAATAATATATTTTCTTTGACCATATTTAAATTAAATGATCTGACAATCATTATGGATAGTAAAATTGCATGTAATACAGGACACGTTTGTAAGTAGATAACAATTTTTAGGGAATAAAGGTGATTTATATGCTACCAACGCAAAACTAAATTCCTCATCACAAGACCCCACCTCATATTTAAATACATATATCTCATGTCTTCCCCATAAAAAGTATGATGCCTAAGAGGAGCCACTAAGCTAACACAAAAATCAGTAAATCATATTTGTAGCAGAAAAACTAGGCTCACAAAGTCTGTTACAGTCCAGGTCTTCTTATTAGCGCCAAATATGGATATTCTAAACATGGTGATGTCCATCAGCTACATAACATCTAGTAGAATAGCATCACTAAAATCAAGTCCAAAGAGATTAAGAATCCCGAATTTAGTATGTTAAACTAAAAGGTTAATAAGCAGGCAGTACGCATGCAAGCTGAAAGTATTATGGCCAATCACATAAGTTGCCATATTAGATGCAGATTAATACAGAACTTTGACTTAAGCTAATCCCATGAAGCTGTAGAAGATAACATATCTACGCCAGACTAAATTGTCTAATAATAAGTGCGACATTATCATTCAACAAATTTGGAAAAGTCTACCTACTTACAATGCTGAAGATAAAACTGAACGACAATTAGTGGGAGAACTGGCAGATGCCTTGAGGAGTTACCATAAGGTGGGTTGCAATCCCCATATTTGGAACCAAAATTACCATTAAAAAAGGATGTATAATTAAAATTACATTTTAAAGTATCAAGCATAATAGCGACAACACTCATACATCATCCATCCATATAAGTTAATCACCCATAACTTCTAAAAGCTATCAGGAAACTATAATAATTTTGTGAAACAACCCAAAAAGGATTACGTAATAGAGATGTTGATTATATAGAACTTCCTCTGTTCCAAAGTAAGTGATACATTTCCCTTTGTAGTTCGTTCCAAAACCAAAATTAGTGATACATTTCTACTTTTGGATTATAAAGTGACATAAAGTTCCAAACAAACCTTTACTATATTCTAGGTAGATTGAATACTATCAAGCCACCATAACTTCATTTTTATTTTTTCCAAAAAAGTTATTTTTGAAAATTAAAATTTTCCTAGTCATCGTTTAAAATGCATCTCTAATTTTGGAACGGAGGGAGTAATATGTGCAAGTGCTAGTAAATAAAAGCACGGAAAATATATAACCCAGTAATACTTGAATTTAGGTTTTTTTTTATTCTAGTTATTTGATTATTTATCCTTTTATGAGTAACAAAGAAATGACAATACACCCTTTAAATTCGTCGCTACAAGGTAATTACAATTTTTTTGATGTAAAACACCATTCACAAGCTTTCTCCATGGACTTGAACTCAATAACTCGAGGTAGTAGAACCCTGATAACTTAAAGCCTGAGATACCAGTATGGGTTGCCTTCAGCTTAGTCAAATAAATTCATACAGCAATATTGTTATATTTTTAATAAGTAAGTTCATAAGACCATATTATGTAAAACTGAAAGTAAGAACTCTGACAAAAGAATTGTACACATGACATATATAAAAATTTTATACATTCATTACAATGTGTGTGTCTCTGTGCGTGTGTATATAACATGCTTGCAATCATATTAGCAAACATATAAATTATATCAGAACGTCTTGTCTATCTACTATTAATGTTTGTGATAAGTGTAACATTGACAGGAACAAGGTAATTATTTACTTACATGAAAATCACAAGGAAAAAGCACAAGTACATAGACAAGTGCAGCAAGTCCCGAATCAGTTCCAAGTAAAAGGTGTAGACAGCCTTTTTTTCCCACTGTCCTTCCATGAGCATGTCACTAACATAGAAAATATATTTTACAAATGTTGATACTGTTGACGTTGCTAGTATCATGTACCTGAAAAACATAGATTTCAGATATTATTTCAAATAGAAGACTTGAAAAGCATGGCCTACAAAATTACATACAATTACAATTTTCTAAAACAATTGAAAGCTATGAAAGATGGATAAGTAACTTTTCACATGCAAACAATAAACATCAAAAAGTGGTATCTATAGAAAAAAGTAACATCCGTGGACCCTAGTCAAATAGGATAACATAAAAACACAAGAGGCAATTAAAAAGTGAAAATGTAAATGTCGTCTAGGAAGTATCATACTGTCAATATAAATATGCTCATGCATACAACTACGAGTTAATAAACATAGAAGAATCAGAACTTAGCAATTCAGTCTTATTGATGTGTTTTACGGGTTCAAATGAATCAAGATCCACTATTTAAAATATAATTGTAAGCAATGATGACGTAGGACAAGATGGAAAATAAGGCTAAAAACTACAACCACAAGCCTTAAAAATCAATAAAATTCATTCAATCTATATCATAATGATGTTTAAAATGATTTATATATTACTTAATGACCATGATTAACCTAAATAAATAAGGAAATAATATACTACTAATTAGTAATTATCTACTAATATAAATAAATAATATTCCAAAATATTCTTTTACATCCAAGTAATAATATTGGTAAAAGATTAACAGCTAATGTCTTGATCTACTTATGCAGCATATTAAATGAGTTCTTATAAGGCCTACCAAACAACTTTGTCGCTTGTAAATAAAAACATTAATCAGGTTTCATTTTTCCAACCAGACGAAGAAAACGCGAAGAAATACAAAGAAGGCAATTGGCACTTTTGAATCTATCGCTTTTTTCTTACTACAAACAATGTCAGTTTCTATAAAGTAGCCAGTTGAAGAATGACGTATAGTTGTACACAAACTGTCAAAATACAAATATATATATATATATATACACACACACATGTATATATTTAGAGAGAGAACCACTAAAATATTTCTACATAAAAGAAGATTCTATTAGAGAAACTACTTAAACTTTCCTTCATATTTGTTTGGTTTGATTATTTTGAAAGACGGGAAGTCATGGTTTGTGACGTAAGCTTATATGATTCCCAACATTGGCAAAATGACAAGATTATCAAACAACCTTTGTTCTACAATATCCTCTTGGTTTTTCAGACTTTCTGTTAATAATAATCAAATGTTACATATAATTTCTACTCCTTTATAATAACACACGTACCAGCCTCAATAATTTCACCAGATAAGGTTTGCATTCATAAGTTAGATAGTAAAGGCCGTAATTTCCTACACAATAATATGCCACAACTACGTTTCGTAATTATTATGAAGAAGAAATATGGTTCAAAAATAAGGCAGCTAATTATGAACATATGTTCAACCGAATTGAAAATATACTTACTCAAAGGCAAAGAAGAGAGAAACTGAAGCCTGACGGGTTTCTATCAAATACTTTATAGAATTGTACAAAAAGAGACTGTCTATAAGGAAAAGGAATCCCATGAAAGAAACAATTCGGACATGAGACAACATGGGAACAGATGGAGTTGTTTCGATGTACTCAACCCTCTTCTGAGCCAACCAATGCAAAGCCTTGATTAACAAAAGAGCAGTGACCATAGCAAGAAATATAACTGAAAAGTCCTGTCGGAAAATAGTGATGGCAAAAAGTATTTCCATAACTTCCCGCCACGACTGCTCATTCAGCCTCTCAACCTCCGCTTCTCGGAGAGAACCAAGGAAAATACATTTAGTTAGTTGCCACAATATGCACATGACGACCAGGCCCATGTTGAGGAGAAGCACCAAACTAACCTTGGAGGTGGATAAATAAACCATTGCTGGGTAAAATTGCTCTCTACTACTAAAAGCATGATAAATAACAGCTAGTGTAGCAACCAAACTAAGTCCGGCATATGTTTGTAGCCTTATCATCTTTGCTCTATGTCACTGTAACACACAATCATAGAATAATTAATTCTACTGAAAACATATAATTCACTCAAAAATACTATAGCATAAAACACAAATTAAATTCAAAATAGTTTCTGCCATGATAATCTTGTGTGAATGTTTTAGGTATTGAAACCAGTATACAAAAAAACCCAAATTACTCGTCAATTACACTTTGAAACTTTGAATGATACAAACAAACCCCGTGAATAGAATTCTAGGTTGAGTAAAAACTATAAAATCCCCAAAAAACAAATTTTCAATTCCAATTTCCACGTTGTTCTAGAAACCCAAATAGATTTAAGGCCCATTCATGTGTTTACGATCGAAAACCAAAATTAACCAAAAAAGATGTTCGAATCAGGGAGTAGTGTTGCCAATTCAATCCAGCTTCGAAACAATTCAACAAACATTGAAATAGTTGTACAACATATGAGATTGACATTCCCTAAATAAATAATCAAAATCTAAATAATTATTTATAAAAAAAATTGACATGAATTTGTAACTCTATAATTCTTGATACATGTGAAGAATTATATATATATATAGACATATATTACGGGTACCTGTTGAAACTTTCTTCCGTTTGTAAAAATTCTGTTCAGGTGAAGAAGAATCCTAAACCCAAATCATATATTTATGTAAGTACATATATGTAATTTCTGTTATTGCCAATGGCAAATTTAAATTACTGGATCGGTAGACAGGAGAGGGTCGAAGACGAACCATAGAAAGGGAAAACGGGATGTGTATCTAACGCGTCACCGGTTTAAATTTCTCCAATGGAATGTCACCACGTGTACCTTTTTTTTTTTTTTCTTCTTTTTCTATTTACTATATACTCGCCCGTCCCAAAATTTAATGCTTATCTTTTGGAAAGAAAATAATAAATGTAACAAAGTACTAATGTCTAATAATTTTATTTCTAGAATATTATAAATGAAATACAAATATATTATTAATTTGTTAGAAAAAGAGTGCACATTTTTTTTGGTAGTATAAATTTATACTATATTCTTAAATTCATCACAACTATTTATACCATCAATATAAAGCTAAACATTAAATAATGTAAGAGTTAAAAAGAAAAAAATAAATCTTTAAAATCAAGAGAATTTGAAAAGAATATTCATTTTGTGAAATACAAAAGGTAATACTTGTGATTGTATTGTTTAAATTAAATTAGTTTTCATAGTTTAAAATTTTTAAATTTTGGAAATCAACCTTAAAAAATTAAAATGAAACACATTTAGTGAGATGAAAAAAAATACTAATTATTATAAATGTATAATTTTAAAATAAATAAATAAGTACCTATGTATATTCAAGATTTTCTAAATATTTATTGTTATTGCAAATTTTATTGTCCCCAGTGTAGTTTCGCCCCTACTTACAAATCAATTGTAAGACCCCAACTTTTATGAATAAAGATGAATTTTCTATAATTATCATTTTTGAAATAAATTTGATATAATGTTATAGTCGTGGGTAATATTTATAAATTTTGCAAAGTACGCAAGTTGTTATATAATATTCGATTGGTCGGGGAATATTCATTTTAAACAGGGAATATTCGTACGACGGCACAATCATTGGTGGACCCCACAACAGAATTATTGTCGGATTGAGAAAATGATAAAAATATTTTGTATGAAAATAACGGCGGAAGTTTTACCATTAACTGTTGAAACACCCGGTGTTAAAAGTACAGGAATATGCGTGATTGTATAGTAGCACACGGTATTGATTATTGATGCTTACGCGAGACGTCATTCAGTTTTATTCAATTATTGTCGATATTTTATATATTATTAAATCAATAATTGAGATGACAAAGTTATTAATATTATTATTTGCATTATTAACGATGTCTAGAAGTTCTGCCAAGGAAAGGTTTTGACACCTAATTGCGCGCCAATAGGGATAAATCCTTATTGGAAATCCCCCTCTTTCCTGGGAACGACCTGGTCGATTAATAGTGTAAATAATAATAATTATAACGAAGTTTTGTTTTATTAGTATTATTAATGTAATAAAACAGAAAAGCTTTTTATATAAAACAGAATACTTTTATTAACTTATTCGTTTTATTAGGCTAATAGTAAAATCTTTTATATAAAACAGAATACTTTTATAAAGTTATTCGTTTTATTAGACAATAATTAGAATATATTATATTTTATTATGCATAGTGTTTGCATAGTGTCTGCATAGTATTTGCATACTAAAATCTTTTTAAAAGTTATTCGTTTTATTAGATTATAAATAGAATATATTATATTTTATTATAAATCAATCTGGGCCGTCTGTTTAAAGTAAATCGATCTGGACCGTTCATGGATTGGTTACTATTCAGTCTATTATTCTATAAATAGAAGCTCATTTCTTCATTATTTCTTACGAATTCACTGAAACTCTAGAGAGAGAAACTGTAGAGAGAATTATTCTTCTATCTTGAGCGTATTCTTTAGCGTTTAAGAAAGCTTTAAGCGTATTGCAAGTTTCTTCGAGTATATCCCCGCCTTACCGTCGGAGTACTCTTCTTTATAAGGTAAGGGGTATTTTTTCATATTCATGAAGAGAACTTTTGTTATTCCATTCGTTATTATTCTGTTGGAATATCATGTCTGTGCGTTATACGTCGGACCTAGTTCCGTCTTTATTATTCTGTTGGAACATCCTGTCTGTGCGTTTTATGCCGGACCTGGTTCCGTTATTTATTATTCTGTTGGAATAACCTATCTATGCGAAGTACCGCATGCATGGTGATTTCTGTTGTTATTCCATTCTTTATTATTCTGTTGGAATATCCTGTCGGTGCGTATTATGCCTGACCTGGTTCCGTTATTTATTATATATTCTGTTGGAATAACATGTCTATGTGAAGTACCGCATGCATGGTGATTTCTTTTGTTATTCCATTCTTTATTATACCCAGTTGGTTAAAGTTTTGACTTCTATACTCCATGAAATTGGTGGAATATCCTTGATATTTACGCTTCATCCAATATCTTTTCGTGGAAATATTCTTCTGAGCATTCTTAAATTTTACTCTATAAAGAAGTATCATGTTGGCAATTTGGACGTTATTAGTTCCTGAATAAATTAATTCTTGAACTTGTTTTATTGAATTCTTATATTATTGTCATCATCCTCATATTTATATTTTGTTAAAAGTCATCTGTGGCCTGTAGTGCATAGATGGACTTTGGTATGATTATGAACAGGGATTATTCAGTGTAATCATGACCGTAATGTTACAAATGATGTGGTAAAAGTCCTCATTGGCCCGTAGTGCATTAATGGACAGTTGTTAGCATGATCATGACCATTGATGAATACACGAATATCCTTGGCCCGTAGTGCATGGATAATTTTTGATTGTGATACTAATGAATATCCTTGGCCGTAATGCAGGGATGATGTGAATTATTTATTAAGCTGAGTCCCAGCGATAAAACTGATGGAAAACATTTTAAATCATAAAAGATAGTAATTTTTATTCTCTACTTGACTCTTTTAATGGATTGCATGTTCCGCTGCATTTAAACTTGATATTTATTATATTTTATCAGTTTAACACTGTTGAAGACTAATGATAATTTATTCTGCATTATCTTAGTCATAATATTTTTTACTGTGCTAGTTGAGCTCACCCTTTCTTTCACTATTCTCTTCAGGAAATGAGAACGTAGCGGGGACTAGTCGGGGAACGGAGTGACGGTCCAGATGATAGTACGTATTAGTAGTCCTCACTATTCTGTTAAATAGTGTGACAATAAATATAATGAGGACTTATTTTGAGAGTTGATATTGTCTAGAAGATAATATTTGTATTAAAACTCACAGCTTTCTTGTTGCATATTAAAGATTGTATTTATATTCTGTACCATGTATTTGGCGACTCAGAATATGTGATGTATACCTATTTTGGGGGCGTCACATATGCAAAGTACCCCATACATGGTAAAATTCTTCTGTTATTCCATTCTTTATCATAATGTTGGAATAACCTGTCTATGCGAAGTACCGCATACATGGTGAAATTCTTCTGTTATTCCATTCTTTATTATTCTGTTGGAACATCCTGTCTGTGCGTTTACGTATGACCTGGTTCCGTTATTTATTATTCTGTTAGAATATCTTGTCGGTGCGTATTACACCTGACCTGGTTCCATTAATTATTATTCTGTTGGAATAACATGTCTGTGCGGTCTATCGCATGCATGGTGATTTCTATTGTTATTCCATTTTTTATTATTCTGTTGGAATATCCTGTCGATGTGAATTACGCCTGACCTGGTTCCATTATTTATTATTCTGTTGGAATAACATGTCTGTGCGGTCTATCGCATGAATGGTGATTTCTGTTGTTATTCCATTATTTATTATTCTATTGGAATATCTTGTCGGTGCGAATTTCGTCTGACCTAGTTTTGTTACATTTTGGTACTTTCAAGATGGATTACAAATGGTGTATTGTGTGCTTCCATCATGATCTTGTACTTCAAATCAGAGTCGTTAGGAACATAAAGTTTGGAGTGGACTCGAAGTATTCCTTATTCATCGATTCTCGCTTCCGGAATAGCACCTTCTTGTATTTTCTTCTTCATACACATCAGCTCCGGATCGGTGGCTTGAGCAACTTTAATTTTATCGATTAAAGTTGGTTCTATGCGTATACTTGACATCATTTCACTCATTTCTGCATATGATCTTCTACTCAATGCGTCAGCTACCACGTTTATTTTTCCAAGATGGTATTGAATAGTGTGGTCGTAATCTTTCAACAACTCGAGCCAACGTCGTTGCCGCATGTTGAGTTCCTTTTGGGTGAAGAAATATTTGAGGCTTTTATGATCTGAATATATCTCCAATTTCTCTCCATATATATAGTGCCTTCAGATCTTTAGCGCGAAAATGACTGCTGCCAACTCTAGATCATGAGTAGGATAATTTCTCTCATATTCTTTAAGTTGTCGCGAGGCATAGGCTATGACTTTCCCATGTTGCATGAGAACACATCCTAACCCTTTGCTAGAAGCATCGCTGTAGATAACAAATCTATCCGAACCAGACGGTATTGTCAGAACTGGTGCCGAAATAAGTCTCCTCTTAAGCTCTTGGAAACTCTTCTCGCATTCCTCGCTCCATACGAATTTTGTATCCTTCCGAGTTAGCTGAGTTAAAGGAGTAGCGATTCGAGAAAATCCTTCCACGAATCTCCGATAATAACCAGCTAAGCCCAGAAAGCTACGTACTTCGGTTGCTCCCAACTTTGTATTGCTTCAATCTTTGCCGGGTCGACAGATACTCCATGTTTTGACACCACGTGCCCAAGGAATGCTACTTCCTCAAGCCAGAACTCGTATTTCTTCAACTTGACATATAGCTTGTTTTCACGAAGCCTTTGGAGTACCAGCTTCAAATGGTGCTCATGATCTTCACGGCTTTTAGAATATATGAGGATGTCATCAATAAAGACAACAACGAACTGATCCAAATATTCCTTGAATATCCGGTTCATCATATCCATGAAAGCCGCAGGAGCATTAGTCAATTCAAAAGACATGACTAAGAATTCATAATGCCCGCACCGAGTTCTGAAGGCATTCTTTAGAATATCCTCAGTTCTAATCTTCAGCTGATGATATCTAGAACGAAGATCGATCTTTAAAAAGAATTGTGCTCCTTGTAACTGGTCAAACAGGTCATCAATACGAGGTAGCGGATACCTATTCTTGATGGTGATATGGTTCAATTCTCGATAGTCAATACAAAGTCCCATACTCCCATCTTTCTTCTTTACAAATAAAATAGGAGCACCCCAAGGAGATGTACTAGGATGAATAAAATTGATGTCCAACATCTCATGTAGTTGGACCTTTAACTCCTGAAGTTCAGTAGGAGCCATTCGATATGGGGTTTTAAAAATGGGCTTTGTACCAGGTTCAAGATCAATAAAGAATTCAACTTTACGTTCTGGGGGTAGACCGGGAAGTTCTTCAGGAAATACGTCAGGAAATTTACTAACAACAGGAATATTATTCAAATCTGACGTGTCTTTATTCAAATCCATAACACGGGCTAAAAAAGCTTGACATCCGTTTTTTAATAAACGAATAGCTTTATGACTTGATATGACATTAATTGATTTTAGTGGTTTAGTTATTTGAATTCGCACAACAGGTTGGTTAGGAATATGAAAACTAACAACGTTACGAAAACAATCAATTTTGGCATGATGAGTAGTTAACCAATCAATCCCTAAAATCACATCAAAAGTAAGTATCTTTAAAGAAATAAGGTCAACAGGTAATGTGATGGTGCCAACTTAGATCAAACAAGATTTATAAACAGTGGATGTGATGAAAGTTTATCCTAACGGAGTCTCCACAGATAAATCAAAGTCTAATTTCTCCGGAGTTAAGTTTAAACGTTGAGCACAAGCAGGAGAGATAAATGAATGGGTAGCACCGGTATCTAGTAAGGTATAAACTTCGCAAGAATTTATGATTAGCTTACCCGTGATCACCTCGTTTGGGTTTTTCGCATTTTGACCAGTCACGACAAACGCTCTTCTAGGAACCGTTGACTTTGACTTTTCTAGGACAGCCTTTTGAGTCACCATCCCCGCTAGACTTGGTTCCGCTACTGTACAATCTCGAGCGATATGTCCTTCCTTTCCACAATTATAACATACCTTGAACTGTTGTGGGCAGTTTGGACTGATATGTCCCTCTTTCCCGCATTTATAGCATACGACCGGTGTTCGTTCTCCTCCCTTAGAACCAGTTGCTGCTGGTGCTGACGTCTTTGCATTGTCATTGTTGAATCTTCTCCTTTTAAAATCTCCCCCGACTCGCTTCTCCTATGTTCATGGCCATGATTACCACCAGAGTGGTTACCATTCTTGTCCGTATTTTTCTTTCTCCGTTGGTTATCGTTGTTCTGATGACTGCTGTCACCGGTATGATCTTGGTTGTGGTCCCTCGGTTGAACGTACTCGTTATCTCGCTCTAATAATTGAGCCCTGTTGACAACATCTGAATAAAGAGAAAATTTATGAGAAATGATATATTGACGTATGTCGAGTTTCAAACCTCTCAAAAACATCCGCGTCATACGTTCCTCATTCTCCACCAAATGAGGTGCAAACCTGAATAACTCTGCAAACTTCGCCTCGTACTGGGACACCGTCATGTTATTTTGTTCAAATCTAATAAACTCCACTTCCTTCATATGACGAATACTTTCAGGAAAGTACTTGTCATTGAACAGTTTCTAAAACGTCTCCCAAGACATGCTGAGTGCGGCTGGATGGGTACGCTTCACAGATTCCCACCAGTAATCTGCCTCATTACGGAACATAAAGGTGGCGAATGGAACCTTCTGTTCCTCCGTGCATCCCAAGACATCGAATATCTTGGTAATTTGCTTGACACACATTTCTGCCTTAATCGGATCAAACTTTCCCATATTTCTGGTGGTCCCAACTCTTTGAACTGCTTGGCTGTGACAAATCGTACGTTGTTATCATTTCCACCTGTATTTTGAACACGAGTCTTCCTCTTCTGATTTTGCATGAACTGCAAAAAGCTTCTAAACATCCCGTCGTTCATCATCTGCTCAGTGGTGTTGTTCACAATAGGAACATTGCCAGCCTGTTGCACGTTCTCCTCGTTGGTGAGTAAAGGTGTCTCCACAGTCTCATTTACTCCACTGTTAACATTCTGAGTCGACATTCTCAAATACTGCCACAAAATAAGGGTTAATTAAAGAAATCAACATATCACATAATATCCCTATATACTGACCAACCAACAAATAAGCTTAGGTAAGACACACTAGCGAAGGTTTTACTCGTTTCTCCCCTCCTAGTTCTATTCCCCGATCTCCGCCAGAGATCATATCCCTAAGCTCTGATACCAACTGTGACGCCCCCAAAATAGGTTTACAATACCCATTCTGAGACGTCAATAACATGGTACAGAAACAACTACAACTTTATTAATACAACATAAAAACTGTGAGTTTAAATACAAATATTGTCTTCTAGACAATATCAACACTCAAATAAGTCCTCATTATAATTATTTATATATTATCTTACAAAAATGGTGAGGACTACTAAAACAACTCTCTAAGACCTTCATTCTATACCCCGACTAGTACTCGCTACATGCTCAGTTGGTTAAAGTTTTGACTTCTATAATCCATGAAATTGGTGGAATATCCTTGATATTTACGCTTCATCCAATATCTTTTCGTGGAAATATTCTTCTGAGCATTCTTAAATTTTACTCTACAAAGAAGTATCATGTTAACAATTTGGACATTATTAGTTCCCGAATAAATTAATTCTTGAACTTGTTTTATTGAATTCTTATATCATTGTCATCATCCTCATATTTATATTTTGTTGAAAGTCATCTGTGGCCTCTAGTACATAGATGGATTTGGTATAATTATGACCAGAGATTATTCGGTGTAATCATGACAGTAATGTTACAAATGATGTGGTAAAAGTCCTTATTGGTCCGTAGTGCATTGATGGACATTTGTTGGCATGATCATGATCATTGATGAATACACGAATATCTTTAGCCCGTAGTGCATGAATAATTTGTGGTTGTGATACTTATGAATATCCTTGGCCGTGGTGTAGGGATGAGGTGGATTATTTATTAAGCTGAGTCTCAGTGATAAAAGTGATGAAAAACCTTTTAAATCATAAAACATAGTAGATTTTATTCTCTACTTGACTTTTTTAATGGATTGCATGTTCCGCTGCAGTTAAACTTGATGTCTATTATATTTTATCAGTTTAACACTGTTGAAGACCAATGATAATTTATTCTGCATTATCTTAGTCATAATATTTCTTACTAGGCTAGTTGAGCTCATCCTTTCTTTCACTGTTCTCTTCAGGAAATGAGAACGTAGCCGGGACTAGTTGGGGAACGGAGTGACGGTCTAGAAGATAGTATTAGCAGTCCTCACTATTCTGTTAAATAGTGTGACAATAAATATAATGAGGACTTATTCTGAGAGTGAATATTGTCTAGAAGACAATATTTATATTAAAACTCACAGCTTTCTTGTTGTATATTAAAGATTGTATTTGTATTCTGTACCATGTATTTGGCGACTTAGAATAGGCGATGTATATCTATTTTGGGGGCGTCACATCAATTGTCTTGCTCTCGCTTAAAACTTTAAAATGAACAAATAGTTCAGATTTGATTCGTATTCGCTCAATTAAAAGTCTGATTCGAACTCGACTCGAAATATAAATAATTCAAATATGAGAAAATTTTTAAATTCGATAAATTACCCGAACATTCTATAATTGTACTCCCTCAATTCCTAAATAAGTGACGTTTTAGAAGAAAAATTTTGTTTTAATTTATTTGTCGTTTATAATTTTTGAGGAGAATAAATTATTTACTTTCCTATATTACACCTACCTTCTCTCATTGTCCCAAGAAATTCTCACACGTAGTATTAATAGTTTTCAACTTCACATAAAGGGGTAGTTATGAAATTTTACACATATTTTATCTACTAAATGATAGTATTAAATGACTTTCTTAATTCACGTGCAAAAACCTTAAAGACACTTATTTAGGAACGGAGGGAGTAATTTTTTATTTATTCTCGGATCATATTCGTTCGAAAAGTTCAAATTATTCGGGTTCGATTCGAAATCGTGTTTGGCTCAGTAGCTAAACGAATCTCAATTAAACTTTATTTTATATTCGATAAATTTTATAAATCAGATCTAAATAACTCAATATTTAACTCATTCGATTCATTTATACCTTTAAGCCCGTTACTCATTTCACCTCATGCACTATAACTTTTCACCTTTCACGTGCTCATGGTAGTCACTAGTGCAAAAGAATTAATACTAAAGATCAAGTTTAATATCAAAGGAGTTTTATGTAATTATTAGAAAATATAATTAAGGAAATTATAAACCATAAAAATTATAAAAATTATTATTATTTGTATTCTTCTTAATTTTTAACCAAGTATTTTTTTTTAATAATTCTAATATTTTGCAGAATTGGTTTTAATATTATGAATTATCTATAACTTTATTGGATCATCATTAACAAAGAAGATCTTAAGATAATTGATACTAAACACGCTACTTAAAAATAAGAATTAAAATATTAAAATTAAAATAATTTTAATATTTTATCCCCTCTATTTGTTTATAAGTTCTCATTCATACGCAGAGAGTGTAATTAAATGGCCAACCCACTCAATCTAAATTTTTTCGAGGATTCTCAAACCATTCTCTCCTGTTGCGATTTCCTCGAACCCCTCTTGCTGCGATTTCGAGATTCTCAAACCATTTTCTGCTGCAATTTCGAGGATTCTCAAGCCCCTTCATTCCATATGTGACACTTGCATTTATATGCTATATGTAACGCGTCTACAATTTTTTCTTGTACATGAATCTATGTGAAAAGAGGAGCAGCTCAGAAATTTTTTAAGTGGTTGCATTTCCTCCTTTTGTCTAGTACATTGCTTATGAGTAGAGATGATATTGCAGTTCTTTAGTTATAACATATGTGCAAGTTTTACTTGTTTGTCGCCACATATATGCGAGTGAATTGATCATTTACAGCTGTGTTTATGAGGAATGTATATGTTTTTGACTGTGGCAATATGAATTTGGTAAATCAGAGTTTAGGGTTAAATCAGAGTTTCTGAAGTGGGTTTATGCAAAGTTTGTTTCTTTTTAGTTAGGACTTATCAAGGGATCTAAAATCTCTACATATTTGATTGTATGAAGGGATAATTTGGTTGTGAGCTGATTTTTTTCATTATTTTGGGCACTTACTTGAGATAAGTTTTGAGAAACTTTACAATTGTAGAAAGGAGCTAATGATGAATGGATTGGTCCATTGAGGGATGAATGGATTGGATCAAGTAAAGATGCGAAAGGGTACTGTTTTAACTATTGCTGGTACTGTGTCGGTGATCCTCTTCTCAAACTCAATTAGCATTGTCAAGATTCAGAACAAAGGTGCTAAGGTTGGTACCATAACACCAATGGATCAGGTTCTTTGGAGGACCCACTTGCTAGAGGCTTCTCTCATGGGTACCTTCTGTGAATTGATTGGAACGCCATATTGGTATTTTGTTTCCTCTTGTGATTTGATTGGAACGCCATATTGGATTGCATGGCGCATTGACCGTTCCTTGTTTGTTTCGTTGTTTCATATTGGAACCTCTGTTTGTTTCATATTGGAACGCCTGTTGGATTGCATTATCCAACAAGCATGGAACGCCATATGTGATTTGTTGGCATATACATCCGCTAGCGGATGACATCAAACAATTAGATTTGCCGATTTTCTTTTTAATGCTTTCGCTAGTTGAACTAGCATTTGGTGTATTTTTCTTTTAAATCTCAGCCCTTAATATATGTAATGTACGGTTATAATACTATTTGCCCATTTTTCATCCATAGCAAATACATGTTATGCTATGGATCATTCCCCCTATATATATATTGCTATCAAAGTTTTCCGTCCAAAATTGGCTTGATTTGGACAGAAAAAAATTGGAATAAGTAATATTTTTATAATTCCCATATTATCCTCAACTTTTAATATAATAAATTTTAAATTACAATTCATGTCCTCAATTTTAAATTTTCTATTTTTTTCTATTAAAAACTCAGAAACAACACAAACGAAAACTTTAAATTTTCTATTATTTTCTTTTATGTTCTAATTTACGTTTTCTGTTCTTTTATTTTCTGTTCAAAACTCAAAAACAAAGCGGTAGTGTTGCCTTGAAGAATATTGGCCTTGTATACGTGCATCCATCATGGCCTTGTATGCTGATGCTGGATTGTCGGAGGAGTCATTAATTAGTTGTCTAATTGTCAAAGTAATTAATTAATTGGGTCATGTATACTTATAATCTTAGGCGTATATACATGCATACGCCTTAAGACCAGCTCAACTGAAGGTCAGGCCATCTAAAACCACAAGTGTCCCTAAAAACACTGAAACCCATGTAATGAACCTCTTCAATCCCTTTTAAATACCAATACTCCTAGACCAAAATAATTAATAAACAGTGTCCAAAAAATATTTTTACTCTTTCAACCAATTAGAAATATCCAAAAGCTGTATATATATATAACCAATTCCTTAATTAGTTTCCAATATTATCCCAGAACAAAAACAAAAGAAAATCACGACCATAATTAATTTAATTTAATTAATTAACAATGGCTCGCCTAAGAATGGCACTTTTGTGCCTGGTTACGGTAGTGTTGGTATTTGCAGTGTTGATTGGACAAACAAATGGGGACATCGACGTGGCGTCGAGCTTTACTGGTGCAACTGATCTGATAAAGGATGCAGCCCGCGGTGATGCAGCCGAACAGATTAATGATAAATCTGGTGGTTTTTTTGGGGGTGGAAATGTTGAAGTCAACAACGTCCAGGGTGGGGATGCTGCGAGTAATGCAAATGTTAATAGTGCTAGTGCTACTGCTGGTACCAATGAAGGTTTTGAAGAAGAGGAAGGAACCTTAGGAGGAGACTGGCGTGTCATTGGACACTGATCCAATTAATTAAACATATATCGACGGATCATCAATATGCATTTCATTTCATTGCATTGTATTGCATGCATGTTTATATAATTTAATTTCATTTCTGCTTAATTATTGCATATTTCTCCTTAATTTTATGTATTTACTAGCTAGCTTGGATATATAGATATATATATATATATATATATATATATATATATATATATATATATATATATATATATATATATATATATTAGGATGCATTGTCAAGTAATTTATAATGGGACTGCATGCTTAATTAATTCCTTGGTATTACATGAATATCGATGATCACTTGGTTCATTTTATTATTCTTGTTATATATTCTGTCTGTAAATTTCTGTGCTTGCTTTATTTATGAGCCTACGGCTTAATTATTTTGCTTTATATTATGTTAATTAATGATCCTATTTGTGAATTATCAAACTATATATAGTCTATAGACAGACAAAGCTTTGATATATAATTTGCTATGGATGAAAAATGGGCAAATAACATCATATATAACCCTCTATTGCAATAATCAAGGACAGAGAGATGTTTGAATATGGCATTGTCATGTCATTTAAAGAGCTTCTTTTGTGTCATTCGTCCGCTAGATAGTCTAGCAGACCTTTATAAACCTTTCTCTAAATAAGGTCATCTTGGTACAATTTTTTTTAAGTTCCGTCCGCTAGAAGGTCTAGCGGACGCGGTCCCAAAAAATTAAATTCCCAGTCGTTGCTTTTTACAATGAACGTTTAAGATGTTATTTGCCCATTTTTGATCCATAGCAAATATATGTTATGGATCATTCCCATATATATATATAGCATGCAAAAGTTGTTATAACTTGCATGGCTAATTTTGGGAGAGGGAGGGAGAGTAGTGTGAAAGTTTTCCGGTATATTTTTTCTACCTCACTTACCAGCCGCAAGAAGGTGTTGCGGGACTACTTTTGTCTTCAATTTACCAGCTTAATGTGATAGAGCTACGTACAAGCATTTTCATTCTTACACTTTCTTTTTTAACGTACTTGTATTTATTTTGAAAACATTTATTTCCTTCTTTAATCCTTTTATAAACTCATATTATATATTATATATTATTATTATTATGGTTCCAAAAGTATAAAATATGCAACAACAAAAAATTACAATATGCCTTTCGTTCCAAAATAATATGTATAAAAACATATCCTAAAACAACTTTTATGATTACAAATTATTTTGTTTCCACATTCCACTATATATATATATACTAGCTGGGTCCCGTGCCTCCGGCACTGTATGGACAATATGATTTATCTCAAACTTTGAACGACCAAAATAATTTATTGAGTGAGCGGAAAATTTAAAGTCATTTGTATTTTATTAAATTATTATTAGATAGATAGATGTATTTTATTAGATAGATGTATGAACGGTGGGATTTATCTCAAACTTTGGACGGCCCAGATGATTTATTGAGTGAGCGGGAAATTCAAAATTATTTGTATTTTATTAGATAGATATATATATATATTACAACAATAACAAAAAAAATCAAAAGAAGAAAAAATTAACAATAATAATAATAAACACATGTATATTTTAAACCATTTCTTATTACACAAAAACCAACCTTCATTCTGGGAGATGACCTTGCGACCCATTTGACAAGACCAAAAGCTAACACCATTCTTATCGGTCGTCAATGTTAATGTTGTTATGGGTGGCTTTTGATCTTGTCAAACGGGTCGGAAGGTCATACTCATATATATATATATAGAGAGAAATGATCCATAGCAAGTATTTATTACGGAGAAAAATTGGACAAATAGCATCTTAGTCGTCCGTTCCATTAATCAATGACACCGATTAAAACTGGACAATACCCGTCCGCTTGACGAACTGGCGGAAGGAGAAAATTAAAACCCACAACCGCTACTTGGACTAGCGGAGTATAAAACAAAATACTTTGTCCCACCCCATGCGGAACAGTTAATGCAAAATAAACCAACTTATCATTTGACCAATCTATAAAATCAAAACCAATAAAAGATTAAATATATAAAAGTAAAATCCTTATGATTACCAATAAAAGATTAAATATATAAAAGTAAAATCCTTATGATTACGCATAAACAATATGCATATAAGAAAAAGCAGTTCATGGTAGATTTCTCTCACCTCTCTCCTCCATGACAGGAAAAAGAAGCCAAACTAGCCCGGTCGGAAGCCCGTCGTCCGGCAACATCTCCGACTGCTCCTCCAAAGACCAAGACCGGTTCCTTCCCATCGCCAACGTCAGCCGTATCATGAAAAAATCCCTTCCGGCCAATGCGAAAATTTCCAAGGAGGCAAAAGAAACGGTTCAAGAGTGCGTATCTGAGTTCATAAGCTTCATCACCGGTGAAGCTTCCGACAAGTGTCAAAGAGAAAAAAGAAAAACCATCAACGGCGACGACCTTTTCTTATATGCATATTGTCTGCGTAATCATCATAAGGATTTTACTTTTATATATTTAATCTTTTATTTGTTTTGATTTTATAGATTGGTCAAATGACAAGTTGGTTTATTTTGCATTAACTGTTCCGCTTGTGGGTGGGGCAAAGTATTTTGTTTTTATACTCCGCTAGTCCAAGTAGCGGTTGTGGGTTTTAATTTTCTCCTTCCGCCAGTTCGTCAAGCGGACGGGCATTGTCCAGTTTTAATCGGTGTCATTGATTAATGGAACGGACGACTAAGATGCTATTTGTCCAATTTTTCTCCGTAGCAAATACTTGTTATGGATCATTTCCCATATATATATATATATATATATATATATATATATATATATATATATATATATATATATATATAGCATGCAAAAGTTGTTTGAGAAAGAGAGGGAGAGTGAGTAGTGTGGGAGTACTTTTCCGGTTGGTAGGTATGTTTTTTGTTCCCTCTTTCATAATCATTGGTTTCTGCATGTTTCAAAATTCAACTAACTAAACTTAAACTAATTTTATCATGAGAAACTAAACCAACCTACCAATAAAAATCCCTTTTCAATCAATTTGTGAAAGTTTAATTAAATTAAAAATGACTTGGATTTATTTGATTTTAAAAATACTTGTGATAATATATGAAAGTCATTAAATATATATGTTAGTATAAAATGTAGTTTTTCATGTCACGGTGAATTTTATATGAATGATTAAATTTATAATTTCATGCTTCTTCATCCATGCTTTTTCACCTCTCTATAAATATAACTAACAATTTTGTTGTATTTATATTAATAGATAGTTGTGTATCAATAATTAATAATTAGTTGATGATACCGATTATGAAAATTAAAAATTATACTGTATTTATTTATTTTTATATTTTTATACCGATTATGAAAATTAAAAATTCGCTGACCAACTTCTTACATTCATTCATCACCAAACCCACATAATTCGGAGAGGAAGATGAAGCCTGAATAGCTTGTATTAACATGGAAGAGTCGAATTCAACAATTACATGTGAAGCACCAAGTCTTTTAAGCCAAACTTAAAGCCTCCCTAAAGCTGACAGCCTCAGCCAAAACAGAATCTACAGGACCTGAAATTGAACCACGTCGAGATGCTATCATCGTCCCCTCAGAGTTGCGAAGAACCATGCCAAAACCCAACTTACTTTCTGATGAGAACACAACTCCATTTACATTACATTTCAGCCAACCGCAAGCAGGTTTGCACCAGCTCACAACGCCAGAATTTTGATCAGAGAGTAGGTCACCATTTATGAGGATTTGGCCATGTTGCCATTGAGCAAGAAAAGAACCAGTCAGGTTGACAATCGCCGAAGGCCATTTACGCTAGTTTTTCTAAATTACATTATTTCGATTTTTCCATAGAGACCATAAAAGCACACAAGACAGTTGGATGGCCTCACTGTTGTTGCCCATAGTAAGAGCTTCAATCCATTGGATAATGTCAACACCATTGAGAGAGGGAAGCAGTAAAGCTGAAAGTCTCCAACACTCAACAGCAATTGGGCAGTGAAGAAATAGATGTGAAGCCGTCTCCATGGACTAAGCACAAACTGAGCAAGAGGAATCTACATCAACCCGTCTTTGTCTTAGATTCTCTTTGGTTGGAAGACAACCTTAGCAAATGCGCCAAATTAATTTCCGCACTTTAGGAGGGATCTTGAGCAACCATAATTTCTTCCAAATTTGAGAGGAATGAACAGGATTAATAAAATTCAAATGAACGGTGAGAGTTCGATAGGCACTACGGACTGAATACATACCACTTGTGTCATTGCACCAGAAAATATTATCACAGGAACGTAGAGCAGGAAGAGGTTCCTGTAGAATTAGAGCACAATCTCGAGGAATGAAGAGATCATTGATTAGATCAATATCCCAACACTGTTCATTTGGGATCATCAAAGACTGTACCGACTCACTCAGCAACCCAGGAATCGGAGGAGAGGAAATTCGAGGGTTAGCTTCATCAGGGAGCCAAGTGTCTGCCCAAATATTGATAGATGAACCATCTCTCCCTCACCATCTAACATTGTGCTTAATTAGATCCTGGGCAGCCAAGATACTGCTCCAAATGAAACTAGCATTATTCTTCTTGTTGGCATGCAGAAAATCAATTCTTCTATAGTATTTAGCCTTGTAGACACGGGCAACAAGAGAATTGGGGGAAGTTAACAGTCTCCAACCATTTTTTTCCCAACATAGCTAAATTAAACTTGTGGAGCTTACGAAATCCAAGTCCCCCAAATTGTTTGCGAGCACAGAGAGCATTTCAGCTCTTCCAATTAATACTCGATGACTCTCCAGAGTTAGATCGCCACCAAAATCTGCTCATAATTCTTTCAAGATCCGCACATAAATTCAAAGGAAGAAGAAAAACACTCATAGCATACGTTGGTAGAGCTTGGGCAACTGTTTTAATCAAAACTTCTTTATCGGCCTTTGATAGAAACCTTTTCTTCCAGCTTGCCAAACGAGACCAAGATACTTGCCATGGCCTGTAGTTCGTTGAACATTCAAGGAAGAGCAAATTAAATGCTGTAAAGGCAAAGGAGTATTCACACTAAAAGAAATAGAAGATTTCTGGAAGTTGATTTGTTGACCCGAGGCTCGTTCATATTCATTGATGCAAGCTCGGATGATGTCACATTCACGTATATTTGCCCGGAAGAATAAAAAGCTGTCGACAGCGAAAAATAAATGAGATATAACTGGAGCGCTTTGGGCAATTTTGCAGCCACGAAGAAGTCCCTGTCGTTCATATCTTCTCAACAAGGCCGAAAAACCTTCTGCACATAAGATGAATAGATAGGGGTAGAGGGGGCAACCTTGCCTTAACCCTCGAGAAAGAGTGAATTTTTCAGTTTCAAAGCCCCCATGAACAATCGAATAAGTCACCGACCGAATACACATTAACATCCAATTAATCCATTTAATCGGAAACCCCATTCGAACCATCACCCTCTCTAAAAAAGCCCATTCAAATTTATCATAAGCTTTGCTCATGTCAATCTTCAAAGCTGCATAACCATCACGACCTTGACGCTTACTCTTCAAATAATGGGATACCTCGTAAGCAATCATGATATTATCAGTTATCAATCTTCCCGGTATGAAAGCACTTTGGAACTCGGAGACTAAACTGCTTAGAACAACTTTGAGTCTATTTGTCAGCATCTTCGAAGTTATCTTATAAAGGACGTTACATAACGCAATAGGCCGTAAATCAGATGCCACTTCCGGTGAGTTTTTCTTAGGAATTAGGATAAGATTGGTATGATTAAGACCAATAGGGAGCGAGGAATTATGAAGAGCATCGAGACATGCAGAAAAGACATCCACACCAACAATAGACCAAAATTTCTGATAGAATGTTGGGTTCATACCATCCGGACCCGGGGCTTTATCTGGACCTATAGAGAAAAGAGCCTCCTTCACTTCATCATTGGTAAAATCTGCACTTAAAAATTTTTGTTGCTCCTCAGATAAACAAGGTCAATGTTATTAAAAATCTCTCCGACAACACAGCCACAAGAAGAAAATATATCTTTGAAATGCGATGTGAGCAAGTCGGCAAGACCAGAATCCCAAGTCTATCAATATCCATTTTGGTCTTTTAACTGAGAAATATAATTGCGTTTTTTCCTGGCAGAGGCAGAAATATGGAAATAGCGAGAATTGCAGTCACCTTCCTTTAACCAATGTTGTTTTGATCTTTGCTTCCAGAAGACCTCTTGCTGAGCTAGGAGTTTATTATAGTTCCTTTTAGCCTCTTCAAATTGGTGGATAGAGACTGAATCATATTTGGATCGAAGGGAGTTCATTTGAGCCCGACAGTCTTTAATACGCTCCTTAAATCGACGAGATAAAGACTTCTCCCAACATAGTAAATCCTCTCCACATCTTTCTAATTTTAGTTGGATTGGGATACCTGCAGTACTCACCCAACTAGACTCAATCACACCTCTGCATTATGGTTCCCTTAGCCAGGTGTTCTCAAATTTAAAGGTGCGGGTTCTGTACACTGGTGTTATTAACAGTAACATCAGTCAACGACACATCAGGTGTTATTAATTGTCCGTCGGTACGACGGTGTTTTTGATCCGTAATAATAAGCCCAATATCTAAAGCAGCTTCCACATTTATAGGACCAGTAATGGGCTTGATTGACGTTCCAGCAGGGAGATCTTGTAAATCATGGGAAATTTTGGTAGTAGTTGTCAAATGAGGCATTTTTACCTGATAATTAGATACTCTTTTCGTGCAAGACAGTTGTACTAGGTGTACCAGGATTACACGGAGAACCCAAATCCATGTCAACACCCGTACTGGACTCGCCGGTAGTCAGAGGAGGGCGGTCTTTTAGGGAAGTTTTGAGCCACTTATCAGCCATTCGGTTGTTATTGCGACGGGGTTGGGAACGGAGCCACAAGCCAAAAGGGAATTCTGACGGAGGAACGGGATTTTCTAATGAGAGGTGGCAGAACTTTTCTGAATGATCCATAAAACCACAATAGAAACAAAAGGTGGGCAATCTTTCATACTTAAATTGAATCCAAAACCACTCCCCACCAGGTCTCTTCATTTTCATTTTACAGACTAGAGGTTTGTAAATATTCATCGCAACCCTAATGCGCATAAAAGTTTTCAATTGACCATCAAAGTACGTTCATCAGAAAGAACATATTTACCAATATAGTTCCCAATTGCCCGACCAACTTTCTCTGACAGATAACCCAGTGGTAAATCATATGCTTGCACCCACATCTCAACATGATCCAGTGGGACTTGTGACGGCTGTTCGCCAGGAAGCAGACGACGAAGAATGAGAATCTGGTAGCTCAAGGACCAGGGACCATCATTAAACACACGACATAGATCCCGTTCATGGAAAAATGAAGGATGTAGCGATTCTGGCCAAGCTCTTTCACATCCATGCCCTTTATCGGCTGCCAAATCAGAATAAGAGTATTCTTCATTGCTTCAAAATCCATCTTTTTCTCGATGAGGAAGTGGCCCACTAGACACAATTGGTAGTCATCCACTAGAGATGGAATCAGATCATCATCGAGAATAAGACCTTCTGATTCGGCATCATTCAGGTTCAAATTTTGGCATACATCGGCCAGATCTGGGTGGGTATTGGGTTGCACACGTTCCATAGATACATAAAGAAAAAATAAGCCTTTTAAGCAAGAACTAACATGCTCTAGGCAAGAGGAAGAAGCTTGTCAGACGACAAGAGGAAAAATTTAGGCAGTTTGTGCAATTATTATGCAATTAAATGGAACTTGCTTGTTTTTCTCCTTCCATTGACTCAAACTTAAGATTATATAGATAGTGCACAAAAATATAGTCAGAAAGCGAATTTGCACAACCATATTTTATGATAAAAGGATTTTGTGCCTGATTGTACATCTAATTAAACCTGTAAACAAACACAAAGCCATTGAAAAAATTGTGTTTCAACAAGAAGTAGATAACATTATGAAAAAATTTGCACCACCCCACAAATAACTTTGACTTAATATAATAGTTTATTGCTCGAATCATGCATCTTCTAAAAATAAAGTTTATTTTTAGTAGGAATGTTAATTAATTATTTCTAGAAGGTCCTAGCTATTTTTATTAGTAATATTTAATAATAATAATAATAATAGTTCCAAACATATATTATAATACGTACTACTTAGCATCTCTGCTAATACATCTGAAGTTAACAGAGTCCAATAAGCAATTTGCACTCTCGGATCAGCCCCTTGTTCCATATGTCCATATGTAAATGATGTTTCGTATTGAGCTCTATAAATCCAAATACCCCACAAACATCAAATTCAAATAAAGCTTCTGATTAAATTAGATAAAGCTACCTCCTAAACATGCCCGAACTTTGAAGTGTTTTGCAGTACTCAGAAATGATTGAAGAGTTCTTCACTAGCTCCCATATCTTGGCAGAATTCTTAAGCCAATCACGTTCAGAAACAGTTCTTGAAAAGGACGGGCTATCCATGGATAAAATCTGGAGTGCAAAAGGAAGTACGTCAATGTCGAGTAATTTCATGATTTAGATGGATGAAAGAAGACCAACACTAACAAGAACAGGCTATATCCAAGGGCGTCCTATATAAACCTTATTGTTAAAAAGAATGGTAAAACTCTCATTTCCAGACTTAGGTAGTAATGTAGTATAAGATATATGTATATATATAATTATCTGTATATATAGAGATAAATATATGAGATGTGTATTTATCTATCTATCTATATATATGTATATGTATATTTAAGAGAGAGAAAGGGGGAACCTGATCTCGTATTTTCCATAACATTGTAGCATAACTATCATAAAGTGCTGTTGGGGAATCATCTTTTCTCAGATAAGGGAGTAAAAATAATTTCAGCAGTGCAGAATCTGAATCATCAATCAGGCTCATAGAAGATGCAGAAGAATTGTTGCGACGTTTCCCAGCAAATCGTTTTTTTGATTTAACAAATGAAGAGGAACTAAAATATTGAGAAAGCCCCTTCTTTAGTTGCGCCATATTATGAGGAGCAAGATCTTGATCATGCAGTCTATGGAGAGAGAGGGGGAGAGACAATAAAGATTAGCAGCTGTACTCATAACAAAAGACGAACTAAAGAGGATGTCATCTAGAATTAGACTAGAAGAAGAAGAGAGTTTTTACACATAATATAGATTTAGTGATATCGCAAAGGATCACATGGTGACGAACAGTTCAAAACAAACTCTAAATATTTGGGATAATTTTCGGCTAATTCAAATGCAAGTTGGCAACAGTATTACAACAGTCATGTTGATTTTAGATACTCACTTCGCATGCACAAAAACTGGAGTAGCCACATACTCTTCTCCGCCCTCCTGAATTTTATCTTTGCTCTCTTTATCAGAAGATCCCAAATTTGAGCTCTGTGGGTGGGAAAGGGTTAGGGAAGATGGGTCAGGTATGCCGTGTTTTAACAAGTCTACCTGCAAATGACCATGGAGAACATACCATAAACTAAGAAAAAGCAAGGTTAAAAAAGTACGCATGATATAAATACAGATCTTGACTTCAACAATTTCTTAAATTCTAAAGTGATAGGGAATCTGAAAAGAAACAGAGCTCGCCAAACAGTAAGGAATTTATTCACCAGATGTCAGGTTACATTAATTATTAACCCACCAAAAAACTAGGGTAATAGTAGTAATTAAGAAATATCTTTTTGAAAATGGATTTAAGAACATGAAACGAACAAAAACAATGTAAAAAACGAAACTGTCACTTTTCATGTCACCCGCAGAATAGGGGAAAATTAGGCAAGTGACTAACTAGTTTACTTAACTGATCAGGCCAATAAGAGATAATAAAAAACTAAAGGAGAATTAGCTACGTGAACCCCAAGGCGTGAACCCCAAGGCCTAGCTCAAGTGGTAGTGAGCTTGATAAGTGCTTCTAGTAAGTACTTGTCATAGGTTCAAAACTCTGTTGGAGTACTTTGGGGGGGTCATGGGAGCCAGTGCAAACCCTAAGGGTAGTGGCTATGGGTGCCACCACAAAAAAAGTAAAATGAAAGAGATTTATCTACATGATATCCAATCTTTATCGTACGAATAGTAATTTGCTCATGATAGAATTGAAAAAGTAAGCTTTGAAACCAATAAAATGGTAATTTCTGGAATATTAAGATTATCCTTTTTTTTCACATAAAAAGCAGTTGAAACGGAGAATGAATCACAAGCTGCTGCATAGGATAGGTTTCTACTTATCATGCTCAAGAATTTTGGGCCTGTTGAAAGGCCCATATCTTAATGACGTCTGACCAAGAAGGGAGGGGGAGAGAGAGACAAAGAGGAAGAGGCAGGGATGTAAGCTTTATTAACCCCTTATATATGTATGAAAATTAGGTTCAACAAAAAAAAGAATTGTGCAGTTGTATAATAATATGTAACCCAAGGAAGAAACAGGGGTGGGCAGTTGAGGAATCAGTTTAACAGGAGATTTTACATAGTTTAAAATATTTTAACATGAAACTCAAAAGAGCAGCACATCATAATGACCATCTTTCACAAAAACAAGAATCTTCAGATCTGGATTCTCCGGTTCTTAATGAACAAATAAAATTAAGTTATGAGAATAAAGGACTACCGTTGACATTAAATTCCACATGTTCATATCGTGAAATCCCTCTGATACCACCAGTACTATGTGACAAATGGATGCGAGGAAAACGCCAAGCTAGAAGGGTTCCTTGCAGCACCCAGGACAGAAATTCAATAAGACTGCTCTAGCACGGCAGCAAGAAATTCAATAAAATAATTTCGCTTATGAGCAATGAAATGCATTTGGACATTACCTGTATACCCATCAATTCATGAGCTAACTCAGCAGATAGAGATTCACCACTTAAAATAGATATCGTGGATGAGCCATCAGGTCTAATCATCTCAGCAAGTACAGAAGGACTAAAAACAGGCTGCATATGAGAAAGCAATGGGTCACCAGATCCTTTGAAGCTGAAGAAAAACTGAAAACAACATGAGAAGACTATCTGGGGCATCAATCTAACATGACAGGACTACGCTACTGGTCCTACTCAAAATGAAAGCTGATGTGCTTTCATCTATTGCAATCATTTTATCTAATGGATTATCCAGTACACTACTATTTAATGGGGGACAGGTTTTTTTGGGACAAAGGATATCTCACACTAAAGTCATTTAATTCTTAAAACAATAGAGTACTTCCCTGTTTATAATACTCCTAAGCAACTTTCCTAATCTAAATTGGATTCTAATAAGATAAGTACCAAAATTACAAACAAAGAAAATAATTAAATACGATTTCTAGATTATTTTTTTTATTTATTCATCCAACCAAGTCTCGCTGGCTCACCCTGCATCACTATTCCTCCCTGATATTGTTTCTTAAACTTAAATGAACATGTACTTTATTAAAATTCTTTACTTTTATTAGCACTCATCATAATTTTTTTTTCCAAACATAATTTAGCAACATCACCACAGCAATACTCATCATAATCATCGGAATTTAATAATAAAGAATAACCACATAGTAAAAATGCAAGTATACAACATAATCACATACCAAATATCTCTGACCCCAGTCACCCCACCCCCAAAATAATGATAACAGAGATAGTAAATGAAAAAAAATGATTAGTGACAGGAGACCTGGGTATCAAGAAGTATGATTCGTTCATTGGAAATTCTGGGTTCAATGCCAACAGTACAATGCCTTGCAGATGCCTTGGTTTCTTCTGACTCTATTGCAAACGAAGGCAGCATCCCTGCAATGCATCACTACTGTGAAAAATTCCACAAGAAGCAAATACATGACTAGTCTATCTTTACTTGTCTTTCTATTAGTCTTTCCCAAGCACTAAGTAAAAATCCATAACTGAGTGCAATCTTTTTGAATAGCATTAAGCATGCGTGTGCATTTTAGGTGAAGTAGAGGAACATATAAGAACTTTGAGTTACTATAGATACCTGGAGAGCTTCCATCAAAGCCATAAATCTCATTCAAGATAGTCGACTTGCCTACCCCTGGTGGACCAATCACCCCAACCACCGTAAAATCAGTATTATCTGTCAGAAACTGTAAAACCAACAATAAATTCTCAAGTTTAGACACATCAAATAAATTCTCAAATTTACACACCCTGCTAGTTGTGAAGCAACAGAGAATCTAATACTATTTATGCTACACAGAGGAGCTTTCTACTCTCAAATTATATGGATTCGATAGTCATGGAAAATGCTATGCCAACAGCCATAGAAAACACAGTCTCACATCCACGGATACGTATGTTTGGAGACTATAAGGCGGAGCGTTTAGACATTTTGCCTTGGGTAATAATTGTATAATGATAGCATTCCCAATTGTAGAAAGACTTCTTCAATAAAATCTATTGCAACTGCAGAAAATTGTTAAATACTCCTTTCAGTCCTCAAAAACATGTTCGAAAGTACACTAGCATTTTGGCCTCAATAGGATGTCTAAAATTACACAAACGAAATGTAAAATAGGTTATAAATACTAATTTACCACAAAGTGCACATATACAAAGACTCTACTCCCTAGTTACTTTTTGAATTTGTGTGGGGACATACAAATGTATAATTGGAACAAATTTTTTACAGTCTCTCCTTAATTTCCAACATTAATTTGTGATCCCATTGAGGTAGTATGTCTTTCTATTATGAATAAAGAAACTGAGTTGTGCATTATTACACAAATGGAAAGACTCAAGGCATAGCTAGGTTTTATAGGGCATAGAGTGAATAGTTGAGAGTGTGTCCTTTGTTGTAATGTATTTGTATGACAATTCTAAATAAAATTGACTCGCATTCCACCAAAGTTTGTGTTTTTTCTTCGTATTGTTTTGCCAATATTATTAGCAGGTAATTATTAACAAAAATGATTACATTCATATACATACCCAAAAATATAAAAACAAGGAAGAAAATAGATATACATACAGGAAGAAAGCGGTCCGATTGGAAATCCCAGGAGGAATCGGAGTTTAGATTGAGAGAACCGATGGAGGGAATGCGAGACCGAATAGATACGGAGGAGTCGTCTTCGCCGCCAGCACCGGCGCCGCCGCGACTAAATTTTCCGGCGGAAGAAGTGACGAGAGCTGGCTTAGCTAATAGGATTTTGGGAGCAGTTGATGGTGGAGGATTCGAAGAAGAGGAACTCCCACCGCCTCCGCCGCTTGCTGCCATGGTTTTCACGTTTGCTTTGAGGCCTTTTGGGTCTCTTTGTAAGTCCAACTTGTAACCAGAGTTTGGTTTATATTTTAATTTATTTCGATTATAATTCTTTTTTAATCTATTTTATTATAGGAAAGTATTTTAATTTATTTCGTTTATAATTTTTTTTAATCTATTTTATTATATAAAAGCACTAAAAAATAATTGATCTTGAAATTAATTCTCTTCATCTCTCTCTCATTTTTTTTATTTCTAAAATTTTTCTAGATTTCCTTATTTATATTTTATAAAATTTATATTTTTAAAATTACATTCGCATAATGATTGCCACAAATACTAATTTTAACTTTAGTTTTATAAAAGAAAAAATTGTAAAGTAGTTGTTGTAAGACCCCAACTTATTATAAATAAAATTAAATTTTTCTTTATTCATTATTCTAAATTAATAAGGGTTAATTTGATATAATGCTTTGGTTATGGGTGAAATGTGCAATTTTTTTGCATAATAAACAAGTGGTTATAAAATAATCATTGTTGTCGGAGAATATTCGTTTGGTCGTGGAATATTCTTTTTGTCGGGAATATTCGTACGACGGCGCAGTCAATTGTGGGCCCCATAACAGAATAACGATCGGATGAAGAAAACGACAAATTTGAGTTTTTATAAATAACGACATAATTTTTACCGTTAACACTGTTGGGTTATCTGGTGGTTAAAATACAGTAATACGCGTTGTTGTACAGTAGCACACGGTATTGCACAGTATTTTGAATTATTGATCCTTACGTAAGAAGACACTACTCAATAATTGCTACAGGAGTTACTGTTCAATATTTTATTTTATTGATTCAATAATTGTTGCGTTGATATTTTATATTATTATTGTTTCAATAATTGTCACTGCACAATATTTACCATTATCAGATCAATAATTCATATTATTTGAATAATATTATCAGATAACATTATTGGCAATGTCTAGAAAGTTCTGTCTAAGGAGAGGTTTGGTCACCTAATTGCGCGCCAGTAAGGAGAAATCCTTATTGGAAAGCCCCCTCTTTCCTGGGAACGGCCTGGTTGTCATAGTTGTGATTCTGTAATATTATTTATAAATAATTAATTATTGATTTATATGATAAGAAAATATTTATTTGATGGATTTATTTATTTTATGCGGTTAAAAATGAAGGAATTTTAGCATGAAATAATTGTTGAAAGTTTGGCATATTTTTGTGGAATTACAGCTCTGATAAAATATTCATTCAATTATATTATTATTATATGTTATAATTGTTTACATAATAATAGTATTATAATATATATACGCATGTGGTTAATTAGATATGCAAGATGTATTTGAATACCTTGTGGCTAGCATGATTTTGGTTGGTGGGAATGGTGGGTGAGAATTTCCTGCAAACTCTTGATTGTCAAATGTGTTACAGGAGCTTTAGTTTTATTTTTTCAAAGGTGATTCATGCCTTGTCCTTTTTTTTCAAAGTTGGCTGGTTTTTTTTCTTTCCTGCAACATGTTTTTCAAAAGGTGGCCTCCACCCATATGGAAAAAAATGAGTATGTTAGGCAGAAGAAGAAATTGTAGGCGTCTGTCTCTTTTCCTCCATTTCTATAAATAGGGGGTAACCCCTCCTTCCTCATCACACCATCTTCATAATCAGAATTTTTCTATCGTATTGTGAGTATTTTCTTGAGTATAAGAATATTTTGAGCGTAGTTTTTCTGCAAGATTTTCTCAGAATAATATCCGAGGTTCCAGACAAATTCAGTTTTTACCAAGGTAAAGGATATTATTTTTTTTCAATACTCATGAGAAATATTATTTCCTTTCATACTCCATATTATGTAAGCAATATTATTTCATCTCGTATTCTTAAAATTTGAACTTACTATGGTAAGTATTGCTTCTATAATTCCTGAAATGATTAGAAATTTCGTTTCATCTAATATCATTTCATAGGAATATTGGTCTGAAATTTTTATCAAATTTGGAACTTGTCATTACTGGTACTGTTCACTGGTACTGTTCATGGGTACTGTTCACGAGTACTGTTCACGGATACTGTTCACGGGTACTGTTCACAAAAAAAAATAAATCTTTTCTTCTAAATTATCTATTGTGACCCTTATTCTTAAAGTTTAATCCATGTTTTGATTTTCATCATCCTCAGTCCCAAATGGTGATACCAATGAATATCTTTGGCATGTAGTGCAAAGATGAATGATTAACTAATGAATATCTTTGGCCGTAGTGCGAAGATGAACAGGTGTTGAGATAAACATGACCAACTGGTGATACAAATGAATATCTTTAGCCTGTAGTGCAAAGATGATTAAAGATGTATATTGATTGTTGTTACAGGGATAAAATATTGTTGATGGACTTTTAAACCTTAGAAGACAGTAGAATTCTTTCTCTACGTGACTCTTCTAATGGATTGCTGTTCCGCTGCACTTGTTGATCTAAAACTTGTTGTCTATTATATTTTATCAGATTTTTCCCTGTTGAAGACTAACGATAATTTGTTGTATATTATCTTAGTCATAATATTCTTTACTGGGCTAGTTGAGCTCACCCTTTCCTTTTTGTTCCATTTTTCTACTCAGGTGGCGAGAATATAGCGAGTACGAGTCGGGGTATGGAATGAAGGTTTTAGGGAGAGGTTTTAGGGAGAGCGTTTTGCCATCTAGACAATATCCACATACAAATAAATCCCCATCATATTTATTGATACATTATTTTATAAAAATGGTGAGGACTACTAAACAACTCTCCCTAAAACCTTCATTCCATACCCCGGCTCGTACTCGTTATATTCTCGCCACCTGAGTAGAAAAATGGAACAAAAAGGAAAGGGTGAGCTCAACTAGCCCAGTAAAGAATATTATGACTAAGATAATATACAACAAATTATCGTTAGTCTTCAACAGGGAAAAATCTGATAAAATATAATAGACAACAAGTTTTAGATCAACAAGTGCAGCGGAACAGCAATCCATTAGAAGAGTCACGTAGAGAAAGAATTCTACTGTCTTCTAAGGTTTAAAAGTCCATCAACAATATGTTATCCCTGTAACAACAATCAATATACATCTTTAATCATCTTTGCACTACAGGCTAAAGATATTCATTTGTATCACCAGTTGGTCATGTTTATCTCAACACCTGTTCATCTTCGCACTACGACCAAAGATATTCATTAGTTAATCATTCATCTTTGCACTACATGCCAAAGATATTCATTGGTATCACCATTTGGGACTGAGGATGATGAAAATCAAAACATGGATTAAACTTTAAGAATAAGGGTCACAATAGATAATTTAGAAGAAAATATTTTTTTTTTTTTGTGAACAGTACCCGTGAACAGTACCCGTGAACAGTACCCATGAACAGTATCCGTGAACAGTACTCGTGAACAGTACCCATGAACAGTACCAGTGAACAGTACCAGTAATGACAAGTTCCAAATTTGATAAAAATTTCAGACCAATATTCCTATGAAATGATATTAGATGAAACAAAATTTTTAATCATTTCAGGAATTATAGAAGCAATACTTACCATAGTAAGTTCAAATTTTAAGAATACGAGATGAAATAATATTGCTTACATAATATGGAGTATGAAAGGAAATAATATTTCTCATGAGTATTGAAAAAAAATAATATCCTTTACCTTGGTAAAAACTGAATTTGTCTGGAACCTCGGATATTATTCTGAGAAAATCTTGCAGAAAAACTACGCTCAAAATATTCTTATACTCAAGAAAATACTCACAATACGATAGAAAAATTCTGATTATGAAGATGGTGTGATGAGGAAGGAGGGGTTACCCCCTATTTATAGAAATGGAGGAAAAGAGACAGACGCCTACAATTTCTTCTTCTGCCTAACATACTCATTTTTTTCCATATGGGTGGAGGCCACCTTTTGAAAAACATGTTGCAGGAAAGAAAAAAAACCAGCCAACTTTGAAAAAAAAGGACAAGGCATGAATCACCTTTGAAAAAATAAAACTAAAGCTCCTGTAACACATTTGACAATCAAGAGTTTGCAGGAAATTCTCACCCACCATTCCCACCAACCAAAATCATGCTAGCCACAAGGTATTCAAATACATCTTGCATATCTAATTAACCACATGCGTATATATATTATAATACTATTATTATGTAAACAATTATAACATATAATAATAATATAATTGAATGAATATTTTATCAGAGCTGTAATTCCACAAAAATATGCCAAACTTTCAACAATTATTTCATGCTAAAATTCCTTCATTTTTAACCGCATAAAATAAATAAATCCATCAAATAAATATTTTCTTATCATATAAATCAATAATTAATTATTTATAAATAATATTACAGAATCACAACTATGACAACCAGGCCGTTCCCAGGAAAGAGGGGGCTTTCCAATAAGGATTTCTCCTTACTGGCGCGCAATTAGGTGACCAAACCTCTCCTTAGACAGAACTTTCTAGACATTGCCAATAATGTTATCTGATAATATTATTCAAATAATATGAATTATTGATCTGATAATGGTAAATATTGTGCAGTGACAATTATTGAAACAATAATAATATAAAATATCAACGCAACAATTATTGAATCAATAAAATAAAATATTGAACAGTAACTCCTGTAGCAATTATTGAGTAGTGTCTTCTTACGTAAGGATCAATAATTCAAAATACTGTGCAATACCGTGTGCTACTGTACAACAACGCGTATTACTGTATTTTAACCACCAGATAACCCAACAGTGTTAACGGTAAAAATTATGTCGTTATTTATAAAAATTCAAATTTGTCGTTTTCTTCATCCGATCGTTATTCTGTTATGGGGCCCACAATTGACTGCGCCGTCGTACGAATATTCCCGACAAAAAGAATATTCCACGACCAAACGAATATTCTCCGACAACAATGATTATTTTATAACCACTTGTTTATTATGCAAAAAAATTGCACATTTCACCCATAACCAAAGCATTATATCAAATTAACCCTTATTAATTTAGAATAATGAATAAAGAAAAATTTAATTTTATTTATAATAAGTTGGGGTCTTACAGTCCAAATTGTCAACATGATATTGCTTTGTAGAGTAAAATTCAAGAATGCTCAGAATAATATTTCCATGAAACGATACTAGATGAAGCGCAAATATCAAGGATATTCCACTAATTCCATGGAGTATATAAGTCAAAACTTTAACCAACATAATATAATAAAGAATGGAATAATAAAGGAAATCATCAGGCCTGCGATAGACCGCACATGTAGGTTATTCCAACAGGATAATAAATAACGGAATCAAGTCCGGTGTAAAATGCATAGATAGAATATTTCAATAGAATAATAAAGACGGAACCAGGCCCGGCGTAAAACGCACAAACAGGATATTCCAACAGAATAATAAAGAATGGAACTTGCCAATTTATGAGATTGTAAGTCTGAGAGTTTGGTTATAGAGTTTATTGCAAATTTCTATCTGTGCGTTTTACAATCTCAAAAATTTCAAGTTCTATCTTTATTCATCTTTATTATTCTGTTGGAATATCCTGTGTGTGTTTTTTACGCCAGACCTGGTTCAGTCTTTATTATTCTGTTGGAATATCCTGTCTATGCGTTTTACGCCGGACCTGGTTCCGTTATTTATTATTCTGTTGGAATAACCTGCCTGTGCGATCTATCGCAGGCCTGGTGATTTCTTTTGTTATTCCATTCTTTATTACATTTAGTTGGTTAAAGTTTTGACTTTTATACTCCATGAAATTAGTGGAATATTCTTGATATTTGCGCTTCATCCAGTATCTTTTCATGAAAATATTCTTCTGAGCATTCTTGAATTTTACTCTACAAAGCAGTATCATGTTGACAATTTGGACGTTATTGAATCCTGGATAAATTAATTCTTGAACTTGTTTTATTGGATTCTTATATCATTATCATCATACTCATGCTTATATTATGTTGAAAGTCATCTGTGACCTGTTGCGCATAGATGGACTTGGTATGATTATGACTAGGGATTAATCGGTATAGTCATGACCGTAATGTTACAAATGACGTGGTAAAAGTCCTCATTGGCCCGCCGTGCATTGACGGACAGTTGTTGGCATGATTATGACCATTGATGAATACACGAATATCCTTGACCCGTAGTGCATGAATAATTTATGGTCGTGATACTAATGAATATCCTTGGCCGTAGTGAATGGATGGTGTGGATTATTTATTAAGCTGAGTCCCAATGATAAAAGTGATGAAAAACCTTTTAAATCATAAAAGATAGTAGATTTTATTCTCTACTTGACTCTTTTAATAGATTGATTGTTCCGCTGCAGTTAAACTTGATGTCTATTATATTTTATAAGTTTAACATTATTGAAATCTAATGATAATTTATTCTGCATTATCTTAGTCATAATATTTCTTACTGGGCTAGTTGAGCTCACCCTTTCTTTCATTGTTCTCTTCAGGAAATGAGAACGTAGCCGGGACTAGTCGGGGAACGGAGCGACTGTCCGAGATGGTGTCTTAGTAGTCCTCGCTATTCTATAAAATAGTGTAATAATAAATGTAATGAGGACTTATTCTGAGAGTGGATATTGTCTAGAAGACAATATTTGTATTAAAACTCACAGCTCTTGTTGTATATTTAAGATTGTATTTGTATTTTGTACCATGTATTTGACGACTCAGAATAGGTGATGTATACCTATTTTGGGAGCGTCACATTGAGACTGTTAGTTTAGAGAGTATAAAATACCTTAATAGTCTCACGACTATAATTATAATCTCGTGATTATAATCCTAATTAGATTAATCTTATGATTATAATTCCGAGATTATAATAATTCCGACACTATGAAGTTATTTTATAATCCATAGATTAATAGTTTCAAGTCTAAATTTAAAAACAAACAAGACATTTGAGATTAATATTAATATCCCAAACAAACACAATTAAAATATATTCAATTTTTATAATTTTGTTAATAATAATTAAAATATATTAATTAGATAATTATGTTATTAAGATTACTTATACTAAAAATTAGAATCACTACAATTTTTTTTAACGTCAAAAGTTTAAAATATTTTTTTATCATTAAAAATTTATTAAAAAATTCACATATACATCAATTAATAAAAAAAATGTCAGCTTATTTATATGTTTTAAATAATTATGTTATTTAATATTATAAATTAATTGACGAATGTTAATTTTAATATACACTATCTTACCTCTTTTATTTTTATTGAACATTAATTTTTGTAATAAATTGTTTTATAAAAATTATATAACACAAAACGCTCCAACTTATTGGTTAAAATAAGTTAGAAATTTAAATTATAAATTATTTTTAAATAAGTTAAAATAAATCTTTTATTTTTACTTTATAACTACTTTACAATTTGTTCTTTTATAAAACTAAGGTTAAAATTAGTATTTGTGGCAACCATTATGTGAACGTAATTTTTAAAATATAAATTTTATAAAATATAAATAAGGAATATGTGAGCGTAAATTGTTATATAATATTCAATTAGTCGGGGAATATTCGTTTTAACAGGGAATATTTGTACGACGGCATAATCATTGGTGGACCCCACAACGAAATTATTGTCGGATTGAGAAAACGATAAAAATATTTTATGAAAATAACGGCGGAAGTTTTATCGTTAACTGTTGAAACACCCAATGTTAAAATTACATGAATACGCGTGGTTGCATAGTAACACACGATATTGATTATGGATACTTACGTGAGAAGTCACTCAGTTTTGTTCAATTATTACTTCAGTAATTGTTGCATAGTATCTCACGTTAATTGATTCAATTATTGTCGATATTGTATATATTATTAAATCAATAATTGAGACGACGAAGTTATTAATATTATTATTTACAATATTAACGATGTCTAGAAGTTCTGTCAAGGAGAGGTTTGGTCACCTAATTGCGCGTCAATAGGGAGAAATCCTTATTGGAAAGCCCCCTCTTTCTTGGGAACGATCTGGTCGATTAATAGTGTGAATTATAATAATGATGATAAATTTTGTTTTATTAGTATTATTAATGTAATAAAACAGAAAAGCATTTTATATAAAACAGAATATTTTTATAAAGTTATTCATTTTATTAGACTATAATATATTATATTTTATTATGTATAGTGTTTGCATAGTGCCTGCATAGTGTTTGCATAGTAAATTCTTTTTATATAAAACAGAATACTTTTATAAAGTTATTCGTTTTATTAGATTATAAATAGAATATATTATATTTTATTTAAAATATTTTGTTTTATTAGAATATTTTATAGTAAACCAATCTGGACCGTCCGTTTAAAAGTAAAACAATCTAGACCGTTCAGGAATCAGTTACTATTCAGTCCATTCTCCTATAAATAGAATCTCATTTGTTCATTATTTCTTACGAATTCACTGAAACTCTAGAGAAAGAAACTATAGAGAGAAAGAATAAAAGTTTTCTGCTACTTCACTATTCCTATATCCAGTTAGTTCTAAGGTAAGGGGTATTATTTTTTTCGTATTCAAGAAGAGAAATTCTGTTATTCTATTTTTTTATTCTGTTGGAATAATCTGTATACGCGGTCTACCTTATACTTGGTGAAATTCTTCTGTTATTCCATTCTTTATCATTATTTGGAATAACCTGTCTATGCGAAGTACCGCATACATGGTGAAATTCTTCTGTTATTCCGTTCTTTATTATTCTGTTGGAACATCCTGTCTGTGCGTTTACGCATGACCTGGTTCTGTTATTTATTATTCTGTTGGAACATCCTGTCGGTGCGAATTTCACCTGACCTGGTTCCGTTATTTATTATTCTGTTGGAATAACCTGTCTGTGCAGTTTATCGCATGCCTGGTGATTTCTTTTGTTATTCTGTTCTTTATTATACTCAGTTGGTTAAAGTTTTGACTTTTATACTCCATGAAATTAATAGAATATCCTTGATATTTGCGCTTCATCCAGTATCTTTTCATGGAAATATTCTTCTGAACATTCTTGAATTTTATTCTACAAAGAAGTGTCATGTTGACAATTTGGACGTTATTAGTTCCTGGATAAATTAATTCTTGAACTTGTTTTATTGAATTCTTATATTATTGTCATCATTCTCATGTTTATATTATGTTGAAAGTCATCTGTGGCCTGTAGTGCATAGTTAGATTTTGTATGATTATGACCAAGGATTAATCGGTATAATCATGACCGTAATGTTACAAATGATGTGATAAAAGTCCTCATTAGCCCGTAGTGCATTGATGGATAGTTGTTGGCATGATCATGACCATTGATGAATACACGAATATCCTTGGCCCGTAGTGCATGGATAATTTATGGTTGTGATACTAATGAATATCCTTGGCCGTAGTGCAGGGATGATGTGAATTATTTATTAAGCTGAGTCCCGACGATAAAAGTGATGAAAAACCTTTTAAATCATAAAAGATAGTAGATTTTATTCTCTACTTGACTCTTTTAATGGATTGTTTGTTCCGCTGCAGTTAAACTTGATGTTTGTTATATTGTATCTGTTTAACACTGTTGAAGGCTAACGATAATTTATTCTGTATTATCTTAGTCATAAAATTTCTTACTGGGCTAGTTAAGCTCACCCTTTTACTTTCATTGTTCTCTTCAGGAAATAAGAACGTAGCAGGGACTAGTCGGGGAACGGAGTGACGGTCCAGATAATAGCATTAATAGTTCTCACTATTCTGTTACATAGTGTGATAATAAATATAATGAGAACTCAATTGAGTGTGGATATTGTCTAGATGACAATATTTGTATTAAAACTCAAAACATATATTTTATCGTATTTTACACGACTGTTGTATAATTAAGTTTTATTTGAATTTTATACCATGTATTTGGCGATTCAAGATGAGTGATGTATACCTATTTTGGGGGCGTCACACTCGACATTAGAAAGGGTTTATATGCCCAATGGGCCGAAGCCCCCGAAACAGATGAAGGTGTTCGGGTTCGGTATCCGAGTCCTTTGAGCCGGATCCCTACTGTGGTGTATGGTGTTTGGGGTCGGGCCTTCAAGTCCTTTAGGCTGAAGCCCAGACCGTATGATGGGTTCGGTAGGGTTGGGTCTGTACAGTGGGCTGCGTACACAGTCTGGAGTCCTGACCGTATTTGAATAGGGTAACTCCAAAGGTAGTATTTGGATTGGATTTCACTTCCACCTTTTAGAGAGATTGTGTTGGACCCAAATTATGGTAACTACCATGTTTAGGAGTCCTAATTCGATTCGAAGAAAGATTCTAAGGTGACGAGAGTACTATAAATACAAGACTAGTGTTATAATTAACAGGTAATACTTTCTTACAAAAACAAACACGACAGATTAATAGTCTTTATCACAAATACAATCCTTCCAAATAAATATATTCTAAGAATATAAGTCTTTCTCTACTAGTACTTTATCATAACAAAATTATGTGTATAGACTATAATCTTTCTTTCTCTATTCGTATATAAATTGCAATAATTGATTATGAGATTGTAATAAAACTTGTGCCCTTCATTTCTCAATCTCTCTTGTTCTACAACACATTGTATAAAATTATAGAATAGTGGAATCTTCTTCGACCGTGTTTGTTTATAAAAAATTTATTTGGGAATTGAATTATTTGTGTTAATTTTTTAACGATTAGTCTTATTGTGAAACTATTAATCATATAAAACTATTTGATAGGTTAAAATAGATTGAGAACTATTAATAGCACATTGATTATGAAATTATATAATTCTTCATAAAATATAAATATAGCCTTTGAACTAGAAATCTCCATCATAAGATAAAAAATTTCAAATAATATTAAATTAAGACAAATATTTAAATCATATATATATATATATATATGAAAAAAATATATGTATTCAACTGTGTATTATATAGTCTGTGGCTACAATTTTTTTGGAATATATATTAAAATATAACTGATTTTAAATTTTCCGCTCACTTTAATAAATTATTTGAGCGGTTCAAAATTTGGTAAAAATCCTACTGTACATATAGTATCTGAGGCACAAAACACTGTATATCTAATAAAATAAAACTGGTTTTAAATTTCTCTCGCCCATTATAATAAATTATCTAGGCGGTCCAAGTTCATGCAGGGACGGGACATAGCTAGTGTATAAATAAGGAGACAAATCCTCTTTCACTCGTCACTACATCAGCTTACACACTCATTCATGTTATCCTCTTCCCTCCAATGGCTGCTGTAGGACTGCAAATGCTAAAACTCCAATCCCTCCTCAACTAAAAGCACCATCAACCTTATAACAACAAATTTCAATCAATGGAAGCTCTAAAATCCTCATTCATCTCCACGAACCCCTTCAATTCCACAGCTTCAAAACCCTCCAAAACCCCCAAATCAAAAAGCGCCATCATATTATGCTCAGTCTCACCAGACCCATGGTCCCTCAGCGACGGCAACAACCTCAACATACCAAAACCCAAGTCCAAAACCCCAAAAATCGACTCTCCGATGACAACGCCCGCCGCATAATCAAAGCAAAAGCCCAATATTTAAGCACTCTTAGGCGCAACCAGGGCTCACATGCCCAGACCCCAAAGTGGATCAAGAGATCGCCGGAGCAAATGGTGCAGTATTTGGAAGATGACAGAAATGGGCATTTGTATGGTAAACATGTTGTGGCGGCTATACAGCGAGTTCGGAGTCTGGCTGGGAAGCCTGAAGGGTCTTATGATATGAGAGAAGTGATGGGTTCTTTTGTTACCAAGCTCACTTTTAGAGAGATGTGTACTGTGTTGAAGGAGCAAAAGGGTTGGCGCCAAGTGAGGGATTTTTTTGGTTGGACGAAATTGCAGGTTGGGTTTTTTATTTTTATCTTTTATAGAATTTATTGGGTGTTATAATTGTAATGCTGCAGTTAATGTAATCTGTTTTTTGCCCTGAAAATCTTCCTTACTCTGTAGTTTTGTTAATTTGTTATTGTTTTTCTGTTGAGATTAAGTTCAGTAACAAAAGCTGGTTATAGAATACCACATTTTGCAGACATGTCATAACTGGTGATTTAATGCAGATTAGGGAAGTTAAAGGGAATCAAATTTGAAAACCAAAATGTTAGTTTATGAACCAAAATTTAACATTACCCTTAAAATTCTCTAATATCAATAAGTGCTTGTACTTATAGCGGGCCTCATAAAAAGTATAGTCTCTTTGCAGTAATATACACTATTGACTTTGGTAAAGGGTCTATCACTTTGGGACAAAAATAAAAATCAATTACGGATCTTTGCGGGATGGAGGGAGTAAATAGTTCTCTTTCCGGTTCATATATTTTCCATATGTTGTACTATAAAAAGTTTAGAGGGCTAAAAGTAGTCTATAGGTATGGCGGTAGGTTTGATAACTTCTTGTCGTGCCGTTTGGCTTTCATGGTAATTTATAATCATTGTCAACTAGTATTATGAAATGTTTACCCACATTTCTTGGTTATTTCTGGAAAAAAAATCAGTGATTTTATAAAGACTTAAAACAAAACATAACTATAACAATATGGGCATTCACCTGATCACCAAGTCAAGCTTACAGTCTTATACAAATGGAATAAGATTACAAAGTTTTACATGAATGTAATGTATTAGAACCCTGATTATTCATAGAGTAGCCAATCTTCCAAGTTCCTAGGTAGATTCCAGTCCATAAACCTAGGATTTGAGTAAACTATCAAATCTTTTCAAACCAAATTCCAAGGTCTCTGTTAGTATTTACTTTTATAAAGAAAAGTTATTTGTTAGTATTTGTATATTCTACAAATGTTCTCTTGCCATAAGATATAGACTGTATTATGCATCAGAAAATTCAATCCTCCTGATGTTAGTAGCAAGGATATTCTTTTATAAAGTTAGATTCTATAATGAAGTTCATACTCCCTTCTTATAGCAGTTCTACTGACCGAACAACTATTTAGAACTTCTCTCCAACTTTTGTTGCAAAAGAAATTGAAGGAATACATGATCAGTAGATTCTGTTGTTTGGTTGGTTTTTGTTTCCAAAACTTATGGTCAATAATAAAAGCTGACTGTAGATTCCTTTAAGATATTATACTTTACTTTCATGATTTATACATAGAAATAATTTCAATAACTTTAAAACTTTTATTTCATCAGCATAAAAATACAGTAAGAGAAAATCATTAAACCAAATGCATACCAAAGTTTGTACTGTTTTTTTGTAGTTTTCATGTTATATGTTACAATTATGGAATTAGATGGCTTTGAAGTCAGAGGACTTGGGCTTATCTTTTTCATCATTTTTTGAATCTGTTTCTATGTTTATTGTGTAAATTTGTTAAAATTCAGTGAGACTGAGATATTGACTTTTTAGTGGTTCATTTCCCTGAAGCAATCCTTATTGTTAGTAAAGTTGTATAAAGAATCTGCACATATTAATTTGGTGTAATGTTAGATTTATGGTTGAACAGTTAAGCTACCGACCTAGTGTTATTGTCTATACAATCATGGTACGTATGTATGGTCAAGTTGGAAAAGTCAAGCTTGCGGAACAGACGTTCTTGGAGATGCTTGAATCAGGGTGTGAGCCAGATGAAGTTGCTTGTGGTACCATGCTGTGCACATATGCTAGATGGGGACGACACAAGGCTATGTTGTCATTTTACTCTGCTGTACGTGAAAGGGGGATCTCACTCTCTGTTGCAGTTTTCAATTTTATGCTTTCGTCTCTGCAGAAAAAATCACTCCATGAAAATGTTATAGAGTTGTGGAGGCAGATGGTTGATACAGGAGTAGTGTCGAATCGTTTTACTTATACAGTAGTGGTAAGCTCATTTGTTAAAGAAGGTCTAGCTGAGGAAGCTCTTAAAACTTTCAAGGAGATGAAAAGTTTAGGCTTCATACCAGAGGAGGTAACTTACAGCCTCCTAATAACTGTATGTTCCAAAATGGGTAACAAAGATGAAGCTTTCAGACTCTATGAGAACTTGAGATCACAAGAAATAGTTCCAAGTAATTTTACGTGTGCATCACTTCTAGCCCTACACTACAGAAACGGGGATTATTCTAAAGCCCTTTGCCTTTTTTCAGAAATGGAAAGATATAAAATTGCTGCAGATGAGGTTATCTATGGTTTACTTATTAGGATATATGGGAAACTTGGTCTCTATGAGGATGCCCAGAAAACTTTCAAAGAGATAGAGAAGTTGGGTCTACTAAGTGATGAGAAAACATACATAACGATGGCACAAGTCCATCTCAATTCAGGAAACTTTGAGAAAGCTTTGTGCATAATGGATCAAATGAGGTCTAAAAACATTTTGTTTTCAAGATTTGCTTTTATTGTCTTATTGCAATGCAATGTTATGAAGGAAGATTTGGCATCTGCTGAAGCTACATTTCAAGCTCTGTCAAAAACTGGGCTTCCTGATTCTGGTTCTTGTAATGATATGCTCAGGTTGAATATGAAACTGGGCTTGACTGAAAAAGCAAAAATCTTTGTTATCCAGATAAGGAAAGACCAAGTAAAATTTGATGAGGAGCTTGTCAAGACAGTCATGAAGGTATATTGCCAGGAGCAAATGTTAAGAGATGCTGAGCAATTGATAGATGAGTTGAGTACAAGCGAATCATTTAAGGACAATAAATTCATTCAAACATTTTCTATGGCTATGAATGGAGAATCCTGGAGATCTGAAGTTGCTCTTGAGCCCTTGGACCCACGTGGTACTATGGCTTTTGGGATGATGCTTAGTCTGTATTTGGCATATGGCAATAACAGTAGAACAGAAGAAACAGTCAAACTGTTGCTCAAGACTGCTAATGGTTTGACAGTTGCCAGCCAACTTGTTATCAATTTCATTAAAGAAGGCAAGAATCTTACTTATATGGTTGGTCATTTTAAAGATCATACATATATATATATATATGTGTGTGTGTGTGTGTGTGTGTGTGTCAGCTCAGATTTCATTTATTTGAAGCTTTTTTTTTCTGCATCTTGCATAACTTTAAGTTCAGTAATTGTAACAATTTTGTAATACAATGGTTAATCTTAAACATCAAAACTGAATGTAAATATAGGTGACACATCAAAAGCAGAATATCTGTATGAGGTATTGATCAAGCTAGGACACAAGCCAGAGGATGCTGCAAGTGCGTTTATGATAAGTTTGTATGGGAAGCAGCAGAAGCTGAAACGGGTGCAAGAAGTCTTTGCAGCAGTGGCAGATTCCTCCACGGCTAAAAACCCTTTATATAATTCAATGATTGATGCATATGCCAGGTGTGGTAGATCAGAGGAGGCATACTTATTTTTCAAAGAAGAGACTGAGAAGGGGCATCATTTGGGTGCTGTTGCCATCAGCATGCTTGTGAATGCTTTGACCAATTGTGGTAAGGATGGTGAATCTGAAGTGAGTGATGTTATATTAAGAGTGATATCATTGGGGAATTCACCAGACCAATTGCCTTCTTTCAGGTTTAGTATGGCTGCAGAACACATGGGCTTTAAAATGTTATATCATTGAACTGAGAAGGTCTGGTGCTTGCTCAGGCAGTTTGAGGTTATATATTCGTAACCCGAAAACTAACATTTGCAGGCTGTAAAATGCCATCTTTTTACTTCTAAATAAGCCCTAATGTCATATAGTAATGCTTACATGCAAACAATTAAAGGGTTTATTAGGAGGTATGGTGAAATGCTGCTTGGTTTGTTATAACTGTGATATTTTTTCTATAGGTTTAGACCGTTTAGTATAATCTTGATAAACTCATTTCAGGCAAATACCGACTAGCAGAGAATGTAATTCGTGATAGCATTCATTACAAATTGGAGCTTGATACTGTAGCGTTTAATACCTTCATCAAAGCAATGCTAGATGCAGGTTAAGTTATCCTTTCCTCCCCTTTATTTAGTGAGGAATTTAAAGGCAGAAAAAGTTGGGATGACACTTGTAGACAATTTGATGGTGCAGGTAAATTGCACTTTGCAGCCAACATTTATGATCACATGCTTTCATTGGGTGTTGCTCCATCAATTCAGACATACAACACAATGATCAGGTAAGAGCTAAACTTTCATGGTCGAAGCCTTTATAGTCTTGTGGTAATAGTGCAGACATGACAATTAAAGGGAGTAGTTTGGGGTCAGGGGTTCATTTTCATCACTAGATGTATAGAAAATTGAAAATATCAAAGAAGAAGAAGCATTTGACTTGCTTATCCTTATAAAAGAGGTGAAGCACACAAAAATAGCATGTAGTTTATTTGCTAATGAAGCAGTTGATAACGTGTGTAGTGTGCATGGACGTGGTCGAAATCTGAATAAAGCTGTGGAGGTATTTAACATGGCTCAAAGCATGGGAGTGGCTTTGGATGAGAAGGCATACACTAATATGATATGCTACTATGGGAAGGCTGGTAATATGTTATTTCGTTTTTCGATCTCATTAAATATCATAGAAGTATAGAACTAGGGCTGATGTCATGCTTAAAAAGTCTGATGGGAGGTTCTATAAGCAAATTGAGTTTAAAATGGAATTAAAGACGGTTTGTATTGACACGGGATTTTGATTACTTCATAAACTTGCTAATTTATTATCAACCTAGTCATCACCATCTCTGCAATGGAACTACTGATTTAGAACAAAAGAAATAACCCCACATAGTTTTCTGGTTTACTGTGATAATCTTAAATTGCTAGATAATTCTGTTGTAATTCTCGAGGATAATTTTTTTAACTACTTGTAGGTAAAAGCGATGAAGCATCCCTTCTATTCGCCAAAATGCAGGAAGAAGGAATAAAACCTGGGCAGGTACACACGTTTTTCCAAAGCTTTAATGTTAAAAAGTGATAGAGATACCATAGCATAAGTAATTGGTCTGAAGAAAACCCACTTTTTGTTTAGGGTCCTTTATAAATTATAACTTTTAGCAAATGTGTCGCAACGGAAAACGGAGTAACAACAAAATCAATCACATGAATTGAATCTGGAACTTTACGATCACAGGAATTCACAAAGGAGAGATAAAAGAATGTAGAACAACTGTCTCTGATAATTCAATAATGAGAGTTCTTTTATAATAATAACCCTAATAGATTATTTATACTACCTAAATCCTAAAATTAAATAAAATCCAATAAACTTACAAATTAAGCCCAAAACATAAACATGCCCAAAGTAATTAAATCTACTAGGCTATCCTAATTAATAAATAAAAATACATCAAATATTTAATTTGTCCATAAATACCAAAACATAAATTATAACAAATTTTGGCCGATAACTTTTCCCGTGTCATTTTCCTTTTCTTGGAGAAAATTCGACCTCGAATTTTAAAATGTAGTATCAAGCACCAACAATTAGACATTCGCTATCTTCTTTGTACCATGTATTCACGATGTTGTTTCTCAAAGAAATTTTTTAAAATAATCAAAGCTTTCATATTAACCTGCAATTTCAACAAATGATTAGGCACGGCGAAATCAAAATTTTCCAAGTTGGCGAATATTGGATTATGATCAATCTCGTGATTAATCTCAATTTTTACGATATTCGCATCCTTATATCGCGTTGACTTTATATTCCTCAATCACTAAACTTGGTTGTCTTTAACTATACAAATCACATGACTGAGAAGTAGGATTGATAACACTACAACTTTCTTGAAGATTTTCCCAGCCGGCTATGAAATTTTTGGAACACCTAATAACTTCATAAATTAGAAAAGAAATCTCCTTTTGGCGCTCTTCTTTAGCTATTCTTTTGTCAACTTGATACCAATGTTTCAACCTGTTAAGTCTAGAATGTGTTCCTCAAATTACTCTAAAAGATCATATTGGGGCAACAAATTTTTATGATGACGCACATAAATTTCGTAGTCCAAGTCACATTCATTCTTAAGAAAACAAATATTTTTTTTTCTTGTGCAATCCTTGTTTTTGTAGCTCGAGACATTTTTTTAATATCAATATTTAAATTGTACAACTGAAAACTCCCAGAGCTCTTAAGAAAAGAATCAAAAGTTTAGTAGATAATTGGTAAATTGCACAAAAATGGGGGATTGATTTAGAGATATCTATTTAGGTAAAGGGTCAAACTAAAATTTTCTAGGACTTGAGGTACCCAAACAGAATAAGTAAGCTAAACAGGAGTTCCAAAGTATAATTATGGCAATAAGAAATCGAAACTCAAATTATACCTTGTATTACGTCTGCACCAAATCATGAGAAATAGCATGAAACACAAATGCCTTTAAATAGCACGAAGCACAAACGCAAAGGCAGCACGTTGACAGTGACTTTTGTTTGGAACGAGGTCCTTTATTGCGCACGCTAAGCTTGGTGGTGATGACAACAACAAATTGATCCACTATTTTTTTAACAAATAAAATTTAAAAGATAAATTCGACTAGTTTTAACTAGTCTCCACGATGAAGAGTGGGTTATCTTTTGCTTAATCAGTAGAATCGTCCTTGTGGGCCAACTCCTAGGCTATGATGCCAACTGACACAATGGAAGACGGGGTAACAACAGAAACAATCACAAGAATTGAATCTAGAACTTTGTGATCACAGGAATCCACAAAGGAGAGACAAAAGACTGAAGAACAATCGTCATAATAATCTGATAATTCAATAATATTGAGAGTTCTCTTATAACAAGGATTAATTGACTTTTTGGTCATTGTACTAGGGATCGATTTTCATTGTGGTTATCGAATATATTTTTATTACAAACACATTACTATACTCGAAAAAACTTACAAAATGGTTATTACTTGTGATTCTGTCAAAAAAAAAATGACGGAATTCGTTACCGAGCATATCACCTAAGGCTTAAATGTTGATGTGTATATTAGTTTTGCCACGTGTATCATGTGCTCTACACATGACACTTGATAATAAACTTTCAAGAGGATTCAATAAACTAGAAATGGAGAGAGACCAAGACTTATAAATCAAATCAAGGAGGTGGGTGGCTTGTAATTTACGAAGATCGAATCAAATTCCTCCACTTTACCATCTCCGATCTATCAATCAAATCGTTGTTGATTCGTTCAAGGACATGCAACACAACAGATCAAAACTGGCAGCTGCGGCAGAAGAGATTGGCAAAGGATCGCTGACAAATGAACCAAGATATCGCGACGTCGTCTGTGGTGGAAGATTGTGACACGATATCGTACCAAAAACCCTTTTCATTTGGTCTAAAGATGCCTCCGCCGTTGGATGATGATATGGATGTTGAGAATCCCGAGGATTTACAAGCAACTGCCTTGTGCCTCTAATGGACGATAATGAAAGATTTACTGGTTCTTTCATCTGCTTTGTTTTAATGAGAGAGAAACTGGGTTTTTTCCCTTCAATTTTCTTTTTACTTTTTTTTTATAAAAAAAATTGTTAGATGATTTGTAATTAGTGTGTTCGATTTGGGGTTTGCTTTGACTAGAGTTATGGACACAGTGAGCACCATTTGTATGTATGTGTACCATAGAAAATCATTGGGCATCTGAACTTGAGTTTGCTATCTCATTATGTGATTTCTCTTTACATTTTTTTAAACATTTACCACTGTATAATGAAAATTAACTTTCTCACCGTACATATTTTTCTGTATATTTTAGTATTGATTATTGTTAAGCTTTTGATTTATGGGTTTTTTTGTATTGTTTATTGTTAAGCTTTTGATATATGGTTCCTTTTATGTCTATTAATTTATTAATAATTTGATTTTCTACTTTTATATATATATATAATATATATAGTATGTGTTCTTCTTTCTGCCATCGACTTGTGGTTTTGGAGCGGTGGTCGAACTTTGAGCCACAACCTAAAGATATGAAGGCGGAGGAGTTGTGGCGCTGGAAGGAGTGATGGGTTTTGTGGTGTTTAGTGGAGGAGGACGACGACGACGGTGGATGGGTGGGTGGAAATCAAGGGAGATGAGGTTGGGGTTGACCAGAGGGAGTTAGAAGAATGAAGGTATCGGATCTGGATCTATTGGGAGAGTGGAAGGGTGTTTTGTGTGTGTTTTTCTTTTGTTTTTTATTTAAATAATGATACTTTGGCTTTAATTTGTGCTTTTTGTTTGTTTAAGAATGTTTTAAATTTTAATTTTTTTGTGGTTAGGTAAGCATATAATTTTCATTGTTTTATGAGTAGTTCTACAGGGGCAGGAATATTTGACCGGTTGATTTTTTTTTTGTGTGACTCAAGTTTAACACTGTATTGTATATGTATCCAAATTACACCTAAAAACACTGTATTCTGTAAAACTTTTAATTGAAATAAATACCATACATTTTTTGAGAGAAAAAAAATTCAACTAGTCCAATATTCATGTTCATAAAACATGTCCGCCAAGACATTTCCTTTTTTTATTATTAAAAAGTGGACCCTGATGTCCACATCATCATAGACATTAGCCACCTAAGCAAACGTTAATTTTCTTCGACGTAAAATTATAAAATAATTAGTTTGTAATTTTTTTGAGTATAATAATGCGTTTATAATAAAAAAAAGATTCGGTAACCACAATGAAAATTGACCCTTAGTACAATGATCAAAAAGTCAATTAAGCCCTTATAATAATAACCCTAATAGACTATTTATACTACCTATATCCTAAAATTAAATAAAATTCAATAAACTTAAAAATTAAGCCCAAAACATAAAGGAGTCCAAAATAATTAAATATACTAGGCTATTCTATTTAATAAATAAAAATACATCAAATAATTAAATTGTCCATAAATACTGAAACATAAATTATAACGAATCTTGGCTAATAACTCTTCCCATGTCAGAATGAATATGTTTTCATATTTGTAAAGTATGAATGAGCTCGATAATCACTTTTGCTGTTAACTCTCTCTTTCTCTCTCTAACATCATTGTTAAGATTGGTTATGCAGTATGCCCTCAAATGTTTGGAAAATCATTTTGTACTATATCCTTCATTTTCAGGTCCCCTTCTTTTATTTTGGTATATCCAATTTGACAAGTCAAAACAGGTGTAATAATAAAATTCTTTGAAACAATTGATCCTCAGCCAATGGTAAAATTTTTGGTTGTCAGTTGTAAAGTAATCAATTTGATGCTTCCATGTATTCAAAATACAGGTGAGCTACAATATTATGATGAATGTATATTCTAGTGCGAGACTTCATCGTGAGGCAGAGGAACTTTTCAACGCAATGCAAAGAGATGGTTGTCCGCCAGACTCCTTCACCTACCTTGCCCTTATAAGAGCTTATACAGGAGGACTTAAATACTCAGAAGCAGAAGCTGCCATTATATCAATGCAGGAAAAAGGAATTCCCCCTTCCTGTGCTCATTATAACCTCTTACTCTTCGCATTTGCAAAAGCGGGGTTAACAAACGAAGCTGAAAGGGTTTTTGCAGAAATTATACCAGCGGGATTAAGTCCTGACCTTGCATGTTATCGGACTTTGCTTAGAGGCTACATGGACTATGGACATGTAGAAGAAGGTATCGTTTTCTATGAGAGGATTAGTGAGTTGGTGAAACCAGACAGGTTTATTATGAGTGCAGCTGTGCATTTGTACAATTCAGCTGGTATGGAACTCAGGGCTCAAGATGTTTTAAATTCCATAAACAGTTCAGGCATTTCATTCCTTGAAAATCTTGAAGTTGGATCAAAAACTAGAAATTCCTAGTATGTCAAAATCAATTTGGCATGTGTACTTTATCTAGTTTTGGAGAGGCAGTATCGGGAAATTGGGAAAAACCAAAGATTTGGCGAAAGAAGGATTTAGCAGATGCAACATGTTTGAAGACGGGCAGTATATAATGATTTTTCGCAACCACCTTCATTCTGCTAATTTCATCATTTTCTGCTCCTCGGTTTTGATGAGTTTGTGCTCCTCAAATGCGCAACTGTAAATTATCAACTACAAAGGATTCCCGGGACTTAGCAATGAAGCTGGGTTAGCGGTGTGGTCTCTCCTCTCTTTTGCTTAAACGCGGTAAGATTAAGAAAGGGGATTTTTGTATGTTGCCTGCTCATGTGCTTTATTGAAGACGATACAATGTAGATACTCGTTGGAAACCAGATTTCTCTAACATCAAATATCGTAAGTGGCAAGTGGTAATCGATAAATCTGGGTTCATGTCTAGTTGGAGAATTTTCTTGTCCCAGTACTTAATAAGCTCTTCAGATTCTTGAATAATAGTCTAGTCTTGGGGCCTTGTTATTTGGGCAGTTGATTTAGATGGGCATGTACAGGTTTAGTTTATTTCTTCTAATTTTTGTCACCATATTTACTTTAATTATCGAGTTGTAATTTGTAAATGATATACTTCACCACTTTACCTAGTTTCTTTTCATTTTTGGTTCAACCATACCAGCTTACTATATCAGTTAAATTTCTTATTTCTTGTTTACTCATTTAAGGTTTATGATAAATAATACGAAAATAAATTATATTAGAACTGTCAGTAAAACAATAGTTTTAAATTTTATGCTATTTAATATAATAAATTAGTTCACAACTATAAAAATAGGGCGTATGGGATAAAATTGGAGGAAGAGATGTAATGGAGAGGATATAAATCCAAATAATACTTCTACAACATTCAATAACATGTGACTTGTGTAATTTGAGAAAAGGGCAAAGGTTCAAAAATGCTCCTGATGTTTATCCAGATGTCTCACTTGCATCCTAAACTAATTTTTTTTTCAAAAGTACCCTTAACGTTAAATTTTTTAGGTCAATTGTGTCCCTCTCGTTAAAAAAAATCTAGCTAGACAAACGGACGTACTAGGCGATTGACACGTGGCAAAAATAATTTTTTTATTCTTTTCTCTCTCTTCTCTTTTCTCCCTCTTCTCTATCTCTCTCTCTTTTCTTCTTCCTCTATTCTAAATTAACAAAACTGAAATCACCAATTGAAATCACCAATCACCAATCTCCAGCACCGCATACTCATAGTAGCAACAAACAGTCATCGAACCACCATGAACGCCGGTAAGGATAAACAAACCAGCATAGATCCAAACAACATAAACAGTTACTCACACCCAGACCAAACACTATCAACTAGATCCAAAGGGTGGGCCAATTAACAGGATGTGAATGGAAGAGATAGTAGTTCACAACATAAACATCACAAAATTTAGCCAATTAAAACAAAAAAAATCGGCAGTAGCCCAGAAAAACAAATGCCAGAAGATTCCAACCCGATCGGCAAAACAGATCTAGGTACTATCAATGAACAGAACAGTAAAATCCACCGGCTCCTCCAACGACCCACCCGCTCCCTCTGGGTCCTCGGCAAACGACGACAGACCCAACATCACACGCATTGAAGCCAACCCATCCTTCCCAAATAAAATTTCGGTGCCCCGTTCCTGTGCTGCCTCCATCAATCACAATCCCGAATTTCGGCGTCTCCAAGTTTCGGGAACCAACGAATAAGAAACAGAACAATGCGATACTTAGTGTGATTGATGCATGCAAAGAATATTAGGCTTGATTTAGTGGTGTGTTTATTATTAGGGTTTCGAGAGAAGATGTTTGTGGATCGATTGTTCGTATGAAATTGAAGCTTGACGGAGTCCATTGTGTTTTTGTTTACGTTATTGCACGTGATAGGTGGCTCAGTTTTGTTAACTTGATTCCTGTTTGGGTTTTGTTATTTTAGAATAGAGGACGAAGAAAGGAAAGAGAGAGAAAAGAGGGAGAAGATAGGAAGAGAAAAGAGAGAGAACATAATAAAAAATTTTATTTTTGTCACGTGTCAATCGCCTAGCAAGTCCGTTTGTCTAGCTGGATTTTTTTAACGGGAGGGGCACAATTGAGCAAAAAAATGTAACGTTAAGGGTATTTTTAAAAAAAAAAATTAATTTAAGGTGTAAGTGGGACATCAGGATAAACACTAGGAGAATTTTTGAACCTTTGTCCTTTGAGAAAATCAAGGATTTTAATACTAGGTATGTTTAATTAAACCATTTTATAAATAACAATTACACAATTTATTAATATAATTCAAATTTCTTGATATATTTTAAATTACACAAGTGACCTTACTATGTGTTTGATAGTGTAAGGTCCTGTTCGGGAACAACTTATAAGTTCATTAAATTATTGTATAAGTTATTTTTTATTATTAACTTGTTTGACAATCACTTATTTTTTGACTTATAAGTTGAGTTTTAAGTAAAAAAAAAGTAACTATTTGTGACTTATTTAAAATAAGTAATGTCTATTTTGTCCCTCTTCTATTTTGCTCTTTTTATTAATGTCACTTTTAGTAATTTTTATATTTATTTTAACTGATAAGTCATTATGAACCGAACACCTTCATAATTTAATTTAACTTAATTTTTGACTTATAAATTAAATTAATACCGAATATTTTTACTTATAAATCACAACTTCAAAAAATTTATAAGTAAAATTATATTTTAAGTTATAAGTTATTTTAATATAAGTCATTCCTGAACAGGCTTTTATTAAAAAACAATAATTTTATTTAACCAGATTACAAATTAAACTTACGGGGAAACCAAACTCGTTTCCCCTTGATCAAAATCTCTGTCGTCAGTTTTGGGTAAATATGGCAGCAATTCGAAGAAGACAAGGGTACGCAATGGCTTCGAATCTCCTGAAAATCCTAACTCGATCAACCAATCTCCCTGCTTCTTATTCGTCTTCAAAATCAAGATTTCTCAGCGGCATTGTTAATGGTGACGTCGTCACATCTCACACTGCCAAATGGATGCAGGTATCATTTTACACACAACACACAACTTTCATGATTTATTTTCTTCAAATTCCATTGAAAATTGATTTATTTGTGTTGTAATCCTTTGTTATGAGCTCTTTTTTCCCCAGTTTTTAGTTTTTAGCTATTATCCATTAGCGATTACAGGAAGTCATGGTTTTAGGGTTTAGATGCAACTATGTAATTTTTGAATGATCTTCTTTCATTTCTCATGCTATTTTATCGTTTTATTGGGTTTTAATCATTAAGGCCTGTTTCATATTTTGTATATGAACAATCAAGTCATGCAAAGTAGACACTGACATATACTGAACGGATCTTAAGCATACCTCTTAAATACCATAACTCTCTTAAATAACATACTTTTATTAAAACTACTTCGTTTTGAAGATTTTTTTAAAAAACAAAATAATATTAAAAGAGAGCGGTCCCACCTGCTTTCTTTTTATTTACAAAAATGACAACCACGGCCTCACTTGTTTTTTAAAAGAATCTCCAAAACGACGGAATTTTAATAAAGGCATTCTATTTAAGAGGTATGTTTTAGATCCTTCCTCCTGATATATAATCTCCTTAGTTATGTATCAATATATGGTAGTATTGTGGTAAGTCATGTAACTATATTTGTTGGGTTACAGGCTACTGTTCTATGATCACATTCACTTTCCCAATTGATGTAACATTAGTATGCCCATGAATTCATTTCTTAGGTTTTAAAAGTAAGCCATTTGTAGCATACTTGTATGATAAGTCCATTAGTAGTCAGGGGTGGATCTAAAAATATTTGTCAGCAGGGGCGGATTTTCACTACAAAAAAATGGCCGGCAATGAAGGACAAATCTTTCACGAGAAAGAAATAGTATATTACTCACGAGATTTATTGTGAAAAAAACTTTTCTTTGCGCTATTCCTCGTTTTAGAGCTCTACAATAAAAGTTTCATTCGTTAAGTTAGTGACTAAATAATTTTTGTGAAGAATATATTGTTAAAAATGTGTTCTTCAAAAATTATATATTGTAAAAGATTATTTTTGTTTGGCGAGGAGATGATTTCCTCACAATTAACATTTTGAAAATTATATATTGTAAAAATGTCTTCATAAATAACAATTTGTAGAACATAGTTACTTTAGAAAGGTTGAATTTCTTTCATTAATTACATATTGTGATTTTTTTTAATTTATCGAGAAGAAATTTCTTCGATAATGCTTCTATTAAATAATCAAATCATTGCAAATTTAAAATATTTTTAAAATTATTTATTATTTTGTAATCAATATCAAATGAAACATTATATTATATAAATAACCAATTGTATAATATTCCACAACTAAATATATAATAATCAAGTAACAAAACCTACAAGGCTTGTAATAAAAAAAATGTAGGTTTCCCAAAGGCCTAATACCTAAAATATTTACTCATTAATACAAGTAAAAAGGTAAGAAAAACAAGTTATAAAAACTTTGTAGCTTTGACATGTTAAGTCATCTCTTCAATGTTATAATTTTCTTTAACACAAGGTTGGTCTTGTAAACTTTAGCATGTCAAAGAAAAAAAACACCAAAACATAACTTCAAATATTTAAATGAAAAGAATATGACAAAAGATTAAATTGGCAAAAAACTTAAAGCGATTCCACAAGTAAAAGTTATAGTTCCACAAGATCTGTCTCACATGAATAGTAAATGTGTCCCACTTATGTGAGAAAAACTTATGAAAATATAAAATTGTACTTGTGTGAAAATATCGATTCCCTAATTAAATGATAAACATTATTAAAACGATTAAAGATGAGAGTTTGATACCCATGTATATACACTTATAACCAGATACACCAATAAATGTACAACAATATATATATATATATATATATATATATATATATATATATATTTGCCTCCTCCAAGTTTAATTCTTCCATTAATCTGCTCCCTTGAATTTATTAACTTACATATTTGTCTTTACCTCTATATATATATATATATATATATATATATATATATATATATATATAAAAGTCGACAGCTGCATATGCTGCCTCTCCACAGATCCGCCCCTGTTAGAACATTTACAATAGTTTCCTTATTTCTATCATTATGCAGGATAAAGATTCAATTTTTTCACTATGTACCCAACAGGTTTCTTATATTGATTCCTTAAATAATGAAATTTAAAAGTTAAAATTTTAAAGTTCCAACAGTCAAAGAATGTTTTGACCGTTGTAACTATTTGACCTTTGTATTAGTTTTATGCGTTAAAGCTTATAATAGATGTAATATACTACAACCTCTTGTTTTTAATTATAAAATTGCTATTAATTTATTAATCTTTTTTGAAGTAAGTATGTGATATTTTTAAATTTAAAATTAATATAAATTTAATCAATACATATTGTAACTTATTTAGAAAAAAAATTACTATTACTTATAAAATTTATTATTTTTTCAATTCTTAGCAAGATTATTAAGTTTGAGAATGCATCAAATTGACTTATAAAAATTAATAATAATCTTATAATTTATAAAAGAGAGTATAATTTATCAATTGTATTCCACTGTATAATAACTTTTATTTTATTTTAAATTTTAAGTATTTTATGGAGCGAGTATTGAATGGATTGTAGCTGCAAATGTACATAAGATCAATATTAACTTTTAAAAAGTTAATTTGTGATATTTTAAATTTAAAAAGTTAATTTTTGATATTTTAAATTTAAAATTAATATGATTCATTTAATTTAAATTTTGAAAATAATAAATTTTATAATTAATTAATAGTATTTTTATAATATTTATAATTACGGACATAAATTAAGTAAATTTATATCAATTTTAAATTTGAATACGTTTGAAATTAATTTTTAAAAAATAAGTCAATATTAGTTTTATAATTTGAAAATGAAATAGTAAAAAAGTCATGTGACAATAATGTCAAGATGTGTATGATTGATGAGTTGTCCACTTAAATGAGGGTGTGAAATGTCATTTTGCATATATAGAGAACTGTCTTTTGACTCTCTCACTCTGGGGAGTAAATTCCTATATAGAGATTAAAATAGAGGGTTAAATAAGGATAAAGAAACTGTTGGATAATGATTTGTTGATATATTCTTCAAAGTTGAGGATAGAGTGCTTATTAGGGAAACTGTTGTGAATGCTCTTAGTAGTTGCAACGTGATGTGTTTGTTGGTATTTTATGTCTTCTCAAATCTATATGTTGTTTCCATTGCGTTTAGGAGAGAATTTTTTTCAGTAGTAACATTTAGGAACCTTTGAAGGTTATGTAGCCAATAAAGAAATATTCCCAGTGCTTTATGCCCATGAAACTTTTACCAACTTGATGTTCAACACTGCCTATTTCAACCTATATAGGTTTTTCTTGCAATTCTGTGGTAATGCTTCTGGATGTTCAAAATCTTGCTGATGAAAACGGGCTGAAAAAGATGCCTTGGACAGCTGCATCCTTCTTGATTCCCTTAATTTAGCTTCCTTAGGTAGCAGCTGCCATTTGCAACTACCTTGATTTCAGCGACTGCTATCGGTTTTATCTACTCTTTCCTGCTACTGGATGCTATGTATAATACTCTATGTCCCATATTATTGCGACTTTGCAAGTCCTAAAATGCTCGTCTAAAAGCCATTGTACAAAACATTAAAATCTTCAGAGATTTGTTTAAAGATGACGTTAATGACATGTTTTTCTTACTAGTCGGAATTTTCAACTTGAACAGTCAATTTGGTACTGAGGGAGTATAATTCTTTGCATTTTTGAGTACGGAAAACATGATATTAGGATTCTGTATGTCGCACTCAACAAGGCTCATCTTTTTTCAAAGAACCTCTCACTAACCGTCTGGTGTTATATTTTATGAAGTTCTGATCGGTTTCTCAAAAGTTCTGCGGTGGGGAAGTGTTGATCTAATGAGTAGGCTTTAAAACTTGAACTCTAAATTATTAGCAGTTTCATATTTCAGTTTCACCCCTCTGAAAAGCAGGATTAAGGCATTCTTGTCGGTTGACATCTTTTTTTCTTTTGGGTGGTAGAGACAATAGGAGTGAGGGAGTAATATAGCTAGAACGCTGCCCCCAGTTTTCTGCACCTTTTCAGCTGAACAATGTCTGGTTTGATGGTTATGGACACGTATATTTCAACGGACAATTTGTATTCTAAAGCATGATTCTCTGCTGCTTTTTGACTAACTATAAATATTGTTTGTATTATCATTTATCGTTCTCAATCTAGTCTACTTCATGAAAATGCATGTACTCTGAACGATTTTCCTGCCTGTCAATTTTCATTTCTTAAATTTGTAGATATGTTGGAGCATTCATTTTTTATGCTATTATTACCAGGCTACAGACAAAAAATCACCAATGGAGTTGATCAACGAGGTTCCACCAATCAAGGTTGATGACAAGATTGTTGCTTGTGAAGGAGGTTAGTTTCTCTCAAACTGATTAAAGCTTTTCTTTGCAACCAATCTTATGAGAAGCAAGTCAATATCAAGTACTAAACAAGTTCATCCATCCCATAAGAGCACGACATCCAAATTTTATATTCAGCGGAATTTATTTCCTTTAATATTTTGTCATTGTGTTTCAGACACTAATCCCGCACTTGGGCATCCAATTGAATTCATATGCCTTGACAAGGACGAGCCAGCTATCTGCAAGTATTGTGGTCTACGCTATGTTCAAGGCCATCATCACTAAGAGCATGGGGTGATTTTTACTTACCATGTTTAAGCTGTACTTTGCCAACATCTTGGTGTACTTTAATGTTTCTTTTCAGCAAAAATAAGAATCTTATATGCTAACAAGTAGCAACACATTGTCAGTGGTTCAAACTTCATGTATTCATTGTATGATACAAAATTTGTGATTATATTTATCTGCAGGAGAAGGATATAGTCGCACAAGTTTTTATTTAATGTTAAGCTAGTGCACTTGAGTTACCTTAAATCCAACTTAAACCACAGTATCTTCTGATACTGGGCTTATGCAATATGCAAACAACCAGGTAGTCTACTTTCTACACGACCTTGGCTAAAAAATGAGCAAAAGAGAGGGCTCAATAATTTTGGTGCATTGGTTGACTTTTAAGCCCCAAGGTCACTGCACCAAAATGGCGCTCGAATAAGATCCACAAGTACGTTTGGACTCCAAAAGCCCCAAACTAAACGTACATAAAATCAAAGCCAATAAAAAATACCCAAAAAATTGTTTTGGCATGCATTCATGCAAATACCTCAGAATCATTATTGATAATAGAGACTAAATTAACAAACCAAAAATTTCCGGGAGTGGGGATGATAAACATATAACTAATTGCCTATAATTAATCCCTTTGAAACACATGCCTGGGATTCATCCGAATTTTTATTCATAGTTGGAAACAAAATTAGCATACAGAACACGAAAAATAATGATGAACATATAATTGACTAATTGAGTAAAAAATAAGCCGCTTACTGTTGTATGATAGAAATGAGTAATTATCCATTTGCTCATTCTCTGGTAACTACCAAAACTCCGCCAAACAATGAAACTAACAGCTATCAAGCACTTTTACCAGCCATGTTCCTTCTCTGTTGATGCTCTGATACTTTATAATCTATGACTTCACGAAACAGGTTCGGGTCAAGCACACAGTTCTCACTACCATAAACGGCGGCCTGAACACCAGTCATCAGCTTTGCTATCTCTCTTCCTGAAAATCCATCTGTTTTCGCTGCAGCTTCCCTCAAAATATCATCCGTCAAGCCCTTAATTTCTATCTTCTGCTGCTCTTTCTTGAACAAATAAGAGAACAATCCCGGCTTTCTCGCCCCAGCTTGTGCAATGTACTTGTCCAAATAAAGTTTGAGAAGCTTGAATCGTTCATCTTCTCCGGGTAAAGGAAATTCTAGGACTTCATCAATACGGTCTGCCACAGCTGAATCAAGATCACCTGGACGGTTTGTAGCAAGAGCAAGGACTATGTCTTTGGACTGGTCACCTGTGCGGAATAGGAGGGCATTGAGTGCACTCCTCTGAGCTTCACTCATATAGGTTTTGTTACGCCTGAAATTCCATCCATAATCAAATTTGAGAACATTAATTCTCCACAATTTACACATGAAGAGGACAAGTGCAGTCATTATTTAATTACAATACATGAAATGGACACAAATTATATTGAAGGATTACCTATTTAAGTATAGGGCTATAAATACTAAATAGTAACTGAAAAATTCGTAGTCGTCCGCATCCGTATTCGAAAAAAAAACAGAGCGCATTCAGAAAAAACGGATATATCCGTATTCGATTTAAAGGCATTCGCAAATAAATGGTACGAATACGGATATAGGCGTATTTATATTCGTTTAACATCCGACCATAAATATATTTGGCAGATAGCGGATCCGTATATATATTTTAATTATTATATAATAAGCAAAATAATTTTTTTAAAGTGGTCTTCCTTAAAACTAGTTTTCACTATCATACGAAAATTATTTTAAAAATGTCATTTCACTTCTAAAAAGTAGGAAATAATGCTTGTATAATAATTATGTTCAGTGTCTACAAATGTGTTAGATTTCAATCTAATTCCAAAGAATCACATTTAACTATGGTAAAACGTATTTTATTTTTAGATATCTTAAGGGAACCGCAGACCTAGGATTATGGTATCCTAAAGGCAACCATTCAATCTTGTCTACTTTTCTGATTTTGATTATGCGGGCCATCACGTTGATCGAAAAAGTACTAGTGTGACATGTCAGTTTCTAGGTAGGTGCTTAGTTTCTTAGCTCTCTAAGAAATAAAATTTTGTATCTATCTTTACCATTGAAGTAGAATGCATAACAGCTACACGGTATTGTGCACAAATCTTATGGATGAAACAGACACTCGCATATTACAATGTCAAATTTGACTGTCTATTCTATATGATAATACGAGGGCAATCAACTAAAGCAAGAATCTTGTTTTGCATGAAAGATCCAACCACATAGATGTTTGATATCATTTTCTAAGAGATTATGTAAAAAGTGGTACTATCAGAATGGAGCACATTGACACAGAGCTAAACAAGTGCTGAAAGATTTTGCAAGCTACGTATTGATCTAGGTATGTCAGAAATCCCTACTTAGTCTAGGAAATTTTTAGGATTGATATACTTTCACTTGAAATATAATTTTTCTTTTAATTTTACCATTTTTTGAGTTAGATCAATTTGTAGGTGATTGGGTCATAAACCTGTCTTTTTAGAGGATGAACACTTCTCTATAAGAATTCCACTAGCAATTTCTTCCATCAGATATTTTTTAAATTAATTTTGTGATTATATGTATTAATATATTAGATTAATTAGATAACAATATCTAGTTTATTAAATATAAAATTTAATAAAAAAACTAATGTGCATTGATTTATATACAATAATTATTAATATAGTTAAAAACACATGTATAAGTTAATTAATATCATATATATTAAAATAACATAATGGCTAATATTTAACTATACAGGTATTAATCAACACTTAAATATATTAAAATTATATAATAGTTAATTAAAATATACATATATATATACCGTATATAAACTATATATATAATTTCTATAAAAATAAATACAAATACCGTATAAGAATAGTATATATCAAAATTTGGTATCATCTGGGTCATTGAAGTCAAAAACACAAAATAACCTTGATCCTACACTAATCGTGAGAAGCAATCAAAGTGCGACATGTGGATTCCAGTAATTTCCCTTCCCAACCATCCAATCAATTTCTCAACCCTTCTAGCCCGTTCCATCAGCCAGAGCAATCAAAGTGTGACATGTGGATTCCACTAATTTGCCTCCCCAACCATCAAATCAATTTCTCAAACCTTCTAGCTCGTTCCATTAGGCAACAAGAGGAGATATATAAAAGGAAAATAAACAAAATATCATTCATTCTCTCCCATATAAGACACCTTTCTCTCTCATCTTCGTTTGCTCTCAAAACCCTAGCTAACCATGTACCAAAATCAACATTTCTAAGTGTTTTTTTTTCAAAATCTACTCCGATTAAACCGTATTTATCCACCAGATTATCATAGTTACCGCATTGATTTTTCAAAAATCTGAAGTCTAAACGAATTCGAACACCCGAATATTCGAATAATCTGTTTATTCAAATAAAATAAATAAAAAACGGATATTATCCGTATTCAGATATTATTTCGAATACCAAATAACATTTTTAAAATCTGCCGAATACTGGATACGAATACTAGCGAATTGATTTTTCAAATACGGATTACTACTGTATCCGGATCTGTATATATCCGTTACACCCCTATTTATGTCAACCTAGTTCCTCCACTAATTTTTTACTACCAGTTGGTCATTTTTCATGGATTCAATGATTAAGTATTACAACGACCAACTTTCACAATCAGTCGATCATATTTTTCTATAAAAACTCCAAGCTGAAGCTAACATGGCAGGAATTAAAATTTTAAAGCAATAATAAGCTATTAGTAGCTTATTTGTTAAACTTGACCTCTTCAAAGGAAGCTGAACACTTTATTGAGAGATTAAATATCACATTATCAGATGAGTATGGTTAATAAAACCATGGTAGTAGCACTTACTCGCACAAAAATGCATCTGCTTCGTCAATAAAGAGTAACAACCCTCTGTTAGACTTCTTCGCCCAATCAAACAACTGGTGTATCTTGGTAACAGCTTGTGAACCCAGTGGCGCAACATCTCCACCCGTCATCAATGCGTAATCAAGCCCCTAGAACACGTCAAATAATTATCAGACAAAAAACAGAAGTAGCACAATCTTTAACGTTAACGCATAATGAAATTCAAGGAGATTAAGATTAAGAGGATGGGAACATAGAAAGAATCACATAGGCTAAGATCAATACCGATTTGCGGGCTAGCTCCCTTGCAGCCATTGTTTTCCCAGTTCCGGGAGGGCCAAAAAAGAGCATGTTTCGATATGGAGCCTGATGAGATTTTGTATTGGCCGTCGCACTAGCCAATTGCTGAATTCTTTTTTGAAGAGAAGGATGTAAAATGACGTCACCAAAGCCATTACCATTTTTAGAGGCAGGCCCTTTACCAGAACCACGTAAGAGAGAGCTAAAGCCACGTGAGAAGCCTGACCAAGGATATTTCCCGATGGTAGACTCTCTAACCAATGATGGCTGTCCTAATATTCTGTCCACGTAACTCCAAATCACCTTTGCACCTTCTCTGCAATTTATGAAACAGACCTTCCATAAGTCATTGAAATCAAATAAACAGCTGGTAAGAAAATTCATGTTAAAACTTAAAACAACTATTAATTAAAAAGAATATGTATGCTAAAACAACCACCCTGCTGTTTTTTTTGAGGCCCCCCCCCAACTCTACCCCTGGAAAGAAAATATGCTAGTCCACTGTCCACCAAAATTGTAATGCATCTTACTGATGCATATATAGAAAAGATTACCAAATATATCACCAGAAAACTCCAGTCGCATATATGCATATTAAACCTTATTTCAACAAAGCCTTTTTATGCCAAACTAGTTGGGGATATATATATATATATATATAAAATAGTCGAATAGTCGAACTTTAAATCACATATAGTCCATCTATTTTGCTTCATTACCAATCTTTAGTCCTGAAAAATAATACATTATCTGCAAGCTTGCAAGTGTTTTCTGTTTCTTAGGTAAACCTGTCAACTATAAACCTTTTCTTGTTCTTTTTTATATTAACATGACCTGTCAATTATAGACCTCTAAGTTAACAAAAAGAAAGAAAAAAAAAGTCCTCCCCAAAGTTACATAAAAGTGCTTGTTGGAATATCACAAGTTCAACCTTACAGATCTTGCTACGAACACAAGAACAGACACCCTCCAGAAAATACACAATAAGAAAGGTCATTGCTGGAGTTGCAAGAAGAAGCGAGAACCAGAAATACTGACCAAAACTATATAAAAGATCTTCATAAGTTTCTAAGATTGAACATAATGAAGAATAATACAAAAACTAATTTCACACAATTTAATACCTTGTTGTGTAGATCCCTGCTGCAAGAGCTGTTACACCTCCAACAGCTACAACTAACTTATTTTGATCTGTTAATATTGCTCGCAAGCCCCCTAAATACAATAGTTAAGTCCTCATCAGACAACTTTCTGACACAAATAGAATACAGGGGAGAGGAAAAAATCTCAGAAGAATAATATTTGGCCTAATTTCAGATAGATAAACACAAACTCAACCATCCAAAAAAGAGAAAAGATGAGCCAATATTAGATTTTACTAAAACATGCCAAGAGTGAACACTATGCGACTGCAACCAGGAAACACAAGGCAAGATAAGAAATCCCAATATCCATTAAAATACGAAAACAAAGCTTAGACACTTCGAAAAAGCTATCATATTTGATTCAAAGGGGAGAAAAGTTATCTTATTCAAACACTGATGATCATATGGCAATTTAGGAGACTGTGCAACACTTCTCCGATGTGTTCGTAATTTAAACATCCTTAACTTTGGACACAACAACAGTTTCTTGTGATTTAATGCGACTGATAAATATTAATGTTGAGATACACCTTCACATAGCATCCCATTGTTACAGAAACCAAATTAAAATTCTATTAAAATATATATAATATATAATATAATATATAACGGTACAAAGTTATACCAAAAGATTAGGAATAGGAGGGAGATAGAAATATTTAGTCAACATATTTACACACATTGGATTTTGTCTTTACATATACATGCAAATATTCTTAAATCTTAATTTCACCCATTAACATGACAAACTTTCTTATGACTTGCAAGTTGCAAGTTCTATATTGAATAAATTTGATATTTTAAATTAAATTAAATTAGTAAAAATAAGCATCTATTAAATTTCTATTAATAAGTAAATATTTCTTACTAACAAATAAAACTGTGTCCCCTTTTTCGCTAATGCAGTAATGTGTCCCTAACAATGTCGAGTCTTCATAGTATAATCATCAGAGCTGACTTGAGCCACTGCAAGGCAATTACTAAAGTTTCAAATTAATCCTACATGCCTACTTGACCTCTGTAATTGAATATGGAGAAACTAGGCTGAGATACTGAGAATTTGCAAAGACAAAACATATGTCACTAGTAGAGTAACTTTTGAATAAATATTACTAATATGGAATTAAGATATTCCTTTGCAAAGATGTTGAGAGGGATACCTCCAATGTGATCAAAGGTTGTGTTTATAGCGGCAACCCATTTTTCTCTCTCTGCACTTGCACGTTCTACCAGCATTCGTCTATTAACGTCTTCAGCAAGCTTTGCTTCATGGGCTCTTCCTTCTGCTTCTGCCATAGCCCTCACCCTGATGGTTTCCCGCTCTATCTCAGCCTTTTCCCTTTCTGTTTGCCTACGTTGTGCCTGAATTTGTTCTTCTGTTGCTCGTCTGGCTTGTTCTTGCCTGATAGATGATTCTTCTTGCATTTTTACAAGCTCTTGGTTTCTAGTTCTGTGATGTTCATTTTCTGCCTGAAAATATTAAGAAATATTGTCATTTTCCACTCTGGAACCTCCAATGTTAATTAAATAATAATAAAGTAACATGCCTGCATCCTCTTCCTCGCCAATTCATCCTCATAACGAGCCATCTGTGATTTTATCTGTGCCTGCTGCTGAGCTAACTTTTTCTGTTCATCATATATTACCCTTTGCCTCTCCTACAAAATAGCAACATTATAATGACAATAAAAATCAGGAAAATATTTTTGGAAAACATTGTAATACTGGAAGCATGTAGTCAAAGTAAGACACTTTAAAAATCATATTATCTATTAATCATTCTAAGAATTGCAGCTCATAATTCGAGTAAAACTTAATGCAACAGTTTATGGCTTTAATCACTATCAGAAAAAAGTGAGAAGGGGTAGGACTACTGAATTAGTGGCAGACATCCATTTCATACAGATGAGAAAGATAATGAATGTAGACATCTAAAAATCTTCTTCTTCGGCAATGGATAACTTCAGATTTGCTAATAAAACATGCATAAATAGTCACTAAACAGGGCACACTTCAACCTAAGAAACTAAGTTAGAAACAAAAGTTGATTCAATATAAGGAAATCAATCAATCAAAAGACAATAATGCAGTAGGTTGGAGCCATCAGGTAGTCAAACAAGTCCCAAACAAAGTAAAGTTGTACTAGCATACACAACAAAAATTAAGCTTACAGTTTCAGCCTGGGCTTGCATTGCCTTAAACTCTGCTGCTTTAGCAGATAATTCTGTCTGCCTGGTTTCTTCTTGCTTCTTCATCACCTCAAAAACCTATATCGACACCAAATTACCATTAATCCCACCAGGAAACTAACAAAGGTTTTAACATGACTTTACCAGAGGATACCAAAGCCACCACCTTTCTACCCAAACATTGACTACTACCAATCACAAGTCAACATAAAAACCCCGTCATAGAAAAATAACATTTTACATACCACTCAATAGTACTAAATTGGTAAAAAAAAAATATACCCCCAATCAAAATGTCTAACGCTCACAGTATCCACTAGAATATTCAAGAATTCCCTCACTAGATATTTAAAACCATCAACAAAAATTGGCAAAAAAAATGTAAAGCCCGAAACTTGCACTCTTTTAGCAGAAAGTATAAACATTAAACAAAATTACAAAATAAAAAATAAAACCTTTTTGGCATGGGAAGAACTGTTAATCTCTCGCAGAGCCTTTGCACCTCTCTCCAAAGCCTCGGGGTCAAACCCAGCCGAAGTCGTCCGCGGATTATCATTGCGAACTCGCGAAGCCTGCTCGGCATTTTCCGCCGGTTTATCGGCCGCCGGAGAAGACAACGAATGAGCTTTTGGCGTTACTGTCGGAGCAGAAGGCGAAGGAGAAGAAGAAAAAGGAGAGAAATTGAAAGGGCCATCGGCATAAACATGCTCTACGCTTAGTGTTGCAGAGGCTATAGCCGATAAAAGCCCTGCTTTTGCGATAGCCTTTGCCATTTTGCCCCCTCTCTAAAACCCTAAAAACCCAGATAGGGAATGGTTGTTTAAAAGAGATTAGGGGTTTAGACCGTACGAACTGTAAGAAAGAATGTGTTGGATTTTATTGGTGAGAAATAAAAAAGGCTTGGAAAACAAGGAAGGGATTGTTGAACACTACTTGAAGGCTTCCATGTCATGAGGGAGAGCTGAGAGAAGAAGGATCAGGGTTTTTGTAGGGTTTGGGGAATTTTTATTTTTTTTTAATTTTTTGGGTAGCTTGATTGTATTGTAAAGTGTATATTATTGTTTAATTATATAAAAATATATTACTTATTAATAAAATTATAAAAAACTCGTTTTTTATGAACTAAATAATAATAAATTTGAGTTACAATATTACTAAAATTTATTAGTTTTAATAAAAAAAAATAGTATAAAAAATATTAAAAATAATTAAAAATTGATTAGTCAACTTTACCAATTTTTCGGTCAACTAGTTCATTTCGATTTTTGACCAAAACTGGGTAATTAGTTCAATTTGAATTGAAGTGCTGACCGATTTCAATTTTAACTAGTTTAACTGTCGGTCCGGTACGAGTTTCACAATCTTAGTTAAATAATATAATAACGACACTTTGAATTTACGATCATTACATTATTTGATAATGTAGATACTCGAAATTTTGCATTCTTGTTACTAACCATGCAGGAGGACAAAATCGTCTTTTGTCTTCCAGAGACAACTCTGGAACTCAAAATCATCAAGTCAACCCCCAGTAACAACTTTGGGAGATCAAGTCCAACACGGTGTCAATCCCGGGAGATTAAATCAAATCTCGGTGACAACCTCGGGAGATCAAATAAAATCCTAACGACAACCCTGAGAAATCTTCAAATCAACTTCAGAAATAACCCTAAATACAAACAAGAAGCACTAGTAGTCAAACCTCAGATATAACCCCGAGGAAGACAGATGCCGCCACGACAAGCCCTGAACCAACACGGGAGGGAAAATAGTAATTTTGCCAACTCAAGATCAAATCAAGTCAAATCACTGTCATAAAGGTCATACATAACCATACTGTCAATCCCGAGTGAAAATAGCGCAAGACAGCTCAACGGACTGACTGCGAAGACTAGAATATCTGGTTATGGACCTGTCTTCTTGAATTCGAAAAAGGTAAAGTCTCATGTGTAAGACCCCAACTTATTATAAATGAAATTTAATTTCCTCTATTTATTATTTTGAAATAGTAAGGGTTGATTTGATTAATGTGGATAGTTATGGGTAACATGCGCAAATATTTTAAATAAGCAAGTGGTTATAAAATATTCATTATTATCGGAGAATATTCGTTTGGTCGTGGAATATTCTTGTTGTCGGGGAATATTCGTACGACGGCACAGCCTTGTGTGGGCCCCATAACGTAAAGCGATTGGATGAAGGAAAACAACAAGTATAAGTTGTTTATAAATAACGGCGTAGTTGTTACCGTTAATACTGTTGGAACACCCGGTGGTTAAAACACAGTAGAACACGGTGTTGCATCAATTATTGATTCTTACATAAGAAGGCACTACTCAATAATTGTTACAGTAATTACTGTTCAATATTTTATTTTATTGATTCAATAATTGTTGCGTTGATATTTTATATTATTGTTGTTTTAATAATTGTCATTACACAATATTTTCCTTTATCGAATTAATAATTCATATTATTTGAATAATATTATTAGATATCATTATTGGCAATGTCTAGAAAGTTCTGTCTAAGGAGAGGTTTGGTCACCTAATTGCGCGCCAGTAAGGAGAAATCCTTATTGAAAAGTCCCCTTTTTCCTGGGAACGGCCTGGTTGTCAGTATTGTGATTCTGTAATATTATTTGTGGATAATTAATTATTGATTTACATGATAAGGAAAATATTCATATTATGTGGATATAGATGGAGAAAAAATTTAATGCGACAATTGTTGAAAAATTGATATTTTATCTTTTCTGATAAAATAATTCATTTAAATATATTATTATATTTTAATAATATAATAATGGTGATATTTTTACAATGAATGTGGGATATATGAATAAATGAGGAAGAAGAGTATGTTTGTTACTAAAAATATTTAAAACATGTTTTTCATGTTTGTGGACCCCATTTCTTGACTGAAATTTGATTATGACCTGTAAAATTGTTCGTATGTGGATTTCGGTCAATTTCTGCTTGGAATTTGGAAAAACTTAAACTTACAAAGTTGTAGAAAATTGAATTTCCTATGGAATGGACATAAGATTCGAATTTTTCTGATAAAGGGGCTATTTATTGTGAATTATTGAAGTTCCGGTATATCGGGTCTGAATCGATTTTTTGGGGTTTTAAATATTTTTATTTAGAAAAACGTTTTTGGTGATTTTGTCACTTGTATGGCCAATGTCTTGAGCAAAAAAGTGGGCTAAGAAAAATTTATATACATATATTAATATTTTATTAAATTTTCTGCTTTGGTGTTCTAAGCATTTTCCTATAAATAGGGTGCTTAGGTTAGAGTTGAAAATCACACCAGAAAAAAGTTTTCTCTCTCTTTCTCTCTCTATATTGTCGAGCATATTCTTGTGAGTATTTTAATACCTTGAGTGTTGCTATACGGTAAAAGATCCCTTCAGCACTATATCTAGTATTTCAGTCAGAAGTACTGTCTTTTCGAGGTAAGGGATGTTATTTTTTTAAAAATGATATTATTTCTTCTAATATCATTATGCTGGAATATTGGTAAGATTTTTCTTGTGAAATTCTTGTCTTTTAGTGTCGGGGTTACTATTCACTAATACGGCACTATTCACGTATACGACACTATTCACGTATACGGCACTATTTACAGAAAGATTAAATTTTCATTTTTGTCCAAAATATCTATTATGGATACTAGCTTTGATTGTATCCATGTTTTGATCATTCTTGAATTTTACTTCACTATGATTATTTACGAAGTATTTTTGAACTTGGATTGTTTAAAGTATGAATCCTTAATATTTGTTCTTTTGTTTCACTTGGATTCGTTTTCCTTAGTTCAAAGATGAATATTTGATGCAAGATATTTATTGATTGATGTTACATGGATAAAATATTGATGAAAAAACTTTTAAATTCATAGAAGAAAGTAGATTTCATTCTCTACGTAACTCTTCTAATGAATTATTATTTCCGCTGCGAATATTGATTTAAAACTTGTTGTCTATTTGTATTCTATCAGATTTTTTCCCTGTTGGAGACTAACGATAATTTGTTTTATGTTATCTTAGCCATAATATTTTTTACTGGGCTAGTTGAGCTCACCCTTTTCCTTTCTGTTCCATTTTTCTTCTCAGTAGGCGAGAATGTAGCGAGTACTAGTCGGGGTATGGAATGAAGATTCTAGAATGTCGTTTTAGTAGTCCTCACTATTTTGTAAAATAGTGTATCAATAATTGTAATGAGGACTTATTTGAGTGTTGATATTGTCTAGAAGACAATATTTGTTTTTAAACTCACAGTTTATGTGTTGTCGTATTTTGCACGATAATTGTATTAATAAAGTTGTAGTTGTTTCTGTACCATGTATTTGGCGACTTAGAATGGGTGTTGATACCTATTTTGGGGGCGTCACATCATGTCATTGTATAGCTCTCGGAAAGGGCTTTCCAGAAAGGTATAGCACGCCTCCATCGGATTCCCAGATTGAAAGTTAGAAAGGTTCGAGCAGACAGCGCATTGGTCGGAGTACACGTACTTTGAGATAAACCAACCAACGGGGTCGGGGCCACCCGGGTCAGCCGCAGGTTGACCCGCGACTGATTTGGTTTATAAATAGACCCCCCATCAACCATTTTTTTATTAAAAAAAGGAAATTCCGCTTATTTCAGCTCTTAACTATTCCAACAGTGTTCCAAATTCTAATATTGTTCTTTATAAACACTTTACACTTATAAAGATGTATCAAATTTTAATCGATGAAAATAGAGTTTTCAAGTTTCAAAAGTAGTTTAAAGTTTTCCTCACTGTACACTGTGAGATTTCTTCATATTTGAAACTTTTAACTATTTTAATGTATATATATATATATATATATATATATATATTGACCAGTCATGTCTCGATTGTGAATCTGTGGCTTTTCTTGCTTTAATATATATATATATATTTGTTATTAAATGTGATTAAATAGCAATTTTAATTATTTATTTGATGTAAATCTACAATATTCAGAGCTTGTCGACTAGATTTATCTAAATCTCGTTATATCTACCTTTTAACCGGTTCAAAAGTTATAAAATTAAAACCGTTGAGCTAGAATGGCTAATATTTATTTAAATCTAATTTTCTTTCTAGTTTGTAAATATCTAGCAACCTCGCTGCCCTAGATCTTTATCTAGAGAAAGTTGGAAGCTTTGGCTACACGCATATAAGGATTTAACTAACGAATCTCTTGTTTTGTGACGTTTAGAGTTAAATATGTTTTTTATTTTTATTTTAATTATGCAAGCTTTTAAATAATATCATGTGAGTAGGAGCCACGTGATCTAAGATCGAGCTGGCGAATCTAGATCTAGTTCCCATGATGGACTCTTTTCAGTTGTACCGCTAGCCTGCAAGTTTTGTAATTGTAAATATCGGACCATAAAACGGTTATCCGGGTTTAAGGTCCTCGTCATAGTGAAAACCTTATATGTGGTGCTCGGGCATACTTTGATGACTTTAATGCCCATAAGGAGTCCGACATTTATATATATATATATATATATATATTATTTTGTTGAAGATGCTTCGTATCTCAAGAATAAAATTAAGATAAGTCAAATAAGGAATAAAATAGATGTATCAAAGATCTCAATTACAATGTGAGCATAAGAGTTTACAAACATGTTTTCAAAACATCATTTCTGTTTATATTTTTCTTAAAATTAAATTTTTTATACAAGTCAAACCCTTTGTATATAGGTGCAAAAGAGACACAACACTATTTTCAAACAAAGCACTTAGGTCCAATTAAATACACACACTTCAAATAATTAGGGAATTGAAAAGACGCGGTAACCGTGTTTTCACGGAAGTCGGTGAGTGCCTAACACCTTTTCGTGCTTAACCAAACCCCCGAACTCTATGAATCTCGGTTTCCAAGGCCTATTAAACAAAGTCCAATAATTGGACATTTTTACAAAACTATTCATAACTCGATTGAGTTGGTACAACCATTTCACTTCTACCAACTGGCGGCTTTGTAAAAAAATATTTTTAAATCGTCGACATTTTATGTCGGACTCTTCTGCTAATTTCACCCTTTCAATAAGATTCGAACCATGTAGAAAACATAAAGGGTAAGAAATATTTAAAAGAGGAACTCTAGAGAAATTTTTTCCGACGTCAACAAATAAAATAATACTCTTTTCGTTTCAAAATTAAAGATATAATTTGACTATTAAGATCAAACAATGACATATTAAATTTTAAAATTGACACGACTCATAAAAGTTTAAAATGAAATAAATTTTATGATTAATAATTTTTGTTATATACTATACAATTATAATAATTGTATCAACTAAAATTAAATAAGTTCATATTAATTTAAAGTTTAATTTGTCGTTATTTTATCTCAAAAGTCAATTTATATCTCTAATTTTAAAACGGAATGAATATTAAATTTATATGAATATCGGTTAATAATCTAAACTTGCACCCTATCTTTAATTTTTTTAGGAAAATAGTATTACCTTTATATTATATAATTCCCTTTTTATTTAGTAAGAAGAATCCCATTTATAAAATTTATAAATTTTAAAAACATATATTTATTTTATATTTATAACTAAATTTATTAAATGTTTAGTTTAATAATGATAATAATTATACGCTTAATAATAAAAATGTGACCATATATTTGAGGATATTATATTGTGTAATGTATTACAGTCATATATAATTAATATTTTTAACTAAAAAAATTGACAAACGAAACTCTTATTAGAATTAAAGGAGTATATATATATATATATATATATATATATATATATATATATATATATATATATATATAGTAGGGATCAAGTGCTTACCCTTAAAAAGCTTACTCAGCTTACCTATTAAAAACTCCTACTCATTTCTCTCTCCTCGCTCAAAACAGTTCGCGTCATTTTTTCTTCTCTCTTATTTCTCTCATCTGAAAGGGCAAACTGAGGAATCCATCTGCTTTCGAAAAATCGAGCGAGAGAATCGATTCCATCTCCATCCGAAAATCGACCGAGAATCGATTCCAAATCTGAAGCATAATCCCACGGTCGACCTCTGCCCTCATGTGCTTCCAAAACAAGCCCTAATCCTGGTATGTATCCAATCCAAATCAGTTTTTTATGGGTATTCCAAAACAAGTTTTTTATGGTTATGATAACTTAGATTTTTGTTTGTCACAATAAGCAAAACAACTATTTCTCTTTCTCGTGGTGTTTTATTTGAAAAATTATAGTTTATTGTAATTAAAGCATTAAAAGATTCATCTTTTAGGAGTACAGGGACTGGAAATAAACAAGTATACAAATGGATAAAAGCTTATCATTATCACATTTTTTTCTAAGGCTCACTAGAGCTTTCAGTTAGTAAAAAATGGTATTCTGACATTTTGTGACGAAAGGTTATGGAAAATGAAAGGGTTGTAATTATCATGACAAAGTATAAAAAAGAGCTAAGGAATTTTTATTTGTAATTTGTGTGACATCGATCAGGAATGGGGTTAAAGTCCATGGTATTAATTTATTTATTACTATTATATGGATGGACTGTTGTGGCTCTGCTATTTTTCTTCAATTTTGGAGTAACAATGAAGGTCTTTTTTTATGCCATGAGTCATGAAGGATTGATAATTTCTTATGCTAGTTGCTAATTTGGGTTGTTGAGTCAGGGTGAGCCTATGTTGACCACTTGCTTACTTATCCAACCCAAGCTCTGCTAAACCCAAACTACATTTCTCACACATTTTATGAAAATTCCTCATAAAATGTAAACAATTGCTCAGTTCTACTGTATGTAATCAATTGCTAAACTGTTCTACTGTATGTAATCATTTGCTAAACTGTTTTAGTTGTAGGGGTTAAACTGTTTTAGTTGTAATATGTAATCAATTGCTCAGTTCTTGGGGGTTTACTTCTGGCTAGTTGTAGTATGTTCATTGCTAGTCTTATTATGCAGTTTTGTTATTTGAGTTGCTCGGTTCCATTTGAGTTGCAGCTATAGTCATGATTAGGGCTTAATCATGACATGTATTATGATTTTTATTTGAGTTGATCGATTACATGTGTATTATGTACTATTTGTGGTTCTAAAATATCAGTAACTGTATTCGTGTTTGAGGAACACTTTTTCACTTTTGCAGCTATGAACGCACATTGTGATTGTGAGAGGCGACCTCAACTTAAAACAGCATGGACCGATTCAAACCCAGGAAGAAGGTCTTTATCATGTCCAAATTATGGAAAAGTAACGGAATGGAGGAAGAGATGGAGAAAATACGTGCACTAGGCAAAATGCGAAGAAACAAATTTATTGCTGCACTTGTTATTTCTTGGTTATTGATTGTAATCATGTTATTGTAGATATACTAAATATTGTAATGTAATGTTGTGTTGAATATTGTCATGGTTATTGATTGTCAGGTTTGTAGTACTTGTTTCCAAGACTGAGGTATATTCTGGTGATTATGGATGTCTGTACTAGTTAAGTGATGCAATAGTAATGTTTTAGGTGTGAAGGATTTGTTGCATGGAAATTATACCGCAGGTTTGTTTCAAATGTATGGAACTGTACGCTGTAATAGTTAGAGCAAAATTTGGATGGTAAACAATTGTAATATGCTGGTTCAAAGTGAAGCACAAGCAGGTCATACTGTTTCAATTAGTCATACTGTTTGCTAATCAACTGTCTGGTCTCATGTCTGAAATTTCACAAGACCATGTGATTGTCAACTGTGCAACATTATTTCTACTGAAGAAACTTGTTTCACATTACTTTATATCCTGTGTGTTTTTTAGTGATATGGAATTAGAAGAATTTGCAGCACAAAGGTAAAACAAGCTGCAATACTACTGAATACTAATACATCTAAACACGATGCATATTCTCCACCTTCGAGTAGGGGGTAGGAATACTACCCAAAAAAATTGACCATTGCACTTGGCTAGCCCATTAGGCCAGTCTGCAAGATATAAACTAAGAAAAAATGCACGAGGCAGAGGATTTGTAGAGGAATGATAAAAAGTTAATTTTGTTGCAACTTCTTTAAGAATGTAAAGACAACATATCATTCAGATAGAACTATGGAACTACTACATGCACCTTGAACTATGGAAACTCCAATCATAATATAGTATAAACATAATATGACATCATAACTATAAAAGATTACAAGACCAAATTGCAAACTATAAGAAACTATCTATGAGACGAAAACTATCTAAACAGCCATATAAGCCTAACTAGAATCAGCACCCTCAAAATAGGCCTAGAAGCAACATAACCAGCAGCCACAAAAATAGAATTAGCAGCAAGACATTAGCATCAGCAAGCATAACCCAACAAACAACAAACTCAGCAGAAGCATTACCAACCAGTTGAAGAATAGTAATAACCAGCAGAAACCGCAACAACATTCCCATCAACGGACCCCAGCAGCAGTAACAAATAACAGAGGCAAAACATGGCAACAAACAGAACAACCCCTTCAGTCTTGCTGCCTTCAGTCTTTTGTGGAACAACTGATTGCCTGACATGAAATATGATATGTCAGCCATAAAGAGAAGGACATGCAGATCTATATCTAAAGAACAAATCTGATATACAAAATGAGCTAGTATGCAGATCTGATATGAACATTAAACATGACAATAAAGAATGAGTATGCAAATCTGATATGCATATCTATATGTAAACAAATCTGATATACAAAATGATATACAGAATGAGAATGCAGAATTACCTCAATATTTAGATTTAATGATTCACATATCAATCTCGGTAGCATCATCATTATCTACACTTGGAGCCTGCGTAGCATCATCATTTGATACTCTAATACTACATGTAAACAAAAATTAAAGTCAAATACAGAGCAAATACTAAAGTCAATTTTAAAATAATAGCAAAGTCAAAATACACAATTTGCTTACAGATTATTAAGATTCGGACAATTTCTTTTATCGTATGTCACACCAACTTCCCCACATGCATGACAACGTCTACTCTTGGCACTTTTTGCTTTCCCTAAAGCCCTTTCTTTGCCACCCTTTAGCCTTTTGCCACACCCTTTTGCTCGCACGTAGTTTGGATACACTCATTCCACCACACTCCATTTCCTTGTTTCTTTCGGAATCAGTCTTTCCAATAATTTTCTTTACCCTCTCATATCCATTATCTAGACATTCTTTTACAAAATTTGTGGCTTCTTCAATTGTGAGAGCACTATCAATCAAATTTAAAGAACGTTGAATCAATTGACTCCGCAAGAGTAAGTATGACTTGACATCTTTTATCGCCACACCATTATCATCAATTACATTTATTGATTTTGTTGTCTTTGTCCATCTCGATAAAATGTATTTTTTAAGCAACTTGTCAATATCATGATACTTATTCAAGTAAGCTAGTACATGCCGACATAGGATTCCCAAACTCTCAAATTTTTTGCAAGTGCATGTAGCATAATCCCAAGATTTGTCATAATGGATTTCTCTTACATTACACTTGTTGACATTCCTTCGACAAATCTTATATACATGGTAGTTGACATCCTCTTTCATAAGTTCAAACTTATAATTCAAGGACTCACACAACTCGTGTTCAAATTTATAATACATAGAATATGTATAAATGTCCACCATTTGACTTAAGAAGTGATTGGCAATTTTCATTCTCGGTCTCTCAATCAAATCTTTGTTATCTGATTCCAACTCTACATGTCGTTGATGTTGAAGGCCCCGACCAAATTGAATCATAAAATCCACTAGTGAATTTCCTTTAGAAACAACTCTTTTAAAAAACGCATGAGAACTCTCCGCTCGTTGGCTACTTGACATGCCAGCTGAGAAAACATGATTCACATGTGCGGGTGCCCATCTACAACGGATGTCATGCATTGATTGTAGCCATTTATTAGTAGCCAACCCACTTTTCTCCAACAACTCCACCCAAGTAGAGTCAAACTTTTCCACAGTCTCTGAATTCTAAATGCAATATGCAAACTCTTTATAATAAGCACTGTATTTTGCTGAGTCAATCTTCTCTGAAAATTTGGTTATAATGTGCCAACTACAATACCTATGAAATATCTTAGGAAGGATATGTGAAATAGCGTTTGTCATAGCCGGATCCTGATCAGTGATAATCATATTAGGTGCATCACCTGGCATTGCATCCAAAAAACACTTGAAAGGCCAAACAAAAGTATATATGGTTTCATCACTTAAGAAAGCACAACCAAATACAATAGTTTGACCATGGTTATTAACCCCCATTAGTGGTGCAAATATCATTCCGTAACGATTAGTGTTGTACGTGGTATCAAAAATGACAACATCGCCATAAAATCTATAAGCCCGTCTCGAAGCCCAAAAACAACGAGTAATCCTTTTTTCATCGTCTGTATCAATTGTAAAGGTGAATGCAGGATTTTTTTATTGTTCTAACTTCAAGTACTCATTCAACATATCGCCATCTTGTCCCTTCAGCTCATTACGATTGTCTCTTTCAAAATTATATAAATCTCGTTGCGTGCACCCGATATTTTCAATCCCCCCCGCCTGCACTGCAAGAAAGTTGTATTGTTGGCATTGTGGTATATTTACCATGCCAAGTTGTTGACTCAAACATTTTTGGGCAGCTGACACATTACGGTGCGATCGTAACAAATGTCTCTTATGTGGGGTTGACAATGGGTGACAATGGCCCTCTTCAGTTACGGTTACTACGTACAAGTCATTTCTTTTAACCACCACAATTCTTGCACTACAACCTTCTTTACGAGATCCACGTTTTCTTTTTGCATCCACATTAGCTAATAGTTTGCCCTTTCCTTGCTTATAACAGACATACTCCTTCATCACAATCTCACCGCTTCCCTCCTTTTTTTTTCTTGGTATGCTTTCGCACACTAAAACCAGCATGTACTGCATACGTATTGTAAAAAGTTTGAACGTCCTCTAATGTTTGAAATTCTTGACCTAGCTTAGGCGTAAATTCATCGGCTACTTGAGGATAGTAGACAACTGATTTATCATTGTTCACATCCAACCCCTCTTCAATCAAGTCATCCCTCTCCATCTCCATTTCAAAATTATAAATGCAATCTAAATTCATTTCTGCATTATCCCCACAACTATCAATTTCAAGGTTCATAGAATCCATAATAAACAACAGTTCCCTGAGAATAAATTTAAAAGAACGATTAAGTAAAACTTGTCATTCAACTTTCATAAAAGGAGATAAACAATCAATTTCAACTTTTTCAAATTCTAGAAAATTTCAGGAATGACATTGTGCCATTTTAAGAAAGAAAGAAATAAACTGGCATAAGCAAATTGCATCACCACTAATAATATTCTGACTATGCTTTGAGATTATTCAACAATATAATATTAGTATCACCACTAATACATATATGCTCCAATCTAGTAAACCAAATAAAAATATTAGTATAATTTAGCCCAATCCAGCAAACCAAATAAAAACTCAAATACCCTGTGCATATATTTCTGGAATTTTAAAATTTTCTAATTCTCTGACAATTTCAACTTTTTCAAATTCTCTGTCATATGTTTTGAAATTGAGTCAATTTCAAGGAAAAGGGAAAAAGTACATTAAAACAAATCAGTTTCAAGAACGCATATTCGTTCCTATTAGGGCTTTGCTTTGTCTGAAGAAATCGCACCTTAAAAGCTTATCCCAGATGTCAGAAGAAATCGAACACAGATTCGTTCCTATTAGGGGCTTTGGTTTGTCTGAAAACACGAAAAATGAGAGAGAACATTTTTAATTAGGGCTTGATTTGGAATACCCATAAAAAATTGATTTGGATTGGAGACATACCAGGATTTAGGGCTTCTTTTGGAAGCACATGATTGAGAATCGGATGAGGGACGGATTTGTATATGAATTTTCCGGATGAAGATGACACCTAGCTCGCCCCTTTCAGATGAGAGAAATAAGAGAGAAGAAAAAAATGACGCGAACTGTTTTGAGGGAGGAGAGAGAAATGAGTAGGAGTTTTTAATAGGTAAGGTGGGTAAGCTGGATCAAGTGCATACCCCTTATTTTACTCACACGTGCTCACCCCCTTTAGCGACGGACCCGGCGACGATTTCGGTCATACAATATATATATATATATATATATATATATATATATATATATATATATATATATATATATATATATAGTCCGGATCAGGTCCGGACTCCCGAACCATAACAAAATCCGGACCCTTTTTTTTACTTTTTTTTAAATAACTAAAAATAAATAAATTATGGAACTTGAATTTTTACATAATACAGTGTTTTGGGTGTGATTTGGATGCAGACAACAAAACATGTATGTACATACTGTTCAAGTTCCATAATTTTTTTTAGTTGTTTTAAAAAAAAGTTCAAAATTTTCTCTCGTTCGAAAGGTCCGAACCTGATCAATTCTCTCTCTATATTTATTATATAAAACAGGACAGAGAGAGAAAATAGACAAATGTCACGTCCAAAATTAAGGTCAGCAGCTCTCTCATTCCTCCCATTTCAAATTTCAAATCCTCTATCTCTCTGTCCTTGGACACACAGTAGCTGAGAGATAACATGGAGCCTGAAAAACAAAAACAAAACACGCGAAGATAGAGAAACACGAGATCAACGAAGATCGACTTCCCACTGACTTCTCTTCTTGGCTCTCCTCTTCCGCTCTGCGGCACCTTAGGTCATGCTGATCGACTTCCCACTGGTATTTCTTTAATTTCAGTTTGGTTGTCTTAGAGTTTAGCTTTATTGGGTTTATGAGGTTCTTGATTTGATTGAATCTGAATTTTTTGAATTTTTTTTAGGGTTCCTTTTAATTTGTTTGATGTTTACAATTATGTTTCTTGGTTAAATTGATCAGTATTTTGTCTTGGGCTTCCCATTGTGCGGAGTTATCTTGGGCGTGTAGAGAGAGAAAAAAAACTTGGCGGAGAAAGTCTGAGTAAGAGAGAGAGAGAAAAAAAATATTCGGAACTGCAGGAAGAGGCTCTGGAACCTGATTTCCGATTATTTATGTCAATTCCGTTTTTGAAATGATTACCGGTTATCGCGCTGACGAAGTCCTCGGCAGAAACTGGTAAACTTTCACTTCTCTCTATATATTTCAATAGATGTACAAATATATGCTTGGTTTGGTAGTTTGATTGTTTGTATTGTGTGTGCATTTTAATTGGATGCGGCTCATTTGAGAATTATTTCTTATTATGCTTTTAATTTTTCTGTATATTAATGATGAATGAGTTCGATTATGGATTACGAATAGAGGTAAATGCTGAAGACATGGTGAATTATGACTAATCAAATTATTTCAAGAATCGGATGTCTATCATTTCCAAACTTGAGTTCCTTTTTTGTTCTTGCAAGTCTTGAGTTAAACTTGACAACCATACATTTTATTTTTGAAGTTCCTGATGAAGAAAGATTGACATATTTTATGACACTTGTTGCCATATGTGCTCAAAGTTTACCCATACCCAATAACTGTCACAGCAGTTCAATTTGTTGTCGGGACTGCCCTTGTTATTTTCATGTGGACATCAAATCTATACAGGCGGCCTAAAATTAATGGTGCACAAGTAACTTTGAGTCTATCATACTGACTCTGATGAGGATTATTACTGGTAGCTTGCGGCAATTCTACCATTGGCAGTAGTACACACATTAGGCAACCTTTTCACTAACACGAGTCTTGGAAAAGTTGTTTCATTCACCCATACCATCAAAGCTATGGAGCCCTTTTTCTCGGTTGTCCTATTAGCTATGTTTCTCGGGGATGTATGCTTTTCGTATAATTGCTATGTTTTATTTCTATGTTTTATAATAATTCTATGTATAATTCATTGACAAAGAAATTATGTAGCTCATCTCATCTGTAAGAATATTGAAATTTGTATTATATAAGTGAACAATTACTTTTGATTTGATTGCAACTTGTGCCAAATTATTACATATTAATTAATCATCTATCATGCGAGTTTATAGTTAAGATATGAAGCATAACAATGTTATCCCTAATGGGCACTTTAAGAAGCACTGGCAGAATTATGTGAGGACCTGGTTTAACCAGCTTGCCCGCAAGACCAGGAGAAGAATTAGTAAAATGCCTTTCTCAATGTTACCTCTTGTAGTGTATCTACTTTAATTCCCAATGTGTATCTTATGATGGGTAATTTATATTTCCCCTTGACACTTCACATTCTTTGGAGTGATCCAGCTAGACAAAAGAAGGTTGTGAAGACTTTCCCACGTCCTATAGCTGGCCCACTTTGTCCCATTGTTCATGGGCAGACACTGAAGTACAACATGAAAGTTAGGGCTGGTAGAGGATTTTCCCTGGAGGTGCTCAAGGTTGGTTTGCTTTGTATTGCTTACTAACCTACTTCACTATTTGAAACATTGGTCTTGTCGAGTTGTCAACCCTTGGTGATGTGTAGTTTACACAGCTTATATTAGATAACATAATTGCATAATATTCTTACATTATTTTTTAATTATCCTTCAATTTAAGACATAAATGGAGATTTTTTTTTCTTTCTTAGAGTCTTGGACCATATGCAGTCTTTGTAAGCTTCATAACATCCTTTTTTGCCCTGGGTGGATGAAAATTGTTGACATGGTGTTCAGATTTTAAAAATATGAGCACACAATTTACTTAACTAGATTTAATCTTTTACTAAGAATCTCAATTAACTTGTCAAACCTAATTATTTTCAAATCCACCTATAGCAATGGTAAATCTATTTATTCATGGTTTGCTAATATCGAATCTATAACACTGAAGTCCTTGGTTAACAAACTTTTGATACGAAAATTAGATTAAATCCACAGGCTTTGAAAATATTTCTTCCCAAACTTGGCGTCTATGCCAAAAATACTATCATGAATATCTAAGGTTCAGCAAGATACATGTTAACAACTAACACAAACTTAATGTTCCATAGACTGGAATTTAAATTTTAGTTGCCTATGTTTGCTTTAGAACTAATGCTTTTGTTGTATCTACCAAGCAGCCGGTATCCCAAAGAAACTAGATGTTTGCTTTAGAACTAATTTTATGTGTTCTTACCTTGGTAATGACAACCCATGGGAGAAGATAAAATATTTGTTTTGTAGCTATCATCTTTGTTGTGTACTAATTTTTAATTTTACTTTTTTTGTGGTTGTTTTTAACTGAATTTTCCTTATCATTCTAATATGACAGAAACCTACTATAAGGGTAATTTCTTCCCTTTTACCAATTGTTGGGGGAGTGGGACTAGCATCAATGACCGATGCATCTTTCAATTGGTGAGGAGTGAGGACTTACACATGAGTTTATGTTAATGAATCTGTTCACATTCATTCTCATTCTCATATTCAACTGATTTTTGGATCTGATTCTCTATGAAGAAACAAGATTTTCCTTTTTTGGGATTGTAATGATAAAGTTAAATTATCCGAGATGTTGATTATGATCTAATCTTTTTTTGTGTGTAAAAACAGGGCGGGATTTTGGAGTGCAATGACTTCTAATCTGACCAATCAATCTCGAAATGTCCTTAACAAAAAAATCATGGTTAAGAAAGAGGTATTCTTAACTTCAGCTTCATTTATTCACAATCACACTTAAGGTGTTGGTTGATAAAGTGCATGTACTATGAAAATATATTTTTCATTTTCTAGATTTTTTTAATATTTGTTTGAAAGGCATCTGAAGTGAATTAACTTGTCATTTTATAAATTTTGTAACTGAGACTTGTCTGTAGAAATATTTTTCGCAAAAGTGTAAAGGAGTGCTTATTCTTGTCTTCTTATTAGCTTTATTCTTTATTGGTGAATAACTAATGGATTCTATCATTTACAGGAATCATTGGACAACATTACTCTCTTCTCGATAATAACCATCATGTCCTTTATCTTGTTGGCTATTGTTTCTATTTTCATGGAAGGAGTCAATTTCACTCCTTCATACTTACAGTCCGCTGTGAGTAATTTTCAAATAAAGGAACCTATACTAATCCATTGTATGTTTGGATAATTTGCATTTAAAGATCTTTTGAGTTTTTTGTTATTGTTTTATTTTCTTTTCCCTGTCAGGGATTAAATGTCAGTCAAGTCTACACTAGGTCACTCCTTGCGGCACTCTGCTTCAATGCATGCCAGCAGGTAAGCATTCAAACAGCGTGGTTGTTTCATCCGCTTTCTTAGATTCTTTGTTGCTTGCTCTGTGTTTTGGGTCACTGAATGAAGTTTTCCATTTCTTTCGGAGGTGCTGAATAGAAGCTCTATTATACTAATTCACTCCAACTCTCTTGTTAGACCTTATATTTACTTCTGATGATTGGATTGGTAATTTGATCAATTTCTACCCCTTGCTTGAAAATTTAAATGCTGACGGTGAATTCTCTACCTCACTTACTCTCTTCCGCAATGGGACTGTAAGTAAGTCAAATTTTATTTCAAGTTTATTAAAGAATTTTTTAATATTCTATAATATAAAACAGAGCAGAGAGAGAAAAAAGACAAGTGTCCCATCCAAAATTGACGTCAGCAGCTCTCTCTCATTCTCCTTATTCAAATTTCAAACCCTCTCTCTCTATCTTCTTACGCACACAGAGCTAATCTCTGCTGCCCATCCCTCTAACTCCCCCAAATCTCTCATACCCAACCCTAAATATCATACCCAGTCCCTGATTTACAATCTAGAGCGAGAAAGTACCTAGAATCAAAAGGCCTGGAAGTCACGGTCCGGCGTCACTGTCCTCGACACCTCCGACACTGTTCGGCGTCACTGTCCTCGACACCTTCGACGTGTAATTTCCGGCAGCCGAATTGATACTCGGGTTTCCATTGAAGTCACGGTATAATTTCTCAAATTCTTCCTCATTACGTTGTTTCCCCCTATTATTTACGTCCCTTATTAAAGTTATGAAGGTGTTTACAAGTAACAAGAGCATTTATTAAGGTGATTATGGAAAATATCTTTGCACTAGAGGATATTAAACATTATTTTTAATATTTATTTTTTGTTGATGTATTGGTGTTTGATTTTTTCAGGAAATCTGGTTGGACAAGAGAACTGGAGGGGTTTGCTTGTCGATTTCTTCAAAGGCGTTGTCAATTACAGGGATAGAAGATAGGAGATACTGGAATCACATTCCAACATGTGAATCTAGGTGAACATTCATACCACTTATATATAGTTATACGTAAATTGTTTTGATTCCAAGATAATTGTTTTTTTAGTTTGGGTTACCTTTTTTTGTATTAAAGTTAAATATATAAGGGTATGATCACCAAAAAATAATAAAATAAGAAATAAATAAATTTTTAAGGGTTAAAACTTAACTGGAATTTTGTCTTGTTGGTCAAATTAATAATTAATAAGCTTTTATGTTTTAGGAAGAAGCACAAGGAATTGATCTATAAATTTTAATCATTTTGAAGATGAAACAAAAATTATAGCCAATTGAAAGGATCTTGGTGACTAACAAGGTGACTAACAAGATGAAATTTTAATCAACCACATGTATTAATTTTGGTTGTAGTATCTTATTATATTACATAGGATGCCCATGCACACAAAGTTGCAACAAATCCAAGTTTTAAATTTGGAAGCTTCTTCACCTTGTACTACAATGCATTTTTTTTTTTGGAGTTAAAACAAATTTGTGTTTGTACTATTAATTAAGTAGAGTACTGTAGTGGAGTAGTATTCATCAAATCCAATGTTGGTCGTTATGGTTTTTTGAAGCGAATGAGAATAACGTTTGTACAGCAAATTAATTATTCATTACACAATATTAACCATATTAGATAAATTTTATTGGTGGTGGTGGAAGCTATAGTAGAGAACCATCCTCAAACTTAGCTATGTTTGACACTCGAATAACAAGAAATGGTAATGAGATGGAAACAAAATCTAATTAATACTCCATTAATTAGAATTAAAACGTTGATATTATTAGAATTATGTTTATAGTGGGAGGAGTGTTTTCTCTTTTTTATTTTGTTTCCTTTTCCTTTTCTGTTAAGGTATAATATGTGAGTTGACATAGTCTTACATAGTGCTGAGCAAGGAACACGTATATGAAGTTTATATTTCCTTATCAACAAGCCTATCAAAAGTAAAGCATAACAAAGGCCAGGACCAAAACATTAGTTACTCTAGCCACCTCCAGTTAAGATTGCATCCCCTCTTTCTTCATTGATGTTTCTCCAGTATGTAGGGCTCACAAATCACATGCCCCAAAACAAAGTAAACCAATCCAAGCTACACTATATTGATACTACTGTTGTATTACAGACAAAATGCAACTCATAAATTAGAGTGATTCAATGCCCAAACAACAACAGCATCATCAAAACATTAAAGCAACAGATATACCAAAAGCTTAACATCTTTTGCATCAAGACAGAATTTGTGTACCTCTCAACAACAAACTAACATCTGGCACTTCAAAAACCTATAATCATTCACCAACAACCAACGCACATCATGTCTTAAATCAATAAGGTTCTACTTCGTCATTTAGACACCAAGGATTAGAAAATAAAACTAAGGTCTAAGAAAGAAAGTTGCAACAACAATTCAACTTGATCGAGATATTTGCAATACATTCAGGTCCCAAGACTTTAAATTTATCCAAGTATCTAAGGATCCTAGAAAATACTGACCTATGGTCATCTATCAAGCTCATCGAAATATTAGCAATTGGGCTCAAGAATTTCAACAACATAGAAATGTTGAACATTCCTGAGTTCAGGAATTCCCCTCAAGGCACATTCATGCTAAAGAGTTGAAAAGCATTAGGGTATAAAGTGGTTATCTATTCTAGTATTCCCCACAAAACACGAGTGAGAGAAAAAAAGGTCGTCCAATGTCAAATTCCAGGCATCTTCAAATTCTCTACACTATTTTTACGAACATAAGAACTTTAAATTCATACATGTCAAACCAATTACTGCAACATTAATGTACAGAAAAACAGAAAAAGGTGTTCTTTTATATGATTGAGGCCGGAGGGTTGTGTATAATTCTTTAACGTCCATACTACAATCAAAAGCCTGATCCCCTACTATGGAGCAAAACCATTACTCACACAGGAAAATCTAAAAACGTAGACCCTCTTAGCATATACATTATCTTTTGTTTTTCTTTTTCCTATAAATATGCCTATAGATCCATCATTATGCATGAATCAAACAATATAGAATTCACACCGTAACATGATTGAACTCATTTCTGGTAACCCCCAATGTCAAATAACCACAATCAAACCCAAATCCTGCCCTGGGATAGTACAAATTGTAGTACAAATTGTTCTAAGAAACTTAGCAAAAAATTGCCATCTAGAAACAATTTTAATTTTTCAAGTTTATCAGAAAAAAAAACTAAATAAGTGAAAAACAGAACTTAGAAGGTGAAAATTTGGTGGTAGTACTCAGTGAGATACCAAACACTAAAACAACAAGAACCACCAACTAAACAACAGTCCAACTCCCTCACTCTTACTTTCCTCTCACTCAAAAATCTAGCAGGAATATGAACTATGAACCCACAACAATGCAATCAGAAAAAGGTACAAATTTTCCTTATTGTTTTCTCATATTTTAGATTTGCTTCTAGAACTCTCTCCTTTGCTCACCTACAACTCCTTGAGTATTTACTATCAATGGCTTGAGTATTTACTATCAATTGTTTGAGAATTTCTGCTGGGTTTGTGTTTATAAATAAAGGATAGAGAGCTAATTTTTCTTGGGGTTTTAGAGCTAAATATTTGATTAGTCTTCGAAGTCGATTTCAAGAAACCCACATCATCATAATTGATGTATTACTTTTTTTCAAGTAAAATGAGTGAATGGATTTGGTTCGCAAACCATTTTCTGTTTATGATTTCAAAAACTGTATTATGAGCCCAAATAGTGACGCTTAGTTACTGCGTCTTGTTTATATTCTTCATTTTTCAAGTGAAGGATTTATTACAGTTTGAACTATGAATAAAAGTTAACAATGAATGATGTAGTGTTTTGGGTACCTTAATATTTAAAAGATTTATTGCAGTTTGAACAATGAATGACAGTTAAGTCGATCCTGCTATCTGATGTAGATTTTTAGTTACCTTTATGCTTGATAGTGCTTTATTCACATACTGAGAAACTGCAATTTAACTTTATATTCACATGCATTTCAGGTTTATGTAATGCTGCGAATATATATGGATGCATTCTGGCTGATGATATGGGGTAAATATTATTGTGTATCTTTTTGACAATGTGTCTGCAAATACATCCAGTGTTTACTTATTTGATTTGAGTTCTAGGTTATTAGTATTCTTGGTTTAATTTGTACAGTTTGAGATAAAGTACCCACTGAAGCTTGAAAATTTAGTCCGTCAGAGTTTGATGACTAAAAAGTCCTTAGAAGTGAGTTTCAGTGTGCCCTAAAAGTGACTGCCAATTAAAGCTGCATTACTACCACTTAAGAGGAGATATAGGTTACATGTTGGATTTCCTCTCCTATATTTCCTTTGTGTCAAGCCTACAGTGGAATTATAAAACCTAGAATATGATTAATATGAAGCGAGAAAATAAGACAATCTAAATTTACCAAGAAACATTAATTCATTATGCAATGCAAATAAACTGCTTTTATTGTGAGGTTTATAGTCTAAAAAGTTAAGTTGTCAATAATTTAAAGGAAATTGTTATCCCCAGTGTTGCTTCTAGCGCTTTTTTGATGCCATCTCTTTTGGTTTATTATTTTGGTGCAGGGAGTCATCCCTCATATTACTGCCTATTGAGATGTAAACACTAAAATCCTCAACTACTTTACTTGCACCTCCATCTGTACTTGCCCTTAAGTTTTATTTTGACTCACATATTTCGATAATTTTTATATTTCAAATATTTTCAGGTATACATTGAAGGATACTTGGTGTAAGCTGTAAAGTAATGAGTCTTATGCAACATGTTGTTTCTCTATTTTCTACACGTTTATATTTTTTGTATTCCGTCGTTTGTAAAGTTAACTAATTATACATGGTTATGATGATTTTTGTGAATGGAATGATGGTTTTTTTGGTGGTTTGGATATGTATTTATGATTGTAAGTTTTGTAGACAAGTTTAGAATTTCTGAATATCTATTTTTAAATTAAACTTTGCCGAATTTTTTTGAAATTAGTACCGACTAGCTCGATGTTTTGGTGGTTGAATATATATTGATGATTGAGTATGTATTAATTATTGTGGTGGTATATGTTTTTAGATAATATAATATTTTTCAAATTTTAATTTCATTTTTTATTACGCCGTGGCTTAAGGCACGGGTTATCGCTAGTATATATATATATATAGGAGGGAGGAAGATCATATATTAGTTTTTTTTTTTTGGTATTATTAAGAACTCAATGCACATTTAAAAATAACACATGATTAATCATATATGGTTTGCAATTGCAGATGAAGCTCCTGATCCTTTTTGCTACGCACCATGTACGGCGACGTTTAATGACACAGATTGCTTGCTACTCTGCGCAAAGAGATTGTTCAACAGAGGGAAATGCATTTTTCAAGAGGGTCACCATGTTTTGTGTTGTTGTAGCCCTTGACACCTATTAATTTATTCCCTATTAATATATTCTTTCTCTATGTTAAATTAGTATAAAAATAATAAATCTTCTTTTGCTATTTTTAATTTCATAATTGTACTTGGTGGAAAATAATATTTATTTTGATCATTCAACTAAATTAATTTGATTTAGGGAGCATATAGTAAATAGATTATTAATCATCATAATATTTAAATTATCTTTAATACATCACCACAACATAAGCGCGTCAATTAGTTGACTATTCAATTACTTCACGACTTTTAAAGATAATTTTATATACTCAAATATAACCTTGTATTAGTTAAAAATTCAGTTGTGATATTTAAAATTATAGTGAAAAGGTAATAGCAAATTTGAAACATCTCGTCACTTTATAGTCTTAGAGTAGAAATGCATCTCTAATTTTGGAATAGACTAAATAAATAAATATATGGAGTATTTAATATAATTAGGGATAATCTTAATTGAGAATTGAAGATTTTCCCCAATTAAGATTTTCCCTAATTGCTGCTACATGCAAAAATGGACAGGCGAATTAAATATACGGGCTGTTTGTTTAGGACTGAATGACTGTATCGGTCAGCAATTAAGTGCGTTTGTTTTGAAAAAAAAAAATCGTCTGAATGAATTTTTTTTTACAATATTAACTATATTATATTAAGTAATATTAATTAAATTTACAACAATTTTAATTTTTTTTAGAAGGGTAAAATAATAAAATTTTGTTATTAAAATGTTTCAGACATGTCAATTATTAAAACAACTTTTTTCATTCAGATTCAGCTCATTCAAATTAAGATTAAGATTAATTCAGTTTTTATCAAACACCTCCTTACTCTATTTAGAACAAGAAAAATGCATTCTAGGGACAATGAGTGTGTATGAAGGCAACCAAATGAGCTCAATTTCTTTGTAATTCCTTTGTAATTCATGCATTTTATATATTATTTATTTCCAATTTTTTATTCTCTTTTTCCCCCTTGGTTTTGACACAATATGATTCATTGATTTGGTCTGGATCTATACACAACTTTAGGCATCATTAGACTTGTACTTGATACAATAATTTGAAAAAAAAAGGGAGGAGAAGAAGAAAAAAACAATTAAATCACATACCAATTAATTCTAAAAGCACCTCACTAAATTACAAAGGAATGTGTATATAGATAAGCTGTAGCAGACATGTAAAAGAATCAACAAATGCTGGTAAAAAAAAAAGCATAGGTTCTAGTTCTCTAATAATCCCAATCCATCTTAATTCCATAATGCATGACCTTTAAGAGCAAAGGGCCTGCTTGTGTTTTCAGTTAAATTGCTATAATAAATTGGTGAACAAGGAACAGAACTCCCAATCTCTGCTCATCAATATAATTGTCTTGGCTTGGCTTGGCTTGTCTTGTTGAGAAAACAATGCGATTCACGAATATTGCTTGGCGAATTCTATCAAGGGAACTGGAATGAGCCTCCAATCCCAGTAGCGCCTTCTGGAGGATTAATCGCCACCCAAAGAAGAGATATGGTGATCGCGATAAGCCCTGACCAAACAAAAACAATTGTGGGTGTTCTCCCTCTTCTTCCCATCAACCCCTTGGCAAAAGGATAGAGATGTGCCAACACCCAAAAACTAAAGAAAACGCCACCTAAAAGACGACTCCATTGTGGTATGGTGCTGTATATTGTCCGGCTAAACCCAACTGCTATGGCAATCAAATTAGTCATCATAATTGTGATTGGAGGAATCATGAGGGATGACCATTTGACTAGATAAAGATCGGCAAAGTCATCGTCCTCGTCATCACCGGATGATTTTGATGTCAAAGTAAAAGATATTTCAATTCCCGCAACAACTTTCAGCAGTCCCTGAAGAACAGCAGCCAAGTGGGCACTAGTGCCTCCAATCAACCAAAACTGCTCATTTCGCCACCACTCCTCTAGTTCAATACCTGACCACTTGACCTCAAGTACAGCAAGCAAGCAGAGTGTAATAGTAATGGCCAAGAGGTAGACCAGGAAAGTGACATCAAGGCTTTGGACAATAAACTGGCCAGAGAAGAGGGAAAGTGCGGGGAGAAAACAGTAGACAATAAGGAAAATGGAGGTAAATGGGTAGATTCCAACATTGAGGTATGCAACTCTCTGCAAAAATTTCATCTTTGAGCTGGCCAAGAGGGCGTTGTTGCGGGAGAAAAATATCTCAACTGAACCAGTAGCCCATCGGAGGACCTGATGGAGCCTATCTGTTAGATTGATAGGCGCAGTCCCACGGAAGGCATCCCGTTTGGTCACACAGTAAACCGATCTCCATCCCCTGTTGTGCATCCTATACCCTGTCACGACATCTTCTGTAACAGACCCATAAATCCATCCGACACGCTCTCCCCATTCAGTTTTATCCTCATACCAGCAGGAGATGACACTGATTGCCTCTGCAACAGTGGATGCATCAAGAAGCTCTCGGGGAATGGTAAGAGCACCAGGTGGCCGCCCATTTTTCACAGCAGGATGGTCTGCAAGGGGACGACCTTGGAACTCTGCCACTGGGATTGAATCAATGAGGAAAGTTGAGTTTCCAAATTTCTTAGGAGCTAGAGAGAGATTCATGTCTTCATCATCAGAATCACCCATCCTAAGGGCGCGGTTCTCTTCTGAAATGGCACGTTTTTTACGACGACCAAAGCAGCAGCTGCAGCAACCGGGGTGGTGCTCTTTTGCCCGAGGTGGATCAAAGCCATAAAGGGCAATTCTTCGAAAGAGGCAGCCAGTTCCAACATAGACTGGACCCTGGAGCCCGTCAAGTGCCCGCATGTTGCCATCAAAGAAAACAGTGTTGTGATTAGCATACCGATCAGATGGGTCAATACCCTCAAATCTCTGAGGGAACTGGACATAACAAAGCCGATCCCCTCCTCTATCCATCATGAAACACATGCCTTCCTTCATAGCCTGGGAGTTATAGATGTAGTGGTCACAATCAAGATTGAGAATAAAAGGGCCATTAGACATGATTGCAGAGGCTCTAACGAGGGCATTCATGGCTCCTGCTTTCTTATTGTGATCATAGCCAGGGCGCTTCTCACGGGAAACATAAACAAGCATGGGGAGACGGATATCAACATCAGCCAGGTCAAATACCCCAATATCGTCACTTGTGCCCTGTAATGGCTCATCACTCGGAGGTTTCAACATCACCTGCATTGTTGTTGAATAGTTAAGTTTTTCTTTCCCTTCAACTGACATTGTACTAGTTTCTTTGGTTCAACAATTTAACTGTCATCAACAAAATTAAGAGTTAAAGAGTAGATAAATAAAGTTATACCTGTATAATACCAGCATGATCACCTTTAGTGTGCTCGGCTGAAGGACTTAACCAGGTTCCTGGCCAATGGGTTCCATCTGCCATCCACGTAGCTTTTGAAATCTTGACACTCTCCACAGGCTCGTCGTCTCTCTTCTGTCTTTGTTGCTTCATGGCCTTAATTTCCTCCCGGGCATGATAGGCATCAGATCTGCGGCGGATAGATTCTGGCAACCCATTTATACGCACCTTAAATTCATCATACTCACGTTTTACCCTTCTACGATCCTTGACGAAGTCTGTCCTTACCTTGTTCTTGTATGGATCCCTTTTCAAACTGAAATAAGATTCAGGGTTCCTAGGCTCAATGCCATGTTTACGGCAAAATGGCACCCACATGTTAGCAAAGCTTGCAGCTTCAGCCATGGCTTCAAAGGTCAAAAGTGCACCGCCATCATCAGAAACATAGCATGCAAGCTTTTCAACTGGATAATCAGCAGCTAGAATAGACAAAATAGTGTTTGCAGTGACAAGAGGGGGTTCTTTCTCAGGATCTGCCGTAGAGACGAAGATATCTATTCCTGGGAGATCAGATTTTCCAGTGGGGTTACTAGGGCTAGATGTTTCAAACTTGTCTTTTAAGACATTAAGGTCCGTGGAACGATTAATAGGGCATAGCTTAGGCAGTTGATCAAGAACCCAAGAGAAAGCAAACCATAATTCACAAACTATGGACATCCCCCATAGCCAGATTGCATCATTGTTTGGGTGGGCAATCCTCCATTGCAAGAAAAATCCAAGAACAACCATCCGAATCAAAATTAGAAGCCTGTGAGCAAAGAAGCAATCAGCATGCACATAAATAACAATATTATATAGTTCAATTTGATATACAGTTCAGTATGAAGAGAGAGAACGGAAAAAAATAGTAAATATTGTAGCACTTCTTATTCAAAACAAATGATCAGAAGGTAATATCTCTAGTCTCAACTAACTCAATTTCACAATGACTTTTATTCCAAACTGGTTGGGGTGGGCAAGGAGAAAAATAAAAGATAAAAACAAATAAAATAGAGAAAAGAATAAATAATAGCATAGAATGGAATATCTACAATCTGAAAAAGAATAGGTTTCAACTTTCAATAATCAATTATAGTACGATCTTAACTCAAGGATCTTGTTTCTGACCATGCATGGCCCTTTGGCCCCTAGACTAAGACCATGAGTCCACATACTTGACTTATTATGTAGCATCTATAATATTGAGCTGAACTCAGCTCACCCATAAAAATTAACTAAAATTATAATCGTTTTATATCTAATATCTATAGGCAATACAAGTGCCACAATAATTAAATAAAATGGGAAATAACATCTAATGTGAGACAAGAAAATAAGTTACACTACAATTTATAATAAGTTATTTAATGTGACGCATTAAATGTTATTTTCCTTAAAACAAAACGCCATACTATACCCACCAAAAACAAGAATAGAAAAAGGGCAATTTGAATAAAATATAAAGACACATCAGAGTCAACAATTACTCAATTGGACACCAAAAATGCATAAATAACCGTAACTTGTTAAGACTGCGTAAAATTTAATGAATCCTGGTAACTAGTATTTATTACAAGATTCAATTTAATTACCCACATGATGTGGCAGACCATGTTAATATCAAACACCTGGGTGAGTTCTTTTGAATGTTGGTTGTAAATCATAACACTTTAGATCTAAAGATAAACAGGGATCAGTTAAAAAGTCTCAAATTTACTGCAAAGGGATAAATCGCACAATTCATAGAATGGTCGGTGTATTTCTTGTACGTCTAGCTCTCTTGATTGTGCTGCCTCTGATATATAGTACTCCCTCCTTTCCAAAATTAGATATACATTTGTAAAACGACGATTTTTAAAGACAATTTTATGTTCTCAAAGTATTAGTTAAGAATTCAACTGTGGTGGTTTGACAGTGAAAATGATAATAAAAAGTAATGACAAATTAGGAACATCATATTACTTTATAGTCCTATGATTAAAAAAGAAAATATATCTCTAATTTTAGAACAGATGGAGTATGATTTAATGCATAGAGAATAATCAACTGAATGGACCTATTGGTAGGACTAATATGATAAATATTAGGCTGGTCATAAAAAAAATTGGCTAGATGAGATGCAAAGACTAGATGCTTCTTTGATTTGGAACATCTTCACCAAACTACATGCATGAGAGATATTACTGAAAGACGGAACAAAATAATTACACGGTCGAGCAATCCTACATTAATGCATCTTAGTTTTATCTAGCCATTTACGATGTTTCAATGTGTGTGCTACTCTGTGTTGACCTGCTCAGTACCATCTAATCATGAAATGCAATTTGGCGTACAACAAATTAGTAACCGGTTAATAATTGAAATATAAAAGAGGAAACAAAAGATACCTATACGGACTCAGAATAGCAGCTGGAATTTTTAATTTGCGGGTGAGTGGCCTCCACGGCTTACTCACCAAATCTGAAGGCTCAGCAACATCATCACCATTCCCATTAACGAACCCTCCCCCTTCCTTCGGCCATATGGCATTCCCATACCCATAGGTGCCATTCGTTTCAAACAGCCATCGATTATGATCGAAATCTCCAGTCTGGCTCCTCATCAGCTGTGACTTTGTTGATTTCATCAGTGACAATCTCCTTTCCATTTTTGACATCGTAGTAAGGGGTGGAAGTGGAAGTGGCCTTCCGTTTTCTACCACTTGATCCAAATCAGTGGCCTTATACTGCTCCTTACACCCTGGGCAAATGCCATCTCCGGTTTTAACAGCGTCCAAGTAACAGTCCCGACATATCTTGAAATCGCATTCACAAGGAAGAATATCCACTCCCCGTTCATCACTCATTACCTTAGCATCACACCCAGGAATGGCACATGAAGATCCTTTTGCACCAGCCATCTGAGGATGGTTTGCTTCTGATTCGATCACCTTGTCCATGAGATGAGCTCGAGTAACACTATTGAATCCACCTGTAAAGAGTGAACTCGATACATACTGCTCTTCAACCCTCTGGGAAATCGAATCCATTGGTTGGTTGTCAGGGGTTGGCGGCATGTGTACTGTGTAATTCATGAAATCATTACTCCCAAGTTCGCTATCAAGATCGTCCCTGCGAATAGCTAATATATCGGCCAGATGAAGTTCTCCGACCAAATGTCACAGTTGGAGGCATTGGAGGCTTGTGATGTGAATCCGGTCCATCCGCAGCTGACGACATGGATAACCGGCTGGCCTTGAATGATTTTGAAGCCATGAGGACTAACTAAAAGACGCCACCAAGATCCTGAAATATCCGTAAAGCAATAAATTCAAAATCTTATCATCAAGTAAAATTATCCCCATTAGAGGTTAATTCTTCAGCCCTACGCTGCTGAATATTTAAACAAAGCTCAAAAATTCAAATACATATTTTACAACAGATCAGAATCATCATAATACATGCGAAGCCCTTAAGAATTAACATAAACCTCTTAAAGGGTTCGACCTCATACAGTGACATAAAAAAATGATAAAGATATAGTTAAAAAATCACATGATTTATGGAGAAATTAAGTGAAACTTAGCCCTTGCTAAAAGCTAAAAATCATTACAGATCCATTGAATAAGTGCAAATCAAGTAAAACTTCCGGTGTGAAAAGGCAAGCTTTACAATACTAAGCTAAGAAAAGAGACTTTAAATAAAAACAGAATATACCTATCTAATGAGCAATGAAGGGGAAAATTAACACGGAACCATATCTTGAAGAAGAATCACACCCCTAAAAACTAGGGTTCATGTAATAAAAAGCTTGTACGACTAAATCTTTACAATTCCCCGCCAGATCTCATCTGAATATTTCAAAATTGTAGTGTGAGATGAAACTGAAAGCAAAGAATGTGAAAGATTTAAGAGTGTGTAAATATATAAATGTAAAATGCATAATTAACTAAACACAATTTTTAATAAACAAATATTTTAAGAAATTGTGCATATAATTAACTAAACACAATTTTTTAACTGACATATATATATATAGTATATGCTGTACAGTACATACCTCTAAAAGCTTACAAACAAACGAAAATGGTGGTTCTTCCACCGCCTGCCGGCTCTCCAATTTTGAGCTTTCTCTCTCTCTACTGGTTTAGCCGTATTTGAGATATGCAAAAAGTCGTCTGATTGCCATTTTCAGTGATAGGAGGAGTATCTTTAGACAAAGATTTTGAAAGGGTTTTTGTATTATTTTTTTCCTTACGCGGTTATTGGTGATATTTTTAAAACGTTTGGAGGGTATTTTTGATATTTCCAGGATGGAGAAGATTAAGAATGGGGCTGTCTGGCAGATCATATGGTCCCATCTCCTAATAACTCCCACTACTTTTTGAATATTTTATTGGGCGTTTTGACCAAATGATGTGATATTTTATTATTAATATTAAATTTTCACTAAATTATTTTTTGTAATAAAGTTATGGTAAAAAAGAAATACGGGATCGCATATAATCGTTTGAATTATCATATAAAAATAATATTTTTTGGTATAATTAAATATATTTTCTCTTATATTGTGTACAAACTAATATTTTATAATTTTTTAAAATAGTATTATTATAAAGAATAAACCGATAGTGTGATTATTAAATACAGATCGGACAGCTGGTTCAATCCCCTTTCATGGAGGGGGAGTTACTAGAGTTTAATTCATCCATTGAGAAGTGAAATTGATCGAATAACAAAAAATTAAGAACTGAAATCGAAAAATTAAAACTAAAACAATTATAATTGAAATGTATAAAATAACGGAATAATCTAAATATTTCGATTTAAAAAATTCGTATTCTATTTGGTTATTTTATTTTATTGTTTTTTGCACAGCACTACTTTTTGGTCGCTCAAGCTCAGGAGCATCGCCAAATAGAATATTTGAAAGTTGGAATTAAGATGACAAGTATACCCCTGTGATATTTGTACTATTACAAAAGAGGGATATGGTTGTATATATGTTGGTTAATAGAAAATTAGGTGGCAGAACGCGCAAATGGAAACAGGAAGGAACTACTCCGTCTCCGTGAGCGAGAGACTACTACTACTGCGCGCCTGTCTGTCTCCTACTACTTGCCCCTCTTGACCGTTTGTTCAACTCGTACAACTCATTTAGTTATTTGTTACTAGTATTTGTGGCCCACATTGTTATTGTATGTTATTTTACAATATCCAATAACAATTTGTATTTTTAGAGAAAATTAAGGAGTTTTGATTCTTTTAACAGATTATGTAATATTATTTTTCATGATAAAATCCATTTAATAATTTTAACACAATCAAAACTCGTTACAGATTGTTATTAGATGCTGTAAAAATACCAATTTAGAGGCAGTATTTATAGAATTTATCTCTTTTTAATATTGCATAAAAATTAATGGAAAATTAGGAGACTCTTCATGAGACCCAACAAAGGGAGCAAAATCTATTATTAATTTTTTTTCGGATTAGTCTCCTGGAAATGGGTGATATAACATAATGAGAAATGGATATAAATAAATAAATAAAGAGTTGATTTTTATAGTATTTATTTATGGGGGTGCACGTCTCCCTCCTTCGCTCCACCTTTATGTGAGCGGAGTCGCTAAACTTTGAGATCGTGATGCACCACCGCGCTTTCATTTCTCATGTACTACACAATAAAATATGATAATGCATTCCTCACCCCGTGCCTGCATATATTTGTCGGATGATGTTAGGGGTGTCAAATGTTTAATGTCATGTAATGTATCGTTATTAATATTCGTTGGTTTTATCATTTTAGACCGGCATTATTTCGAAGTTGTTAAAATGAAGTTAACTTTAAACAATCGATCAATACAGTGTCCAGTGGTGAAGCCAGAAATTTTATTCAGTAGGGTCAAAGTATTGTGATGCTATAAATAATTTGGCGGGGGTTCGGGGGCGCTACCCAATTTTTTTTAGATAATTTTGTGTTGTTTGGTCAGTTGCATAGCTAAAAAATGTATTTGGTTATAATATTGTTAATTTAACAAGTAATAATATATAGGAACAATTACATAATATAGTACATTTTAAAAAATAATTACATAAAAAGTGTACAAACAAAATAATTATAAAAAGAGTGCATATGCAATTTTAATTACAAAAAAGAGTGCAATCTTATCCCTTTTATTTAGTTGACTGATTTAATGAGTTATTGATAATGGTCCATGATTGTAGGGATTTAAATATTATCTCTCTCATCAACCTCCATATTTTTATCTAACAAATTAATGAGTAACTTCCTCCTCTTCTGCAACCTTCTTCCTCCTCCGCCCCCGCCAATGCTCCTCCAGCAGTCGTCCCACCTCCGCCCCCCACCACTACTCCTCCTGCCCCCGCCCCACTCCCTCTCCCTCTCCCTCTCCCTCTCCCTCTCCGTCTCCCTCTTCTTCTCCTTCCTCTTCCTCCGCCTCCCTTCTCTACCCCCCGCCCACGCCCCACCCCACCCCCCCTCACTCCGCCACCCCCTCTTCCCCCTCCCTTTCCCTCTCCCTCCGCCCCTCTCCTCCTTCTCCCCCTCCCCCTCCCCCTCCATCCGCTACCCCACCCCCTCCCTCTGCCCCCCTCCCTCCCTCCCTCCCTCCCTCCCTCCCTCCCTCCCTCCCTCCTCCCCCTCCCTCCGCCCTCCGCCCCTCTCCTCCTCCTCCCCCCCTCCATCCGCTACCCCCACCCCTCCCTCCGCCACCCCCTCCTCCTCCCCCTCCCTCCTCCCCCTCCCTTCCCTCCGCCACCCCTCATCCTCCCCCCTCCCTCCGCCACCCCCTCCTCCTCCTCCCACTGCCCACGCCCCACTCTCTCCCTTTGTCATCGTCGCTCTGTTTCTGCAGTTTTTTTATAATGCAGTTGGTAGCCAAACCTTTATATCAAGGTAACTAATTCTGTTTTATTAAGTTTCCAATTTATTTTGCATGTAATACAGTTAGTAGCCAAACCTTCGTGCAGTTGGTTGCCAAACTTTCAGATCAAGGTAACTAATTCATACTGCAGGTGTGAAGGTAGATTGATTATCTTGGTATAAAAGTTTGATTACCTTGGTATAAAAGTTTGGTTACCTTGGTATAAAGTTTTGGTTACCTTGGTATAAATATGCAGTGTTCTATTTTTTATTTACCAACATGAAATTGGTTGTCAAACTTTTAGACCAAGGTAATCAATTCAGTTGTATTTGATTACTAATTTTATTTTAAATGTGATGCAGTTACTAGTCAATTTTTGTGGCGGCGGCGACGGCGATGTGGCGGCGGCGGCGGTTGCGTCGAGAGAGGAGGATGATGAACATTAGCTCCTTCATAATTTTTTATTTTTAATTTTCTCATTTTGATTTGAATTTTGAAATATGGATTTGAAATTGTTGTTAGAGACAAGATTTGAATTTGAATTTGAATTATTAGTTATCCTTGATTTTAGGTTTCTTTATTAATGTGAATTGTACTATTTTTGTAATATGAGTCTTAATTACACTCTTTTTATAATTATTTAGTTGATGCACTTTTCTTGTAATTATTTTCTATTTGTTGTATACTTATGTAAAGGACCCTAATATATATAGGGGTTCCATCCACAACAACTTGTTGCTGTGGAGCAACCCTTTTTTGGCCTGTTGAATTTTTTTTTTTGCTCCAATCGAAATTTCAACAGGTCCGAAAAAGGGTTAGTCCACAGCAACCGGTGGAACCCCATATATATATATATATATATATATATATATATATGTGTGTGTGTGTGTGTGTGTGTGTGACGCCCCCAAAATAGGTATACATCACATATTCTGAGTCGCCAAATACATGGTATAGAATACAAATACAATCTTTAATATACAACAAGAAAGCTGTGAGGATATTCGTGTATTCATCAATGGACATGATCATGCCAACAACTGTCCATCAATGCACTACGGGCCAATGAGGACTTTTACCACATCATTTATAACATTACGGTCATGATTACACCGAATAATCCCTGGTCATAATCATACCAAGTCCATCTATGCACTACAGGCCACAGATGACTTTCAACAAAATATAAATATGAGGATGATGATAATGATATAAGAATTCAATAAAACAAGTTCAAGAATTAATTTATTCAGGAACTAATAATGTCCAAATTGTCAACATGATACTTCTTTGTAGAGTAAAATTCAAGAATGCTCAGAAGAATATTTCCATAAAAAGATACTGGATGAAGCGCAAATATCAAGGATATTCCACTAATTTCATGGAGTATAGAAGTCAAAACTTTAACCAACTAAGTATAATAAATAATGGAATAACAAAATAAATCACCATGCATGCGGTACTTCGCATAGACAGGTTATTCCAACAAAATAATAAGTAACGGAACCAGGTCAGGCGAAATTCACACCGACAGGATGTTCTAATAGAATAATAAGGAATGAAATAACAACAGAAATCACCATGTATGCGGTATTTCGCATAGACAGATTATTCCAACAGAATAATAAATAACGGAACCAGGTCCGGAGTAAAACGCACAGACAGGATAAAGACGGAACCAGGTCCGGCGTAAAACGCACAGACAAGATGTTCCAACAGAATAATAACGAATGGAATAACAACAGAAATCACCAAGTATAGGGTTGACCGCGTATACAGGTTATTCCAACAGAATAATAAAGAATGGAATAACAGAAGTTCTCTTCATAAATATGAAAAAAATAATACTCCTTACTTTAAGAAGAAACTGGATATAGGAAAAGAAAGGTAGCAGACTTATCTTCTTCTTTCTCTCTATAATTTCTCTCTTTAGAGTTTCGGTGAATTCATAAGAAATAATGAAGAAATGAGCTTCTATTTATAGGAGAATGAAAAGATACTATTTCAGGAAAATTATCACAGACCAATAGTAAATTTCAGACGAAATAATTTTGTAGGATCACGGACGAAAGAAAAACTTCAGACTCAACTTATTTCCTTCAATTCAAAAGCATATATATATATATATATATATATATATATATATATTATATATAAACACATGGTAATTTATATTATATATATACACCATTTAGTTTCTCTAGTGACCAACATAATTTCCCCACCCCAAAGTCACTTTCATCATATATATATATATAACACATTTTCTTACACACACACACATTATATATATATATATATATATATATATATATATATATATATATATATATATATATATATATATAATACACTCCACCTTTTCCACCATCCTCTACTAACATTATATTATACCTATACATACCCACATCACATACAATATATATAAATATATTTTACCTTTCAATATTTTTAACAACATTTATCATCATTATTATAATTCACAATATTAATCGACCAAGTCGTTCCCAGGAAAGAGGGGGCTTTCCAATAAGGATTTCTCCCTATTAGCGAGCAATTAGGTGACCAAACATCTCCTTGGCAGAAATTCTAGACATCGTTAATATTGCAAATAATAATATTAATAACTTTGTCATCTCAATTATTGATTTACTAATATAAAATATCAACAATAATTGAATCAAATAATGTGAGATAATATGCAACATTTACTGAACCAATAATTGAATAAAACTGAGTGACTTCTCATGTAAGCATCAATAATCAATATCATGTGCTACTATGTAACCACGCGTATTACTGTATTTTTACTACCGAGTAGTTCAACAGTATTAACGGTAAAACTTCCGCCGTTATTTTCATAAAATATTTTTGTCGTTTACTCAATCTAACATTAATTTCGTTGTGGGGTCCACCAATGATTGTGCCGTCGTACAAATATCCCCTGTTTAAAATGAATATTCTCCGATCAATCGAATATTATATAACAACTTGTGTACTTTGCAAAATTTAATATTCCTAAATTTATACATTATTTTTTATTTTTTTAAGTTAGAATGTTTTTTTATTTTTACATTTGTTTTTTGTTGTTTATTTTAAATGTTTTATTGTTAATTTTTTTGAAACAATTTTCTATTTCATTTATCTATTATTCCTACTATACCCCTAGTACTGTTACTTCCGTCACTCTGTTAACGAAAATGGTTCTTAGGGACCTCTTTTTAATACTTACACAACTTGGAGAGTGAGTTATGCTAAAAAAAAGTTGGAGGAAGGGGTTTGTAAAAAACCTACAAATAGAAGGGACACTTTTGCATTTCAGTAGTTTATTTACAGTGTCAAGTCTAATATAAGTTTGCTACCCAGCACAACAATATTGGCTCTTATGTCAAGTTTATTATACATACTTCACTCTAGCTCAATAACATATAACTCATTTAGAACTCCATAAAGCTCCTATAATGAACTGAAATCGGATGCTGGGATCGAATTACTTAAATTTTTTGCATCCATCATCTTCTTGATCTCATCCATCCACATATGGAATTGTAGTTATTGCATAAGATGATATATAATTTAATGCTTCAGTGAAGAAATGGTCATTGTGTCTTGGAAAAGCTAGTTTTTTCTACACAACTACACTGGACCTATCAGCAGCCATATATCCCAAGAGAGATTTCTCATAGGTACAAAGAATCACAAAGTTGATGCAATAGATGATTATTTGATACAAATTTTTATACTAGCATGAATTGCCATCTGAACGCAAAAGCAAAGCAGTTGAACAACAAACAGCCTTTGCCACAATTTGAGAGTTGAACTATCATTAATTTATAAGAATAGGAGATACAATGATAACAGAAAAACATTTCCACAAGGATCTCTTGCTTAATAGTATCATAACAGCTTAAAAAGTTATTTCTTTTGAAAATCCAACCAAAATTTGTCAATCAACAATTTAATTTTACACATATTGACTCAGATTTCCATCCAAGGCGCCTTAGGGAAAAGAAGTCATACCCAGAATAATATACAAGGGAAAATAACACACTGACAAAATCAACTTACTTAGTTTAACTGATACATACGAGTAAGAAATATTAACTGAATTCAGTATAAACAAAATAGTAGTTGACTGGAGGACACAATCATTTGAATTAATTACTCGCACAAGTTTGTAAATTCTTTCCTTTTTCGTGGTTTTAGGCAACAAGAACCTAAAAGGAGAATTCCAAGAATGTACCTCTTAATATCAAGATGTCTAACAAGTTAGCTATAAATATAAAGTAAATTCCACTACTACATCAAAGTATGGTTATAATATGTCTCAAAATAAGAAGTATAATTCGTCAAGTCAGAAGATTTGAGAGAAGTACACCTACAATGTAAATGGAACTAATATTCCGGAATTATTTGGAGGATGGTCTGTATTAGTGTTCACAAATTTGGAGCAGACAAAAGATAAAGGTTAAGGAAACTAATCAACCGAGAAGTTGGTATCAATTAAAGTATCTAAAATGATAATTTATTAAAAGAAAATGATCAGAAAGTCAATGTTCTGCATTACTAATTGTAGATAGACCAAGTAAACAGTAGAAATGTCCATGTAATATAGGTTGTTAAAGAAGAGAAATACAGTGTCCTAACATTCGGCTTTTGAAGGTGACTGAGTTAATACTATCAATAAATAAAAACCAAGAAAGGTATACAGATAATAACACTATCAATCATGACAAGCTGTGGGTCTTAGATGAAAATGTAATAAGCTACTCATTAAATAGTAGTTCCCAGAAGACTTCAAATTTAGTATCAAACTCAATCAGAACCTCCACATATGGGGAGTGGGGACTGCTCAAATATAATAATACCTGTAATGCATCTTGCTTAGGTGAAGAGGATAAAACGGTGGTAAGAAGTTCAACGCTGTTTCTTGCCACATCAAATGCTTCCTTTGTTTGTTCAGGTGATAAGCTTAGCACAGGAACCTCATTATGCATTTGTTGTGCCAGGCTAGCATTTAGTTCTGTAGCTGGGATTGTACGAGGTGGAGTAAATATAGGAGCCAAACTCTCATGATCACGACCCGGGAAACGTATACCTCTCGATCTCAAGCTCTGCAAAATAAAGAAATGAATTTCTCAATGGAAATATGTTAAGAATAAAAAAGAAGGAAAGAGTATACATCACATAAAATCACACCACAAACTGAACAATTTGTTTCAATATTGAAATTAATATACCTTGTACGTCTCTTCATAAACAGGCAAATATCGGAGCTTATCAGAGGACTCTCCCCAGGCTTCGATCAGTATCAGAGCCTTGTTTCGATTATTAACAACAGTCTGAGGATCATCAATCAACTTCACCATCTCATCAAGCACCCTCTCTCCCGCAATTTCAGAAAATGCCTTCTCGCAATTCTTTGCAATAGTCTCGAGCAACACCATGGACAAGTACTGAACCCTAGGGCTCTTCAACATGATCCGTTTCTTTATACCGCGAATCAGGTCAATGCTATTGACCCTGTCATGATTCATCATGTCACAAAGCTCAAGATTTGTAGCCCAATCAGGCTCGTCTAAACTTTCAGCAGTTGCTTTCCTCCACAATCTCATCAACCTGACTTGGGCCTTGGAAAAACTCCTTCATCTTGAAACTAACAGAACTCATGCCTGCACTAATCTTTTGGCCAACCTCAGACCCTCCAATCTTCAACCGCTCCCCCAGAGCATTCACTTTCTCCATTAAATTGTCACTCATTTTTTAAAACTTCAAGGTCTGAATAAACCTCAAATTCCTTCAATAATTCAACCCCTTTACACTACTGTGACTACACCCACACTGGCAAAAACAAAATAATAAAGAATTACAAATCCCGCATTAGATTATTAAAAATTAAATCACTCTCAGAAACTCAGAACATATGAACATAAGTAGCTAATCCAGTATCCACCACTCAGGGCCGGTCCAATAGTTAAGCCATTTAAGCAACCAAAATTGAGAAGGACCCCCAAATTTAATAATCCATATATGTTAGAGCCCATTAAAAAGGCTCAAATTTTTTTCTCAAGCAAATCGGTAGCTACAAGTACAATCATACAAGTTTGATCAATAATTTTGCATCTAAAAGGACATGAAAAATGAAATTCTAATTAAAAAAAATCATACATATTAATTTAATTTAGTATTGAATGGTTAAAAAAATGCCTCCATTTAAGATTTGGCCTGAAGCCTCCAAAAAGTTTGGATAGGTCCTGCCACCACTTATAATGCTAATAATTTGAAAAAATAATGAAGATGAAGGAAATCCATGAGAAAAAGTAGATCAAATCAAACTCATATAAACTATTCACCGGATTGTCTTTGATCAAATACTAAACTCGTACACTGAGAAATCAATTCAAAAAACACGGGTATTATAATTGATTACATTTATGATCCAGATCAGATAACAATCAAAACAAAAGGATATCATTTCAACATAAAAAAATAGCGAAACAAAGAAGAATGAGTACCTGGAAAGTGGAAACTGCAGGATGAAAAAGTTCAGAGTAGCTTTGATTTGAAGAAAAGACGACTTCAGAAGTACCCACTTCATTTTCGTACGTTATTAACTACTATTATTTTATTTTAATAATAAACAAACAAAGTGGAGTATATATTTTTTAAAGGAGTTTTTTTTTTAATTGAAGGAGTTATATATTGTGGCTGCAAATATTGGTCGACTATGGAGTATCTATTGGCATGTTGACACGTGTAATTAATATTTTTCTAACTTATTTAAGATCTTTTACGAGTCAAATCTAGGATCACAATTTGTTATGTTTAGTTTAAAAATAGGATGAAAAATCATCAAATGTTATTTATGAGGATAATATTTCGTCTTGTACCCGTTCTCAAATTATTATATATATTAATTAGATTAATATTTATATTTTATATATTACATATTTAAATATATGTCCTTGTGTGTATAATATTAACTGTTAGGTCTTTATTTATTTTGATAATAATAAATAAGTTTTTAGTATAAAAAAATATTAAGTTAGAATCCTCTACCTAAGTTTTAGTTTTATAAGTTATATTTTTATCCTTTGTGAGTTAAAAAAAAATTAAAACTTTAAACATTTGGGTCACTTTTAAAATACTCACTTTTCGAGCCATTCAAGCTAGAGGTGTTTACGGGTAAAAAATCGGATCGAACTGGATCAGATAACGAAAAGCACCCAAAATAGGGTATCGGTACCGGTTGAATCGATATACTGGACTGATTAGCTGGTCCGGTAACAGATCGATACCGATTTTTACCTTACTAGAACCAGCCCCATTTTGAAGCCGAAAAACTCAGCCCAAGTTTAAATCAAAATCGGCCAAAGAAAGAGCAGCCCAAGACTTGCTTGCTTTTAAGCCAAAATTCGGCCCAAGGTCAAGCAGCCCAAGACTTGTAAAAGGCCCAGCCTTTTTTAAGCCAAAATTCGGCCCAAGAAAAAAACAAAAGACTTGGTAGGTATGTTTAAATGGTTGACCTGATTCAGCCATTCAGATGTATTTAGTCTTTAAACAAACCTCTTAGGTATGTTTAAATGGTTATGGGGTGTTTAATAAAAACTGAATGAATATGAATCTGATGAGCTGAATCTGAATGAAAAAAGTTGTTTGATAATTGACATGTTAGAAACATGTGAATAACATATTTTTATTATCTTTCCCTTTAAAAAAATTTAAAAATTATTGTAAATTTATTTAATATTACTTAATATAATAGTTAATATTGTAAAAAAAAGATTCATTCAGCCGCTCATTTAGCCAAAAAAATTGGATTAAAACCATCAGTTCAAAATCGTTTAAATGGCTGACCAGTTCAATCATTCGGACGATTTTTTTTCAAAACAAAAGCACTGAATGACTGAATCGATCAGCCATTCAACTGCAATCAAGAAGGCCCCTTAGATGAATTGGTAACTTTGTGACTTGTAAGGCTTTTCATTATACAGTGAATTTTATTTTTTAAAAGTATACAAGAACATATGTTTTGACCATTATTGTCACTTTTTAAAATTGCTTGTTTCGGTTACTTCCAACGTCACAAAAAAGTAAAAAAATAATAATAATACTCTCTTCGTCCCAAATTAATTAGTCAAGTTTTGACTTTTTAAAGTTAAATTGGCCATTTTTAAAACTAATCTTTTTACTATTTTTTTAAAATATAGGTGAAGAAATTATAACCAAAAGAAAGTATATACAATTTATTACTGACCCTAATTTTTATAATTTTAAAAATATATTTATATATGCTTAATTATTAATTCTAAAAATAGTCAATTTGACTTAAAAAATCAAAAGTGAGCAATTAATTTGGGACAGAGGGAGTATATATTATGACTTCATATGTCGACTTTTTTATTATGAATTATGTGGATAAATCTAATAGATTAATACTTTTACGATGTATTTAATATAGTGAGCTAATTTTATAATCCTATCTAATCTAATATGATATATTGATATACGTCACAATCGTAATTCAGAAAAAAAAATGAGTCAAAACTAAAAAGAAAAGAAAAAAATCTAATCATGAAATAAAAAATAAAACAGTAATTCCGACCTGCCGGATTCGAACCAGCGACCTAAGGATACCTGGCGGCAAAGAAACCAACTACAGTCCTCCGCTCTACCAACTGAGCTAAGGTCGGATGATAAATTCATGGCTAAACCACTTAGCCAAATACTAGCCTCATATTTATTTTGGGAACTCAAATAATACTCGCTCCATTCCAAAATTAGAAATATATTTTATGTTATTAAATATAACATTAATATTAGGTAGAAATTCAGTTGTGATGGTTTGATATTAAAAATAATAGTAAAAAAATAGTGGCAAATTAAGAATATCATGTAACTTTATAGTCCTAAAACAGAAATATATTTAATTTTGGAATAGACGAGAAAGAAAAATATATTTTAAATTTTGGAACAGACTTAATTAGATATATAGCTCAAGGGTAATAGTTTATTTATTTGTCTAAATAAATAGAGGTTATAACTTTTTCAAATTACTTTACTAATTAACCAATTTTATTTGAACTCAAGGGAACTTATATATATATATATATTTCTTTTTTCAAGAATTCATACAAATTGTTGTTATAGTATACAAGGCAAGGCATAAAAAAAATTATACATAGGCTTGCAGGAGATAACCTAGGGTATATAATTAGTTGAGAATAAATTCTAAAAGGATTTTCTGTAAATTGATATTTTCAATTCTATAATTATAGAGAGAAAATCAAAAAGTTTTGATTGTGTTAAAATTATTAAATAGATTTTACCATAGTAAAAATATTACATAATCTGTTAAAAGAATCAAAACTGCTTGTTTTTCTCTAAAAATACAAAATTGTACATATTCCTATTGGATGACGTAAAAAAACTAATTTATCGGCAATCCGTATAATTAAAATTGATTTATCATATAAGTTATATTCCCTAATTTCATAAAATAATGTTTATCAATATAAAGTCGTTGATAGACATCATCAAATCAAATGAAAATTCACATGATTAAATATTTTTGTATGCTATTTATATCCAATTTAATTTCACTTATAACAAAAGACTTATTAAAAAATGTTTCTGCAAATTAATTAATGATTATAAAGCTCAACAATTCAGTAAATTACAACAGTCAATATCAAAGAAGCTAGCTGCAATAGAAAAGGGGAGAACAAATATGGATGTGGATGCCCTTTCATTCCCAGTTTGCTCAAGATCATGCACGCATGCATGGGATAGACAGTTGTTGCCTTAACAAATTATTATGAACATTTTAATTATTAAATTGGTAATTATTCAATAAAATTATTTGTGGGATCACCCAATGAAGTGTTGTTTCAAGGTTTATACCCATTTCTTCATATTTTGACAAATTTAACGTAATCAATCACTACAAACTCGTTATTCAACCAATTTAATCCGTTTAACTTGCATTGTTTTCGCCTTTTCGAGTACTACCATATTTCATCATCAATTTAAAGTTTACAACATGGATTCATCATCAAATTTAGTCTCAAAGTAGACCAAAACATATATTAATTTATTCCAAAAACCAAATTCTTCTTATTTAACACCAAAAACACCAATTTTCTTGATTCAAATCCAACTATGGATGATATAAATCAGATTATATATAACTATTAACGCATATATCAACTTCTCAACAAATTCTCTATCATCAGAATCCACTTACAAAAACTAACTTGGAGAAAACAAAAACTGAGAATAACTGACAAGTTACATAACCATTCCCGTCACAATAATAATTAAATTATATTCTCTCATAATATAATTTTAACTTAATCAAATTAACTAATATTACTCATTTAATTTCCTTTTCATAATAATTTCATTTAATTTCTTCAATAATTTAATTAACTATTAAACCTCTTTTTTCTCAATAGATGAATATATAATTCTCTTCACACCAAACCACATATTTCACAATATATAACACATACACATACTCAAACTCAAAACATCTTATAATAAGAATTTTATTTATTAAATTCTTATTTAAATACTCCCTCCGTTCCAAATTAATTGCTCAGTTTTAACTTTTTAAAGTCAAATTGACCATTTTTAAATCTAATCATTTTACTATTTTTGCTAAAATATATATAGGTGAAGAGATTATAACCAAAAAAATATATATACAATTTATTACTAACCCCAATTTTTATAATTTTAGAAATATATTTATATATGCTTAATTATTAATTCTAAAAATAGTCAATTTAACTTAAAAAAAGTCAAAACTGAGCAATTAATTTGGGAAGGAGGGAGTAATTTCTAAAAATTCAGGTTGTCACATCCTTCACTCCTTATAAGGATTCCATCCTCGGAATTACTGAAACCTTACCTTACTCAGGTTTTCATCAATTCTATTTTTAAAAAAAATTATCATTGAATAACTTCAACACATTACCTTAATACAGGTTTAATAATTCCTGTGACGCCCCCAGAATAGGTATACATCATCCATTCTGAGTTGTCAAATACATGGTACAGAAACAACTACAACTTTATTAATACAACATATAAACTGTGAGTTTAAATACAAATATTAACAACTAGACAATATTCACACCCAAATAAGTCCTCATTTAAATTATTGATACATTATTTTATAAAAAATAGTGAGGACTATTAAAACAACTTCTAGAACCATCATTCCATACCCCGACTAGTACTCGCTACATTCTCGCCTCCTGAGAAGAAAAATGGAATAAAAAGAAAAAGGGTGAGCTCAACTAGCCCAGTAAAGAATATTATGACTAAGATAATATAGAATAAATTATCATTAGTCTTCAACAGAGAAAAAATCTGAGAGAATATAATAAACAACAAGTTTTAGATCAATATTCGCATCGAAAATAATAATTCATAGATGAGTTACGTAGAAAATGAAATCTACTGTTACCTATGAATTTAAAAGTTCATCATCAATATTTTATCCCTGTAACATCAATCAATATTCATCTTGATTCAAATATTCATCTTTGCACTACAGGCCAAAGATATTAATCAGTCGGTTATGTTCATCTCAACACCTATTCATCTTTACACTACGGGCCAAAGATATTCATTATAAATCTTTAATCTTTGCACTACATGCCAAATATATTCAATTATATCATCATTTAGAACTGAGGATGATGAAAAATATTTTTAAAGAAAACGAATCCAGTGAAACAAAAGAATAAATATTAAGGATTCGTATTTCGGTTTATTCATGTCCAAAACTACCCCATAAATAATCATAGTGGAGTAAAATTCAAGAATGATCAAAACATGGATACAATCAAAGCTAGTATCCATAATAGATATTTTGGAAGAAAAAATAAAATTTTAATTTTTCTGTGAATAGTACCGTATTCGTGAATAATGTCGTATACATGAATAATAACCCTGACACAAAAAGTTCCAAATTTGATTAAAAGTTCAGATCAATACTTCGGTATAATGATATTGAAAGAAATAATATCATATATGAAGAAAATAACATCCCTTACCTCGAAAAGACAATACTTCTGTCTGAAATACTGGATATAGTATTGAAGGGAAATTTCATCGTATAGCAACACTCAAAGTATAAAAATACTCACAAGAATACGCTCGATAATATAGAGAGAGAAAGAGGGAGAAAACTTCAGTTTCTGGTGTGATTTTTAATTCTAACCTAAGCACCCTATTTATAAGAAAATACTTAGAACACCAAATCAGAAAATTTAACAAAATATTATTATTTATATTACAAATTCCTACGCCCACTTTTACCAACTGCTTTCAGCCACCTTGCACATGTTAAAGATGCCCACAAAATGAAAAAAAAACATTTTTTCTTTAAAAAAATTATTTAAACTTGAAAAATCAATTATTTTAGAACTTTGGAACTTCAATAATTCACAATAAATAGTCCTTTTATCAGAAAAATTAGAACCTCGTGTTCTTTCCATAGAAAATTTCATTATCTACAACTTTGCAGAAGAAAGTTTTTCTAAATTCTAAACAGAAATTGACCGAAATCCACAAACGGGCGATTTTACAGACTATAATCAAATTTCAGTCAAAAAATATGTCCACGAACATGTTTAACATGTTTTAAACAATTTTAGTAACAAAAATTGTAAGACCCCAACTTATTATAAATAAAATTAAATTTCCTCCATTTATTATTTTGAAATATTAAGGGTTGATTTGATTAATATGAATAGTTATGGGTAAAATACGCAAATATTTCAAATAAGTAAATGGTTATAAAATATTCGTTTGGTCGTGGAATATTCTTGTTGTCGGAAAATATTCGTACGACGGCGCAGCCTTGTGTGGGCCCCATAACGGAAAGCGATTGGATGAAAAAAACGACAAGAATAAGTTGGTTATAAATAACGGCGTAGTTGTTACCGTTAATACTGTTAGAATACCAGGTGGTTAAAACACAGTAGCACACGATATTACACCAATTATTGATTCTTACGTAAGAAGACACTACTCAATAATTGTTACAGTAATTACTGTTCAGTATTTATTTTATTGATTCAATAATTGCTGCGTTGATATTTTATATTATTGTTGTTTCAATAATTGTCACTACACAGTATTTTCTATTATCGGAGCAATAATTCATATTATCTGAATAATATTATTGGATAATATTATTGGTAATGTCTAAAAAGTTCTGTCTAAGGAGAGGTTAGGTCATCTAATTGCGCGCCAGTAAGGAGAGATCCTTATTGAAAGCCCCCTTTATCCTGGGAACTGCCTGGTTGTCAGTATTGTGATTCTGTAATATTATTCGTGAATAATTAATTATTGATTTATATGATGAGGAAAATATTGATTTTATGTGGATATAGATGGAGAAAATTTTTAATGTGACAATTATTGAAAATTAATATTTTATCTTTTTGTGATAAAATAATTCAATTAAATATATTATTTTAATAATATATTGATGGTAATATTTTTATAATGAATGTGGGATATATGAGTATATGAGGAGGAAGAGTATTTTTGTGGCATTAAATAATTAACACATGTTTTGTGTGTCGGTAGACCTCATTTCTTGACTGAAATTTGATTATAGCCTGTAAAATCGTCCGTTTATAGATTTCGGTCAATTTATGTTTGGAATTTGGAAAAACTTTCTTCTGTAAAATTGTAGATAATATAATTTCCTATGGAAAAGACATGAGGTTCGAATTTTTCTGATAAAATGGCTATTTATTGTGAATTATTGAAGTTTCAGAGTTCTGAAATAATTAATTTTTGGAAGTTTAAAATATTTTAAGTAACAAAAATGTTTTTGGGATGTTGGCACATGTTTTGGCTGATGATTTTGGTCTGGCGTGGTGTGCGTAGGAATATAATTTGAAAATATTAATAATTTATTAAATTTTCTGCTTTGGTGTTCTAAGCATTTTCCTATAAATAGGGTGCTTAGGTTAGAATTGAAAATCACACCAGAAACTAAAGATTTTTCTCTCTTTCTCTCTTGATATATTGAGCGTATTCTTGTGAATATTTTAATACTTTGAGTGTTGCTATACAGTGCAAGTTCAAGTCATAGCATATATCCGGTGTTTCAACTAATAAATATTATTCTTTTGAGGTAAGGGATATTTTTTTTCAAATGATATTATTTTTTTCAATATCATTATGCCGAAGTATTGATCTGAAATTTTAAACAAATTTGAAACTTTTTGTGTCGGAGTTACTATTCACGTATACGGCACTATTCACAGAAAAATCAAAATTTTGTTTTTCGTCCAAAATATCTATTATGGATACCAGCTTTGATTGTATCCATGTTTTGATCATTCTTGAATTTTACTCCACTATGATTATTTATGAGGTATTTTTGGACATGAAATAGCTGAAATACGAATCCTTAATATTTATTCATTTGTTTCACTAGATTCGTTCCTTTTAAAATATTTTTCATCATCCTCAGTCCTAAATGATGATATTATTGAATATCTTTGGTCTGTAATGCAAAGATAAATAATTTTATAATAAAAATCTTTGGCTCGTAGTGCAAAGATAAACAAGTGTTGAGATGAACATGACCGACTGATGAATATCTTTGGCCTGTAGTGCAAAGATGAATATTTGATTCAAGATGTATATTGATTGATGTTACAGGGATAAAATATTGATGAATGACTTTTAAATTCATAGATAGTAGTAGATTTCATTCTCTACGTAACTCTTCTATGGATTATTATTTTCGCTGCCAATATTGATTTGAAACTTGTTGTCTATTGTATTTTATCAGATTTTTTCCTGTTGAAGACTAACGATAATTTGTTCTATATTATCTTAGTCATAATATTTTTTACTGTGCTAGTTGAGCTCACTCTTTTCCTTGTTGTTCTATTTTTCTTCTCAGGAGGCGAGAATGTAGCGAGTACTAGTCGGGGTATGGAATGATGATTCTAGAAGTTGTTTAGTAGTCCTCACTATTTTTGTATAATAATGTATCAATAATTATGATGAGAATTTATTTGGGTATAGATATTGTCTAGAAGATAATATTTGTATTTAAACTCACAGTTTTTATGATGTATTAATAAAGTTAAAGTTGTTTCTGTACCATGTTATTGACAACCTAAAATGGGTGATGTATACCTATTTTGGAGGCGTCACAAAAATACAACTCCTCCTCATATAGTCATATATCCCACATTCATTGTAAAAATATCATCATTATTAAAATAATATATTTAAATGAATTATTTTATCAGAAAAGATAAAATAATAATTTTTCAACAATTGTCACATTAAAAATTTTCTCCATCTATATCTACATAAAATGAATATTTTCCTTATCATATAAATTAATAATTAATTATTCACAAATAATATTACAAAATCACAATACTCACAACCAGGCAGTTCCCAGGAAAGAGGGGGCTTTCCAATAAGGATTTCTCCTTACTGGCGCGTAATTAGGTGACCAAACCTCTCCTTAGACAAAACTTTCTAGACATTATCAATAATGTTATCTAATAATATTATTCAAATAATATGAATTATTAATCTAATAATGAAAATACTGTGTAGTGACAATTATTGAAACAACAATAATATAAAATAATAATGTAGCAATTATTGAATCAATAAATAAAATATTGAACAGTAACTACTGTAACAATTATTGAGTAATGCCTTCCTACGTAAGAATCAATAATTGGTGCATTACCGTGTGCTACTGTGTTTTAACCACCGGGTATTCCAACAGTATTAACGGTATATAACAACTACGCCGTTATTTATAAATAACTTATATTTATCGTTTTCTTCATCCAATCACTTTCCATTATGGGGTCCACACAAGGCTGCGCCATCGTACGAATATTCTCCGGCAGTAAGAATATTTCACGACCAAACGAATATTCTCTGATAAAAATAAATATTTTATAACCACTTGCATATTTGAAATATTTGCGCATTTTACCCATAATTAACCACATTAATCAAATCAACCCTTACTATTTCAAAATAATAAATAGAGAAAATTTAATTTTATTTATAATAAGTTGGGGTCTTAAAATTCCTATTACATTCTTTCCAAAGCCAATTCTTGCAGGGTTTTTATTTCATAACCTTTACTTAGACTCAATTATATTTGAGTGTTACATATTCTTTAACCTGTTCATTATTTTTTCCAAGGATTATTACCACAAACACATATTCACTTAAAATATCTTATAATAAGAATTTTATTTATTAAATTTTTATTTAAATAATTTTTAAAAATTCAGGTTATCACAATTATGACAAATACATTTTAATATTAAAAAAATTACATAGTGTCATTTAGTAGAATTTTCAAATGAGGTGTTTAATAAGGTTGACAATCAAAGTTACTTTTAGTTTACCTTTTAAAGTAGGCATCATCACATCCTAATTCTTTCTTATTCTTTTTTTCCTTTTATTGACAAATAACTCTAATTATATATTACTATGAAATGGAGATAATATTTAAGAGAAGTTGGTATAGAAATTACACATTATACAAAAATTTCATAAGCTAAAATGTTACAAAACCCTTCTAAATAATAATTCTTATGTCTACATTAAGCACCAATTTTATTTATAGAAGTACTAAATATATAAAATAAAAAATCTTGTCAAATCCAACTACTATTTAAGGTTTTATATATAAATTATATTGTTCGTACCTTAAATTTCATTTGCTCTCTCTGTCTATATATTTATAGGGTATCCATCCACAGCAACCGATTGTTGGGAGCAACTCCTTTTGATCTAGTCGCTACAACATGTAGCGGCTTATAAAAAAAATTATCTAAGGCCGGTACAGGTTGTAGTGACTGGGTCAAAAGGGGTTGTTTTCCAATAATTAGTTGCTGTAGATAGAATCTCATATTTATATATATATATACATATATATTATATGTATGTGTGTCTGCAGAAGTATGAATAAGTGTTGTCCCCATCAAAAGCAAACTCGAGAGAGACTTAAAGCTATGCTCTGCCTATGCATGCATGTGGAGCAGTAGTACTATTACAGTAATAATTTTATGCATCTCTCTCTCTCCCCAAAGCTTCCCTGTAAAAAGGCAAAATCATAACAATCCAATCCAATCTAATCCAATCATATTGTAGTTGAGTACTAAATCATCACAGTAGTAGCTCTACTTTTATATACTAACTTAGCGTATGTTAGATAAAAACTGAATGACTCTGAATTAAAATTTAAATCTTAAAAAAAAAGTTATTTAATAATTAATGTCTAAAATATTTGAATGAGAAAATTTTATTATTTTATCCCTTAAAAAAATTAAAATTATTGTAAATTTATTTAATATAATAGTTAATATTTTTTTTAATTTATTCAATTACTCATTCAGCCATTCAGTTAAAAAAAAATTGACTTAGCAATTCAGCTCAATCATCTGACCAATTCAGCCATTCAGACGATTTTTTTTCAAAATAAACGCACTTAATAGCTGACCGATTCAACCATTCAGATATATTCAGTTCTAAATAAACAGCCCCTAAGTATGACTAAGTGTGGATAAAGATACCATGAAATTAATTTTACGATAAATTAGTCAATTAATTAATACAGTGCTAACACGCAGAGAGATCATCTCTACTTGCGTGTCGACACTATATTAATTAATTGATCAAAATTAACTTCATACTAACTATTAACCCTGAATGTATATACACTCCACTCTTATTAATTAATTACCCACTTAACTATTTGTCTTCACCTAGAAGTTAATTACTCCCCCTAGCTCTGGCCTCCTATAACCTTAAGTCAAATTCATAAAATGATACACATTATCATTAATTTAATTTAATTATCATTTAATTTCTGTTAGTTGGGTTTATTTAATTAATTAGTGTATATGAAAAAATAAATGTATGTTCATTTTCCTACTCAACTTATTTTCTATATGAAAAAAATAAATGCTCCTTTTTCTGCTAGCTGGCTCCTTTTGTTCTCCTCTTTTACTTTTTATTTCTTTCTTTATATCCTCGCAACTTCATTTTCAATAAAAGAGTACCTGATTCCCATCTCCCAATCACATACTCCAACAAGATTACAAAATATAATAATAAATAAATAAAGTAGTTAGTCTAATGATTTAACTTATAATATATATAATGTCTCCTTTTGTCCTATGCTACATTGTTGTTGTCTTTAATTTAATTTGCTTTATTTTTATTTCTTATTCTCTATATCTTTAAAAATAATGTTACTATCACATAAAAAAATCACATAATACTCATATACACACATGCATGTTGCGGACGTACTCCACATATCAGGCGGAAGCTCATAATATGAATATATGTATATGTGAGCATTATGTAACTTTTTTTTTGTGATATTAGCGTCGTTGTATCTTCAAAGCTTCATTTTCAATAAAAGGGTACCTGTTCTCATTTCCCAAGAACATAATATATATAATTGTTAGTAATTATGGTGGAAAATCATGCCAAAGTTAATTAGGATATATATTTAAAAAGTTTGAAAATTTACCTTACTATATATCATAACTTGTTCTATAACAAATGGTGACGACTATAACAACTTATATATATATATATATATATATATATATATATATATATATATATATATATATATATATATATAGGGTCCGGTTTCAGTTCGAACTCTCGGACTTTCTTAAAATACGGACTTCTTTTTTTGGTTTTTTTTAAAACAACTAAAAAAAGTTTAATATTTTGTGAAACTGAAATTTTTTCATAATACAATGTTTTTGACGTGATTTGGATACATATAATTGTACAGTCTGTACTGACTGTACAAACCTGTTTTGTTATATGTATCTAAATCACGTCTAAAACATTGTACTATGAAAAAATTTCAGTTTCATAAAATATTAAACTTTATATATATATATATATATATATATATATATATATATATATATATATATTACAACATTATATTATATTGCATTAGACAAGAAATGTTATATTTTTAAATCGTGACCGTCATATCTTAAAATTAATGAACAGACCAACTAAAATCTTATAGCCGTTGTGAGCTATGAAACGTTATTGAAAGTTTATATTAATAAACAATTAGAAATTTGGAGTAATTTTAAGTGGGAGATCATATCCAAAGCTATATGCCGGACCAAAACCTTTTAAAGTGGAGCACTAATTGTTGATTTTTTTTCTATATATAATGAGAAATATACAAAGAATGAAGACTAATATATTTATCCATCTATATTATAAAATGGGAGGAAAACTTAGATTATTGCAAATAAACTTATACTTGATTAAGTCTTATCTATGCAATATAAGTACTAGTCATCTATTCCATCCGGATATAATCCGAACATGGGTTAAGTACAATTTTTACACATTTTTTTTATAAAAAAAATAGAGTATAAATAAATTTCTATTTAATCCATATTAATGAACCCAATGTAAATATACTTAAAATTCTCTCGATCTTGTCCCTAAATTAAATATTAAACACTATTCAAATATCTTTGAGTGTGAAATAATCTTTATATAAACATTTTATATTTGAATTGCATACTTTAAATATCTTTTATAATAAATAAAAAAAGTTGTAAGCAGCTAGCTAAAAAAAGTTGGACGACAGTTCGGTCCATCACTAAAAACTAAGACGACGGTTCTCTCGTATAACAAATTTTGTTACTAAAGAGGATGAACATGGTAGGTAAGATAAAAGAGTGAGCCTTTAAAATAGATTATATATATCTATATACACGTACGTCCTCAAAAGGAGGGGTTGTGTGTCCTACTCCTATATATATATATATATATATATACTACTGCCCCTGATTGGCTTTCCACCATCCCTGCACATTAAGAAAATCAGCAGAGGAAAAAAAACAGAAAATATAAATTAATTTAATATTATAATTAATAATATGGTGGAAAGTCGTGCATGTAAAAGTAGTAAATCTTACGTACGTAGAAGATCAATCTTTTCTTTCTTTTCTTTTCTTTTTTTTTTTTCTGTTTTTATGTTCCCCATTTGTGTGTTTGCTTTTTATAAGTTAATCATAGCTGGAAAAGTTGAAAAAAGTAAGCTAATAATCACCCATATATGCATGCATGTGATGGATAGCCCATTAGCTAAAGTATCCATTTGTAACTTGAAACTACAAGGAAGCTTCAATTAACTTGTGCTAATATTTATGTTATGTATGTGTTTCAGCCTTTGGAACCAAAATGTTCTTTGTTTGTGCCCTACATATATACCTCCATATAAATATAGGTTTGGGAGTTTATTTTGGGACTATGACAGAAAAGAAGAAAAAGGTACTTAATTTCTGTCATTTGTGAGAAGAAATATATATATATATATATAGAGAGAGTCCGGATCAGGTCCGGACGTCCGGATTTTAACAAAATCCGGACCTTTTTTTTTTTTGCTTTTTTTTTTTGAAACAACTAAAAAAATAAATAAATTATGGAACTGAAATTTTTCCATAATACAGTGTTTTGGGCGTGATTTGGATGCCTATACCAAAATATTTCTGTACAGTCTGGGCAGACTGTACATACATTGGTTGGTATAGGTATTAAAAACACACCCAAAACACTGTATTATGGAAAAATTTCAGCTCCATAATTTTTTTTTTTTAGTTGTTTCAAAAAAAAAAAAGCAAAAAAAATAAAATAAAAATTTGGTCCGCATTTTAGGACCTGTCCGGACTCCCGGACAGGATCCATTCTATATATATATATATATATATATATATATATATATATATATATATATATTTCTTGTTCAATATAAGAACTAACAATTGAGATTAATTCACGCCTAGCTACTACTAACAATAGCGGACGACGATACTATTTTTTGCACCACTCGTAATTATTAGTAGCGGACGACACCCGTCATCCGTTATTATTAATAGCGCACGTAACTCATCGTCTACTATTAATAGTAGCGCAGGATTAATAGTAGCGTTCGTCCGCTATTAATAGGAGGTTTCGTCGGTTATTAATAGTAGCACAAATGTTGGTGCAAAATGGGTATCCCAAAGTTGTAATTTGCTGACCAAGTTTTCTCTTTTTATTTCCAAATTATTTTACTTCTAAAGTAGCACCAAAACCATTTCTTCTTTTTTCTTTTTTCTTTTTTCTGTCTTGCTAAACACTAAATATCCAAGTATTCAACTCAACTTAAACTACGCTTTACTAAACATCCAAACACGAGATTATTAATCACTTAACCAAAAGGAGTCTTAATTAAATACTTTTTTATTGTGAAATTAAGCCATTAATTACTTAATTAAAAATCTTTAATACTGTACATTGTCACCTGATCTTCTTTAAAAATGTATTATGCAAGAAGAAAAGGTATAAGAAAGTATATATATATATATATATATATATATATATATATATATATAGAGAGAGAGAGAGAGAGAGAGAGAGAGAGTCCGGTTCTAGTCCGGACTCCCGTACGCTACTAAAATGCGGATATTTTTTTTAACACAACTAAAAAAAGTTAATATTTTATGGAACTGAAATTTTTACATAATATAATATTTTGGGTGTGATTTGGATACATATAACAAAACAGGTCTGTACAGACTGTACATACATGTTTTGTTATATGTATCCAAATCACACTCAAAACATTGTATTATGTAAAAATTCCAGTTCCATAAAATATTAAATTTTTTTTAATTATTTTAAAAAAAGCAAAAAAATAATATATAAAAAAAATTCCGCATTTTAAGAAAATCCGGGAATCCGGATAGGATCCTCTGTGTGTGTGTGTGTGTATATATATATATATATATATATATATATATATATATAAGGGTTAATAGAGCTGCACAACTGTGCAGCTGTAGATTCTCAAATGTACACAGTCTACGATCGTAGAGTTAAGTCACTTTGCGATTGTAGAGTAGTCACTCTACAATCTGAAGATTCACTTCTACGTTTCTACGATAGTGGAGTGACTACTCTACTATCAGTCGGTGACTTAACTCTAAGATCGATCGTAGACTATGTACATTTATAATTTGCATAATTACTCACCTCCATTTTCTGATATATATTTGAGATCCCTACACCCCTTAACCTTATTATTCACTCCACTTATTTGGCCTCCTTTATATATGCTGGTCATCGCGACACACGCATTGTGTGTGCAATTACTTTAAGATTTTTTTTAAATTTAAATAATAAAATTAAAAAGAACAAAATTATAAAACAACTGAACTTGCAAAGGCAAATATTATTATTATTATTATTAAGAGCAATGAAAAAGTAAGTAGTAACTCTAAGATTGGCTGCCCTAATTTGCCTCCCACACTGCATGCATATGTGACTAAAATTAAAGCAAGCAACCAAAGATTCTTCTGCTCTATATATAATTTAAATTGGATACCATTGCAGCATTTCAATCATTTTCATAAATTATATATACTAGTATTCAAATGCTCTATATATGTTATATAGAGATACAACAACTATTTCATTCTCTCTCTTTCTATATATATATATATATATATATATATATATATATATATATATATAGGGTCTCCATCTACAGCAACCGGTTGTTGGGGAGCAACCCATTTTTGGCCAGCCGGTAGAGCTTGTACCGGCCTTAGAGAATTTTTTTTTTTTTTTTTTATAAGCCGGTACAAGCTCTACCGGCTGGCCAAAATGGGTTGCTCCCCAACAACCGGTTGCTGTGGATGGAGACCCATATATATATATATATGGCTTAAAATGGAATGAACAGCACTCTGATGAGCACTTCACCTTGATGAATTGCTCCAGAGGCCATGGTAATTAATAATACTCATCTTCTTCTTCTTCTTCTTCTTCTATAATCTTCACCCTTGCTCGATCGTTTGACTAATTTCCCAGCTTCACCTATTAAGTTTGGAATTGTGATCACCGATTTCAAATCCATCTGACTGCTTGCCTATGAAATTAATAATTACTCCCAAATTTAATTAGGATCTAACACCAATAATAATTTCAAGTTTTTCTTATAATTACAAAACACTAAAACGCATAACTGTATCTACTGGACTTTAAAAATATTGCAAATTACCACCAACTTGTGGTACAAGTAGTAGTGCAAAATTATACCTTTTCGGTTCAAGTTTTGAACTGTTAGTTAGTTAGTTATACCTTAAAAGGTTCAGTTTTGCACTAATATTTGTACTTTGAGGGAAGAATTTGCTAATTAATCAAACTCAAGGACAAAAACATTACACAAGTGCAAATATAGGGGATAGATTTGCAATTTTATATAGTCTATGCAAAACAAGAAGATAAAAAGTATGGGAAAAAGTAAATGTGTTACCTGAAGAACTTGCAGGCCTGTCTGTAGTCCTTATTGTTCGATACATCTGTATCAAAAATTCATAAGAATATTGTCATGAATATATATATATATATATATATATATATATATATATATAAGACCTAAAAAGAAAAATGAAGATATATAATTGCATATATGTTCTGGGAAACTACATAGCTGGATCTAGTGCTCTCCCAAGTACTTAATGTATCCATATATATATATATATCAGTGCATGCATGCATGGATTTGCATGTCTATATTATTCATGCATGCATATATGATATTATATATATATACTTTTATGAAGTTAAGTAATTTACCAGGGTTAGACTTATCAGTTACCAGTGCACATAGGGTTATGAAAACCAATAATGAAGAAATCATTGAGAAATGATTAGCAGCACACAGTACTTTTGTCCATTATATTTATTGGAAAATAATCTGTAGATATGTCATCTCTTTAGTGGAGTAAATAGATAATTTTTATAGAGAAACTATTACATTGTACTCCCTCCGTTTAAAATATAAGATTATTCTTGACATTTGAAATTAATTTTAAAAATTTTAAAAAAAAATTGACATAAAAATTCATTTGATATTAGTCAACACAATATTATGAAAAATATCGTGCACTATATATATAAAAAATACTACTCGTTATAAGATTTATTAATTCGTGATTATTATTGAAACATGTTTTTTTTGAGTGAGTTTAAAATTTTATAAAATTGATTTTAAAAAATTAATAACATTCTTATAATTAATTCAAAACAGAGGGAGTATTAATTCAGAATTTTTGGGTTTTGATTTGAATCTCTCCAAAGTGGTCCTAAATTCCTTGGGCTTTGTCTCACTCATCTATCTCTAAAACCAACATATATTAATCTCCTAAAGTTACTTCTTTTTCACTTATTTATTCCCTTTTTCCATATTTGGATGGTTTCTTCTTCCAAACAAAAAGCTGCTTATTATGGTGCAGAACCATATCAGATCTATATATTAAGTAAAAGAGTAAAAGATCTAGCTACAGCTAGCTAAAGGTTTCAAGATGTTTCACCAAAACATAAAACATTGGGATATGCAACACTAACATTAACCTCTCATTGGGCTAGGTTAAAAACTGCACCAAAAGGCATCTACTAGAATATATAATTAATTTTTGTTAGCAGAAAGATCTGAAAATTCTATCATTTTTTAATTATTCAGGTAATTTAATAATTAAGGTCCTTAATAACATAAAATCAACAAAACCCATTTAAAGAGTTACCTGTAAATGGGATTTCACATGAGATAAGGTAAGATCCTTCACATCCATGAGCTCAAGAACTGACTTGGGTGTAGCTCCTAAGCATCCGAATTAATGAAATACAATCATTTTAAATAAATAATAATTATATATAAAAAACAATCTTGATTATGGGAAGGTTTTAGTTTGATGAGAAGAAACAAGATAAAGATAATTACTTTCATGGCCACCGAGTAATTCGACTGCGTGCACAAAACGGGCATGTAAGCTTGTAGTCCACCGCATCCTGGGAGCTCTGCAGGTGCTGCGCTTTGTGGGAAATCTTGATAGAAATCTAGATCTTGAAAGGTTTAAAGCTGAAGCAGTAGTAGTAGTAGTAGTAGAAGAAGAAGAAGAAGAAGAAGAAGAAGAAGAAGAAGAATCTAAGGAATGTTGAAAAGAAGGCTTTTGAGTTTGATAAATAGGAATACCCTTTATAGGTCTTAAATAATCAAATTCTTGCCAAAACCCTTTTTGTTGTCGTTGTTGTTGTTGTTGTTGTTGTAGTTCTTGATGATGAGGAAAAGGAGGCACAAAGTTGCCATTTTTGTAATGGGAAAAATGAAAAGGATCAGGATTAGTAGTGTTATTAGTATTGTGAGGTTCTAAGGGTTTTGGATTTGGCTGGAGGGGAAGGGAGAGCTCAAAATTGATATCCGTTGAATCCGGTTTGCATGTTGATGAAGAGATCTTGTTGTTGGAGTGATGATGATTTAGAGTTCTCCAAAAACCTGATGAAGTGGGATTTGTGTTTGGAGGGCTGATTTGGAGAGATAAATCTAGTTGAGCTGGAAATAGTTCCATTAATTTCCCACTAGTATTTCTTAAATGAATCTACTTGCTGTCTTAATTTCTCTCTGACAAATGGTACACTGTGATAAGATTTTTGGGTTTTTTTGGGTTCTTGAGATAGAGTTGAAGACTTGAGAGAATAGTGTGGGAAAAGGAAGGAAGAAAACAGAAAAGGTGAGAAATGAAGAGATGTTTGTTTGTTGCTTAATTGTTTGTGTGGAGTATATGCAAGAAAATGACACTCATAGGACAAGTGATAGAGAAAGAGAGAGAAAGCTTTCCTTTTATTATAGAAATATTAAGTGGGATTAGGGACCTTGAGGTAAAGAAAGAAAGGAAAAAAGTGGAGGAGGTTAAAAATTTTTTTGGAGATTTTAATTCTTTTTTTTCTCCTTTCTTTCATGTTTTACTTTATGGTAAAAAAGGAAATTTTAGTGCAGAACCTAAAATTGTTTTGAGTTTTGTCTCTCAACCACTTTTAAGTTTTTTGTAATTTGAACTTTAACCCTCCAATCCCATCTCATTTTTCTTTCCCTCCACTTGTTTATTGTATATAATTTGCTTACTTATCTCATTTGTGCATGGTAAGTATTTGGCTAGCTAAGTGGTGCATCTTTCCTCTTAAAAACCCTAATTCCCATTTTTAGACTTGACTTGATGGGAATTCAAATTTGTACAACTTTAAGCTCATGTTTCCTCATTTTTTTATCTCACATCACAATCCAGATTGAGACCCTAACTTGCTTAATTTCCATTTGTTTCCCATCTTTTTACTTATAAAAATCCCCTTTCATTTTCACTCCATCAATTTTTCTGTTTTAGAATCAAGCCTAGCTTCCTTTCTTGTTTTTTGATAAGGAAGAATCCCTCAAAACTTCTTCATCCCACCACATGATTTTAGGGTATCTTTCCTCTTTTTTCTCTCTTTTTTTTGGGTCTTCAAGTTTACTATTTGACTCTAATTTATTCAATATCATCTAAAAAACCTATGATTTTCTTGTCATATTATAATGCTTATAATAGTTTAGCATGCAGTAACAACACAAACAGAAAGATTGAGAAAAAAAAACAAATTCACCCTGTTACTACTTTCTAGTCAAAGTTTCTGCTATATTGGAGTAAATATATAAGTGTTTAGGAAGGCTTTATATTTATCAGTAGAATTCAGGGAAACTACTATTAGCTGGTAGGGAAATACATAAAATAAAAATTAATTCCACAAATTGCCATGCATTTTCAAAAAAATATAATTTAATAATAATCATAAATAAATAAATAAAAATCGAAATAAGTTCACGGGTCTTTTCAAGTTCTGTTTGCAAAAAATTGGCAAGACAAAACAATGTAAAAGATCTGCCTCAAAATGCCTTGCTTTATAAGACTACAACTTTCCAGCTTTCAGCCACTATGTTATGTTTTAAACTGTGCAAGCACAAAGGTGTCCCATGAACATAAAATTTTCCAATTTCACCAATAAATCACTTCCTGATCAATGCTAAATATCTTTAAACAAATATAACACATCAACTAGAAAAGATGGTGAAATATTGCATATATAAGACAAATTTCGACTATTTTCTCGAAATTTGATATAATCTGAACAACTAAAAGTGAGAAAAAGGTGCTAAATGGGAGCTATCAGAAACAGAGAAATTAATCATACTGATTATGACACATTAGAATTTAACAACTCCCTGACAATAAATTCCTTATTTTAATAACAAACACATGTATCAACTTTTGCATTGGATACAGTAATAATGCAACAAGAGTTTTAGTGACCAAAAAAACAACAAACAAATGTGATCTGTAATTGGTTAGCTACTTACTTGCACCAGCTGCTTGGACTTGATAATGGTTCTGGAAGGTTTTCTGTAATTCTTTTTCCTCCGAAGCAATTTACGAGTTAATCTGCTTTGTTTGCTAATCTTTGAAAAAGATGGGCTTTTCTCCATTTGGCACTTCATCCCACTATCTTGATAATTCTGCAGTTGTTTAATCCTCTTTTTTCCATCAGTTACAACTTGTTCAGCACGTTTTCTATTATGTCGATTCAGCCCTGCATGAACCTGATAAAAAGAGAGAGGATATTATGGTGAGAAATAAACTGGTCAAATTTCATTTCATCTGTATAAAAATAACAAAGATCAAGTATTAGGCAACTGGTTATCACAAAATAGTCATCACTAGTCAGCTATCAATCATAAAAGACTCTATGTGCACAAACAGTTGTGCACACACTTACCCCATGTTTGTGTATAGTTTGTGCACATAAAACTACTCATGGTTTTTAACGTGTGGCAATATTTTGCAGGGACTACAACGTGGATTATGTATGAGAAAACATGAAGGTATGTGCATCAGAAACATCTTGTGGTACTAGTATTTAAAAGTAAAGAAGCCTCTACAAAGTAATCTAGTTTTCAAGGGATGGATATAAAGTGATTGTCTAGACTTAGCAGGGGAAATTGCCACAGGTACCTTTGCTATCTATTTTCGCTGCCATATGGACCACCAACCTTACGCGCATGATTTCAAGGCACTTGAACATTAATAATTTTGGGTACTACGTGATGTTGGAAGAATTTTCAAATTTCTTTAACACCGAGTATAGAAACATGAACTTGTAACACAAACTCACAAGGCAAAACTACAGTGCTTAGTTCCTCTTCACATATCTGAGCAGTGTTAAGGAATAGTACTCTTCAAATTATTCAATCATGATAAAAACCAAAGAGAAAGAAATTATACTCACCCGTTGCTCTGAGAACTTTGGAGGATCAACATTCCTAACAATTCTTTTCTTTGACTTAGCAGAAGATGCTCGTTCGGCTCTAGAAGTCTTTACGCCAGGACCATCACAAGTTTGATCCTCAATCGGCATGATCTGTGAGGCATGAAAATTGACCCAATATTTTAAATTAACACAATCCTAGCTCAGAATAGTCTTGTATAACTTATATTGTTTTTAGTAGTATTGTATTTCACCACCAATTACAGCAAAAAATTTGTGGTAAAAAACTGCAAAAACAAAAAATTTAAGCTTCTATTTTGCAGCATTTGTTAACTGGCCCCGGTAAGATTCGTACTTGTACGACTGCTTGATTAGTCAAGAAAGAGATCTTATGAAATATTCAAAGTTCATATCAAGACTATACCACGCAATATGGGATATACTCAGCGTTGATTCCGGGGTTCATTTTCTCTATCAATATGGCAATATCGCATTTCATTTGCTGCTTGACCTCCTGCAGTATTCCTTCATCGTGCTCAAACATTTTTGCTACAGCTTCCATATACAATATGTCCCTACTTAAAGAAATGATACAATTTTCCCCACATTTGCAGTTAAAGGCTTCAATCTCTGCAACACAAATTAAGATCGATTAAATAAATCAGCAAAACTATAATTTTAAAGAGTGAACAATATGAATTAAACTACTTCAAGATTAAGATCAATTAAACTACTTGGAGATTCAAAGTCTGCATCACAAATTAAGATCAACTAAACTACTTACAGATTCAAAGTTCGTATCAAGAAATTAAGACTAGATGAAATCACTTTGAAAAGAATGTTAAAATCATAAGAAATTTGAGCAATTAAGAGATTCTGATACCGTGGAAAAGACATATCGGATCAGTATAACATCTGCACTTAATGTGTGAAACATAACAATCTCGTTTGCAGAGGCTGCAAAAAATGGTTCCTTGTGAATTTGGCGAAAAACTTAGAGATGGCTGTAATCTCTTTATGCACCAGCGGGCAAAATGATGCAATCTTATTAGACATGCAAAAGAGATCATGATACAACGGCTAGAAACCAAATCTGCAGAGATATCTTCATGACTTGAACACTTTGAAAGAAGCATTGCTTCTTTGCATAGAAGTTCTTCAAATGTAATAATAGGTGTTCTTCTAAGACGTGCATAGCGTTGGCTAGCAGCAGCCCCAAATGGAAACCAGTTGCCAGTAGCAAAGTTTACTGCCTCAGCACAGTTAAAGCCTGAAACAATGCAGAATTTATATTGGCGTGTTAAAACAAAATTCATACATACACAAATTTGTATGGAATACTTTTTCTGTAGATGTTAAGAATTGTACCATGACTGAATCCTGCATGATATGCTTTGGGAAAGGTGATTATAAACTCCCCTGGCATTTGTACAGCCTTGTAAACAGGAACATTATGCGTCCGCAAAACCTTTGGAGGAAACATGGTTGTTTTTTCCACAAGCAAATTAAAAGCTCCATCCTCTCCATTATTAGTTGATAGTATTTCTCTACTATAGATGTGGTGCTGGACAACTTTCTCAAAATCTAGAGCTGCATGACCTGGAACTCCATACCAAGTTTTGGGTGCCCCACAGTGATGATAATTGATACTGAAAAAGGAAATATGTATGTACATTAAAGACTCGAGGTGTCGAATAGATATAGATGCTGACAAAGTGACTAACCTGTACAGATAATGATCTTCCACATGCCATGCAAACATACTAAATAGCATTCCAATGTAGAGCATAGGATCTGATACCCCCTGAAACAATAAGAAGACAAAAATAATTTGCAAGTGAAAAAAATGCATAGACAATCTACAGTAGCAGATTGTAATTCGAATAATACCGGAATTGCATGGTCCAACAGACGTAATGTTGATCTTGGCAGCTTTGGAAGTGTCTGAAAATATAATTTATAAGCATAAAACAAAGTCAATATAAAAAATAACACAAACTATAATATATACTCCCTCCGTTCCAAAATAGAAGATCATTGTTGACTTTGAAGTCAACTTAAGACATTTTCAATTTCAAAATTAACACGGATTCCATTAATTTTAGTTAAGACAATCATGATTTATTGTAAACTGTCAAAAGTGTACTATTCATAGTAAGATTTATTGTTTCATAATTTTTATTGAATCATCTCAATTTTGAATTTGAAAATGTCTCAAATTAACATTCAAAAGTCAATAATGATCTTATAACTTGAAACGGAGGAAGTATATATAGACACAAATGTTTGATTGAATCTAAAAAGCAGAAGATGAAAGGAGAATCAGGGAAAACATTTAATTAAGATATTAAGAGTCAAATAGGAAAGAAACCTTCAAGTTCCATTTGCTTGTTCCTAGCTGATCACTGGAATCATTTGAGAAAGCACTGCCATCAACATTGATTCCGTATTCAACTGTTCCCTTCTTTCCGCATCCCATTTCATGCCAAAATTCTCTTTCCAAATAATCTGAAGGCAGGCATCCAGATATACAGTATCTTCTGGCCATTGATTTGTTTGCGAAACTCTCAAAATCACGAATGGTATAGTTTCTGAAACGTACACATTAAAATCAGGCAGGTTCGTGTCTCTGAAAATACTTGAACAACAAAACTGATTGATCAAGAATTATTAAGGTTTGACAATTATAACTTTTTACATAGGTAAATTATATGTATGCAACACTGTCCAGGCTAGGACTTGAACATTTCTTGAGAATTAACAACTCTCAATTCCTGGATGGAAATTAAACCTCACACTTCATTAAAACTGGTGGTATTGCAATGTTTGTATGCAGATTTTTGCTTAAAAAGGCCAGAGAAAAGTGTGACGTGGTAATTTTATGTTGTGAAAAAGTTACCTTCCCCTTGTGAAGAAAGTGATCTTGTCATTCATATCCCATCCAGCAAATCGAAGAGGTTGCACTTTAGTTGTAAACTTAAAACCTCTGTTCTCTTTCATTAGAACTGTGCCAGCTGGCTTAGAAGTACTCACAGGAGAAACAATCTTACAAATGCCTGTGAAACAGTATTTTAATAGTTAGATACAACGGCAAGAATATAAACAGAACGGTAAAAAAATGTAACAACTAATTAAAAGAACAAAGTGAACACTTTTGACCAACTAATGATCAGGGTTTCCAAACAGTCAAATATTCTCAAAGGAGCAAACAAAAAATGCATTAGGTGACAACCAAATCGTAGCTTTATAATTACCAATGCGGATCAAAGAAATGAGCGGAATTTGAAATGCTGACTTATTAAATGAGCCTATTGTTACATATTAGACTCGTATCAAGATAGCACCCACTAGTCACTTTCAATGTATAGCCCAATAACATTTTGAAGACATCACATGAAAGAGACAAAGGAGTTTGAATTATAGTACCATATTTTGAAGCCTTTGGAGCAATTTTTCGAAGATAAACTAAAGGGTCCTCAAATTCTTCTTTTGATGGATGGTACACTGGACACTCGATCAAATTACAAGTCCATTCTGTATCAAATGTCTGCAACTTATCAGCCGTATGCTTTGAAGACGAACCTTTTGCAACTGAAGTACCATATGATCGATGAGACATTTTACATAATGCAGAATCTTTAGGAGCTTTTATCTTCCTAGTATATCCCATATTGGTGGCATTTAAACTGTCAGAAGCCATTGCACATTCCAAATTTTCGAATCCTCCTAATTACATTAGTTTCGCAGCATCCACCTGGAACAAAATCAGATCAACTAATATTATCAATATTCCTACACATCATAACAGTAATATAACATAAAATCAGAATAAAATATTTAGTCAGACACTTTGTAATACAAGGAATCCTTTGGATTTCTGACAGCTTATGAATTAGTCTCATTACTTTTTCTAATAACCTCTTAAAAACAGAAGGGCATTAAGGTATTTATTGGCATAAGCTTCTTTTCCTTTTCTATAGATATTCTCTAGGGTTCCCCTCATGATCAATTTTGTAGGACTTATTAAATTTTATGTCATGATCACCCCGTTTAGTTAAATAAAAATAAAAAACTTTTCTTCTATTTATTTTTTTTCATCGGAAGAACTTATGTGCAAGTGTCAATCCTTGATATAAACAAATAAAATACTCCCTCCATCCACAGAAAAGAGTCCCATTGCCAATTTCTTTAGTTCCAAACAAAGAGTTCTATTTCTTCGGATGTTAATATAAAACCACACAATGTCCTCAAGTTTACCGTCACAAAAATTATATTACGACGTCTTTACAACTAAACTAAGCCCTCAATATATAAATTTGGGGGTAAAAAACATAGAACAAAAATATATATCCCTATAAATATATCATTATCATTCTTAAATTTTGCAAATGGGACTTTTTCCGGTCCAAGGGCACTAGTACTATGCAACAGCAATGCTATTTGAGGAATAAATGAATAAGTTGCTTAAATTTAAACAGAAAATTTTAAGCAAAAACAACAAAACAGTATGAGCCCAAGCCATAGCAATAATTAGCCAACCAGAACAGCAACCAAGTAATATATATCATGCATTCAATAAGAAAGAAAAATAAAATAAATGTCAGGAATTCAGGGAATTACAAAAGGAATTGAGGAGTTTAAAAAGAGGAAATATACTAAAATCCAAACATACCCATATACTGTAAAGTAAGAATTTAAGAGAGATAATAAGTATAGATTACCGGTGAGTATTGAGGAGAGAAGGGGATTTTTCTTCTGAAGAAGAAGGGTAGGCGTTGTTTGGTTAAATGAAATTTTACTACAAACAAATTCAAAGATTTATAGGTTTGTATTGTAACCGTTAAGAATTAGCGTTAGAAATACGAGCGTACACGTGTTTAGGGGACTTTGAATTTTCTTTAACCGCCCTTCCCCTTCCCCCCTCACCCTCTCCCTCCCCCTCTCCCCTCCCCCCTCCCCCCTCCCCCTCCCCCCTTTCCCCTTTTTTTTTTTGATGTACGAACATATTTTATTTTTTTTAGAATTATGTTTTAGTAAAATTAAAATTCCAAATAAAAAATAATTAAAAATTAATATTTATACAAATAAAAGTAATAGCTCCGAGATTTTTAAACGTAAACACCAACGGGTTTTATATATACATAATCCGATGATTTCAAAAACGTTTCTCAATATTATCGATATTTTAAATTATATTTTTTTTACAATTCAAGATCATATAATTTCTTTTTCTAAATTAAAATTCTATTTCGATAGTTGATTCGAGTTTTAAAATAAAAGAATAATATTTTCATTTAAATAGAAACTTTAAATAAAACACAACAAATTTTGAAATTGTACATTTAAATATTTGAATAATTATTAAGGCGTACATAATAATAAACCATAATTTAAAAACACTAAATAATTTAAAAAGCCATTTACAATACATAATTTTAAAATACTAAATATTCAAAAAGTCACTTACCTTACACTTTAACCTAAATAAGTTTAACCTCAAATACACCAAATCATTTTTAAACTCCAACCTATGCTACCTTAATCTAATATTTAAATTTAATTAAAGTCATAAAATCCTAATAATAGTTTTAAATTTATTTAAAACATAATTTTTATATGATATTATAAAAGTTAAACACAATAATTTTTATACTTACGGTATAGCATTCCTTCTATTAAATGTATTCGTAACATCATAGGATAAAAGTTTCACTTTCAATATAATCCTTTTATTTAATTACTAATAAAAATTATTTTTATAACTAAAAGATTATACATGATAAAAGATTCAAAATAATATATTTCCTTTTTTTTGCCAAAACATAATAGAATATAATATTAATTTTAGAATATTATTATGTATTTTTATAAAAGACTTTAACTTTATTTATAAAATATTTTGGAGTATTCAAATTAATCTTTATAATATTTTAAAGATCTATTTGTTATTGATTGAGAATTTAAAAGTTGTTGCGTAGATTTTTTTTTTATTTGTGTATATAATATGGAGTTCATTTTCATAGCATGTGTAAGACCCCAATTTTTATGAATAAAAATAAATTTTTTATAAATATTATTTTTGAATATTATGGAATAAATTTGATATAACGTTATAGTTGTGGATAATATTTATAAATTTTGTAAAGTACGCAAGTTGTTATATAATATTCGATTGGTCGGGGAATATTCGTTTTAAACAGGAAATATTCATACGACGGCAAAATCATTGGTGGACCTCACAACGGAATTATTGTCGGATTGAGAAAACGACAAAAATATTTTATGAAAATAACGGCGGAAGTTTTACTATTAACTGTTGAAACACCCAATGTTAAAAGTACAAGAATACGCGTGGTTGCATAGTAGCACACGGTATTGATTATTGATGTTTACGTGAGAATTCATTCAGTTTTATTCAATTATTGTCGATATTTTATATATTATTAAATCAATAATTGAGATAACAGAGTTATTAATATTATTATTTGCAATATTAACGATATCTAGAAGTTCTGCCAATGAGAGGTTTGGTCACCTAATTGCGCGCCAATAAGGAGAAATTCTTATTGGAAAGCCCCATCTTTCCTGGGAACGACTTGGTCGATTAATAGTGTGAATAATAATAATGATAATGAAGTTTTGTTTTATTAGTATTATTAATGTAATAAAACAGAAAAGCTTTTTATATAAAACAGAATACTTTTATAAAGTTATCGCGAGACATAGGCTATGACTTTCCCATGTTGTATGAGAACACATCCTAAACCTTTGCTTGAAGCATCGCTGTAGATAACAAATCCATCAGAACCAGATGATACTGTCAGAACAGGTGTCGAAATTAGTCTCCTCTTAAGCTCTTGGAAACTCTTTTCGCATTCCTCGCTCCATACGAATTTTGTATCTTTCCGAGTCAGTTGAGTTAACGGGGTAGCGATTCGAGAAAATCCTTCCACGAATCTCCGATAATAACCAGCTAGGCCCAGAAAGCTACGTATTTCAGTCACCGAATTTGGTTGCTCCCAACTTTGTATTGCTTCAATCTTCGTCGGGACGACAAATACTCCATGTTTTGACACCACGTGCCCAAGGAATGCTACTTCCTCAAGTCAGAACTCACATTTCTTTAACTTGGCATATAGCTAGTTTTCACGAAGCGTTTGAAGTACCAACTTCAAATGGTGCTCATGATCTTCATGACTTTTGGAATATATGAGGATGTCATCAATAAAGACAATAACGAACTGATCCAAATAATCCTTGAATACTCAGTTCATTTTATATCCATGAAAGCCGTAGGAGCATTAGTGTAAGACTCCAACTTATTATAAATAAAATTAAATTTTATCTATTCATTATTCTAAATTAATAAGGTGTTAATTTGATATAATGCTTTGGTTATGGGTGAAAGTGCAAATTTTACAAAATAAGCAAGTGGTTATAAAATATTAATTTTTTTCGGGGAATATTCGTACGACGGCGTAGCCATTCGTGGGGCTCATAACAGAATAACTGTCGGATGAAGAAAACGACAAAGTATGAGTTTTTATAAATAACGGCGTAGTTGTTACCGTTAACACTGTTGGAATACCTGGTGGTTAAAATACAGTAATACGCGTGGTTGCACAGTAACACACGATATTGCACAGTATTATTGAATTATTGATTCGTATGTAAGAAGGCACTACTCAATAATTGTTACAGTAGTTACTGTTCAATATTTTATTTTATTGATTCAATAATTGCTGCGTTGATATTTAATATTATTATTATTTCAATAATTATCACTGCACAGTATTTCCCATTATCAGATCAATAATTCATATTATTTGAATAATATTATTAGATAACATTATTGGCAATGTCAAGAAAATTCTGTCAAGAAAAGGTTTGGTCACCTAATTACGCGCCAGTAAGAAGAAATCCTTATCGAAAAGTCCCCTCTTTCCTGAGAACGGTCTGGTTGTCATAATTGTGATTCTGTAATATTATTTGTGAATAATTAATTATTGATTTATATGATAAGGAAATATTTATTTGATGTGGATATAAATGATGGATTTATTTATGTGGTTATAAATGAAAGAATTAATGTTGAGGTGTTTTATCAGTATTTTGTCAGAATGGAGGAATTAAAAATCATCTGTTTGTGGATTTTGGATATTTTTCTGATAAACGGGCTATTTTCTATGAATTATTGAAGTTTCGAAAAATAAAATAATTTTTATTAATTTATGGGTGGGACCCACTTATGTTATAAACATGTGGGCTGTTGAATTTTCTTCATAGATGGCTGCTGGTGGCTTGGTTTGTGAAGGTTGGCGTGGAAGAAGAAAAAGAAAATTATTATTTTATTATTTTTGTCTCCTATGGCGTTCTAGCATTTTCCTATAAATAGGCGCTTAGATTAGAATTAAAAATCACACCAGAAACAAGTTTTCTTTCTCTCTAGATTATCGTGCGTATTTTTGTGAGTATTTATATACTTTGAGAGTTGTTGTTCGGTACAAGCTTCCTTCGACTTTATATTCGATATTCCGATCAGAAGTACCGTTATTTTGAGGTAAGGATGTTATTTTTTTCTTAAATGATATTATTTTCTTCAATATCATTATGCCGAAATATTTATGAACTTTTTAATCAAATTTAAAACTTTTTGTGTCAGGATTACTATTCACGTATATGATACTATTCACGTATACGGCACTATTCACGAATATGACACTATTCACCAAAAAATAAAAATTTTCCTTTTTGTCCAAGATGTCTATTTTGGCTATTATCTTTGATTTTATCCATGTTTTAATCGTTATTTTTGAATTCTGCTTCACAATTAGTTATTATGAAGTATTATTGATCTTGGATAAACTGTTATACGAATCCCTAATATTTGTCCTACTGTCTCACTGGATTCATTTTCTTTAAAATATTTTTCATCATCCTCAGTCTTAAATGATGATATTACTGAATATCTTTGTCCTGTAGTGCAAAGATAAATGATTAACTGATGAATATCTTTGAACCGTAGTGCAAAGATGAACAGGTGTTGAGATGAACATGACCAACTGGTGATACAAATGAATATCTTTGGCATGTAGTGCAAAGAAGAATATTTGATTAAAGATGTATATTGATTGTTGTTACAGGGATAAAATATTGAAGATGAACTTTAAAATCTTAGAAGATAGTAGAATTCATTCTCTGCGTGACTCTTCTAATGGATTGTTGTTTCAACTGTAGAATATTGATCTAAAACTTGTTGTCTATTGTATTCTATCAGATTTTTTCATTTTGAAGACAAATGATAATTTGTTGTATATTATCTTAGTCATAATATTCTTTACTGGGCTAGTTGAGCTCACCCTTTTCTTTTTTGTTCCATTTTTCTTCTCATGAGGTAAGAACATAGCAGGATCGAGTCGGGGTATGGAGTAATGGTTCTAGAAAGATGTTTTAGAAGTTCTCACTATTTCTGTAAAATAGTGTATGAATAATTGTAATGAGAACTTATTTGAGTGTTGATATTGTCTAGAAGACAATATTTGTATTTAAACTCACAGTATGTGTTGTCGTATTTTACACGACATTTGTATTATTGAAGTTGTAGTTTGCTTTCTGTACCATGTATTTGGCGACTCAGAATGGGTGTTGTATACCTATTTTGGGGGCGTCACAGTAAGTCAATCCAAAAGATATGACTAAGAATTCATAATGCCCGAACCGAGTTCTGAAGGCAGTCTTTGGAATATCCTTAGTTCTAATATTTAGCTGATGATATCTAAAACGAAGATCGATCTTTGAAAAGAGTTGTGCTCCTTGCAACTAGTCAAACAGGTCATCAATACGAGGTAACGGATACCTATTCTTGATGGTGACATGGTTCAATTCTCGATAGTCAATACAAAGTCGCATACTCCCGTCTTTCTTCTTTACAAATAAAACAGGAGCACCCCAAGGAGATGTACTAGGACGAATAAAACCGATGTCCAACAATTCCTGTAGTTGGACTTTTAACTCCTGAAGTTTAATAGGAGCCATTCGATATGGGGTTTTAGAAATGGGCTTTGTACCAGGTTCAAGATCAATAAAGAATTCAACTTCACGTTCTAGGGGGTAGACCGGGAAGTTCTTCACGAAACACGTCAGGAAATTTATAAACAACAGGAATATTATTCAAATCTGACGTGTCTTTATTCAAATCCATAACATGGGCTAAGAAAGCTTGACATCCGTTTTTCAATAAACGAATAGCTTTATGACTAGATATGACATTGATTGATTTTAATGGTTTAGTTGCTTGAATTCGTACAACAGGTTGGTTAGGAATATGAAAACTAACAATCTTACGAAAACAATCAATTTTGGCATGATGAGTAGTTAATCAATCAATCCCTAAAATCACATCAAAAGCAAATATCTTTAAAGAGATAAGGTCAACATGTAATGTGATGGTGCCAACTTAGATCAAACAAGATTTATAAACAGTGGATGTGATGAAAGTTTCTCCTAACGGAGTCTCCACAGATAAATCAAAGTCTAATTTCTCCGGAGTTAAGTTTAAATGTTGAGCACAAGCAGGAGAGATAAATAAATGGGTAGCACCGGTATCTAGTAAGGTATAAACTTCATAAGAATTTATGATTAGCTTACCCGTGATCACCTCGTTTGGGTTCCTCGCATTTTGACCAGTCACGACAAACGCTCTTCCAGGGACCGTTGACTTTGACTTTTCTGGGACAGCCTTTTGAGTCACCATCCCCGCTGGACTTGGTTTCGCTACCGTACAATCTCGAGCAGCGGAAATATAAAAATTCAAAGCAATTTCCAAAACCCAAAAACAGGATCCATGCGAAAAACAATTAACTCAGTTGTTTAGAGATTATATCGAATATGAAAAACGAGAATCTGAAATTGATGCGCTCGAATCCTTAACGCAATTCCTCATGACTTGCGGTACTAGCCACCAAAGGAACCTTTATGAAACTGTATGTTTTCTTTCTAGTCTCTCTCTAAGAGCGGCTAGAGTTTTCAAGTTATGAATTAACCCTAAGTAGCTGCTATATATCCTATATATAGTAGTTAGATGAAATTAATCAAAACCTAATTTCATAAAATCCGAATTTATATATATATAACTTAATTAAGTCTTACTTAATTAATATACATATATACAAACTTTCCTTTTAATTTAAATTCGTGATTTAAATACTATTAATCATATTAATATATTTAAATCCTTAAAATTTAAATTTATTCCCTTTTAAATTACGTTCTATGTGTGTGACCCTATATGTTATTATCATATTGGCAATAATTTTAAAATCATATTATAAAATTATAAACAGTGAGCGGCATCTAGTAATGCATCACTGCTACCCAAGTAATAATAAGATCGATGATTCGATGCAACCTTTTAGTGACCAATATTTCAATGTAATTTAATCCTTTTAACCTTAATATCCTAGATTAAACTCGAGTCATGGAATGTGTCATACTCTTCATAATTTAATCTGAGTTTTCTTGATCAATGAGTAGACTATATAAAACAAATCACTATTTCATGGCCATGCATTTCATAGTCCTACTCAATCAAGAAGCCTATGGATATCACCCCTAATAAATAGGAGGGTTAAATTCCATCTAGATCACTCATATTCCTCACACGATTCATGATGTACCCAATAATCATCTTTATAGTCCACCCTATTAAAGGTGACATTTGATGATATTAAAGTACATAAATTCCCGTGTAGTAATATAGTGATTTCAGGTTAGAGGACCATAACATCATTGTCACTATGAGAATTGCTAATGACACTTCGCATAATGCTCCACATAGAATTCTCATGGTGGGTATGTCCAGTACACCGTTCTCTAATATGTACCTATGCATTGACTTAATATCTCATATATTTATGACCAATGAGATTTGGTCATCAGTCAATCCACATACTAGTCTCAATGCATCATTATTGTCCCATCAACAATGATACTCGACTAGAGACATTTAAGAATAATGATACTAATTATAATTATATAATCTTATGTTCAAGTCACATACTTGAAATCATATAATTTGTATCACTATTCTAAGGAATTTTATTATGTTAACAATTATATAACGCAGTAAATAAAACCATAATAAAATCATTCATTTATTCAATCAAATATAATATCAAAACGTTAATCAATTATATCAAATAATTGGCCTCTAGGGCATAAACTCTAACAGTTTGGGCTGATATGTCCCACTTTTCCACATTTATAGCATACGACCGGTGGTCGTTCTCCTCCCTTAGAACCAGTTGCTGCTGGCGCTGACGTCTTCACATGGTCGTTATTGAATCTCCACTTTTTAAAATCTCCTCCCGACTTGCTTCTTTTATTCTCATGGCCATGATTACCACCATAGTGGTTGTCGATTTTGTCCGTATTTTTCTTTTTTCGCTGGTTATCATTGTTCTGATGACTGCTGTCACCGGTATGATCCTGGTTGTGGTCCCTCAGTTGAACGTACTCGTTATCTCGCTCTAATAATTAAGCCATGTTGATAACATCTGAATAGAGAGAAAATTTATGAGAAATGAGATATTGACGTATGCCGGGTTTCAAACCTCTCAGAATCATCTGCGTCATACGTTCCTCATTCTCCACCAAATGAGGTGCAAACTTGAATAACTCTGCAAACTTCGCCTCGTACTGGGACATCATCGTGTTATTTTATTCCAATCTAATAAACTCTACTTCCTTAATATGACGAATACTTTCAATAAAGTACTTGTCATTGAACAGTTTCTGGAACGTCTCCCAAGACATGCTGAGTGCGGCAGGATGGGAACACTTCACAGATTCCCACCAGTAATCTGCCTCATTATGGAACATAAAGGTGGTGAATGGAACTTTCTGTTCCTCCGTGCATCCTAAGATATCGAATATCTTGGTGATTTATTTTACCCACGTTTCTGCCTTAATCGGATCTGGCTTTCCCCAGAATTCTGGTGGTCCCAACTCTTTGAACTACTTGGTTATGACAAACTGTGCGTTGTTATCATTTTCACCGATATTTTGTGCACGAGTCTCCCTTGTTTGATTTTACATAAACTGCAAAAAGCTTCTAAACATCCCGTCGTTCATCATCTGCTTAATGGTGTTGTTCACAGGAGGAACATTGCCAGCCTGTTGCACGTTCTCCTCGTTGGTGAGTAAATGTGTCTCCACGGTCTCGTTTACTCCACTGTTAACATTCTCAATCGACATTCTCAAATATTTCCATAAAACAAGGGTTAATTAAAGAAATCAACATATCATATAATATCCTTATATACTGACCAACCAACAAATAAGCTTAGGTAAGACACATTAGCGAAGGTTTTACTTGTCTCTCCCCTCCTAGTTCTATTCCCCGATCTCCGCCAGAGATCATATCCCTAAGCTCTGATGCCAACTGTGACGCCCCCAAAATAGGTTTACAACACCCATTCTGAGACGTCAATAACATGGTACAGAAACAACAACTTTATTAATACAACATAAAAACTGTGAGTTTAAATACAAATATTATCTTCTAGACAATATCAACACTCAAATAAGTCCTCATTATAATTATTGATATATTATCTTACAAAAATGGTGAGGACTACTAAAACAACTCTCTAAGACCTTCATTCCATACCCCGACTAGTACTCGTTACATTCTCGCCTCCTTAGAAGAAAAATGGAACAAAAAGGAAAAGGGTGAGCTCAACTAGCCCAGTAAAGAATATTATGACTAAGATAATATAGAACAAATTATCGTAAGTATTCAACAGGGAAAATCTGATAAAATACAATAGACAACAAGTTTCAGATCAATATTTGCAGCGGAAATAATAATTCATAGATGAGTTACGTAGAGAATGAAATCTACTATAATCTATGAATTTAAAAGTCCATCATCAATATTTTATCCCTATAACATCAATCAATATTCATCTTGAATCAAATATTCATCTTTGCACTATAGGCCAAAGATATTCATCAGTTGGTCATGTTCATCTCAACACCTGTTCATCTTTGCAGTATGGGCCAAAGATATTCATAAGAAAATCATTAATCTTTGCACTACAGGCCAAAGATATTCAGTAATATTATCATTTAGGAATGAGGATGATGAAAAATGTTTTAAAGAAAACGAATCCAGTGAAACAAAAGAACAAATACTAAGGATTCGTACTTTAAACAATCCGAATTCAAAAATACTTCATAAATAATCATAGTGGAGCAAAATTCAAGAATGATCAAAACATGGATACAATCAAAGCTAGTATCCATAATAGATATTTTGGACAAAAAATGAAAATTTAATTTTTCTGTGAATGGTGCCGTATTCGTGAATAGTACAGTATACGTGAATAGTGCTGTATACGTGAATAATAACTCCAACATTAAAAGACAAGAATTTCACACGAAAAATACTATCAATATTCCGGTATAATGATATTAAAAGAAATAATATCATTTTAAAAAAATAATATCCCTTATCTCGAAAAGAATAATACTTCTGGCTGGAATATCAGATATAACGTTGAAGGAACTTGCACCGTATAGCAACACTCAAAGTATCAAAATACTCACAAGAATACGCTCGATAATATAGAGAGAGAAAACTTTAATTTCTGGTGTGATTTTCAATTCTAACCTAAGCACCCTATTTATAAGAAATTGCTTAAAACACCAAAGCAGAAAATTTAATATAATATTAATATTTATAAAATAAATCATACGTAAACTTGAAAAACTTATATCAGCACATTTACATCACATTCAAGACCCACTCAACTCACCGAAGACGTTTTTTGTAAAAAAAAATATTTAAAACTTCAAAAATTAATTATTCTACAACTTCAGAACTTCAATAATTCATAATAAATAGCCCTTTTATCAGAAAAATTTGAATCTTAAGTCTTTTCCATAGGAAATTTCATTAACTACAACTTTACAGAAGAAAGTTTTTCCAAATTCCAAACAGAAATTGACCGAAATCCATAAACGAGCGATTTTACAGGCTATAATCAAATTTCAGTCAAGAAACGGGCCCATAAACATGTTTAACATGTTTTAAACAATTTTTAGTGACAAAAATACTTAGAACACCAAAGCACCCTATTTATAGGAAAATACTTAGAACACCAAATCAGAAAATTTAATATAATATTAATATAACTAACAAAATTCAAGCCCACCTTAGACGACTGATTTCAGCTCATTTTGCACATGTTAGTGTAGCCCAAAAAACATTTTTCTTAATAAACATAATTAAAACTTCCAAAAATCAATTATTCTGACTTTAAAATTTCAATAATTTATAATAAATAGCCCTTTTATCAGAAAAATTTGAACCACATGTCCTTTTCATAGAAAATTTCATTCTCTACAACTTTGTAAGTTTAAGTTTTTCCAAATTCCAAACAGAAGTTGACCGAAATCCACAAACGAGTTATTTTACGGGCTATAATCCAATTTCGGTCACAAAGTGGGGCCCACAAACATGTTTAACATATTTTAAACATTTTTTTGTAACAAAAATACTCTTCCTCCTCATTTATTCATATATCTCACATTCATTGTAAAAATATCACCATTATTATATTATAAAAATATAATAATATATTTAAATGAATTATTTTTATCGAAAAAGATAAAATATCAATTTTCAATAATTGTCACATTAAAAATTTTCTCCATCTATATCCACATAAAATGAATATTTTTCTTATCATATAAATCAATAATTAATTATTCACAAATAATATTACAGAATCACAATACTGGCAACCGGGCTGTTCCCACGAAAGAGGGGGCTTTTCAATAAGGATTTCTCCTTACTGGCGCGCAATTAGGTGACCAAACCTCTCCTTATACAGAACTTTCTAGACATTGTCAATAATTTTATCTAATAATATTATTCAAATAATATGAATTATTGATATGATAATGAAAATACTGTGTAGTGACAATTATTGAAACAACAATAATATAAAATATCAACGTAGCAATTATTGAATCAATAAAATAAAATATTGAACAGTAACTACTGTAACAATTATTGAGTAGTGCCTTCTTACGTAAGAATCAATAATTGGTGCAATACCGTGTGCTACTGTGTTTTAATCACCGGGTATTCCAACAGTATTAACGGTAACAACTACGCCGTTATTTATAAACAACTTATACTTGTCGTTTTTTCATCCAATCATTTTCCGTTATGGGGCCCAGACAAGGCTGCGCCATCGTACGAATATTTCCCGACAGTAAGAATATTCCACGACCAAACGAATATTCTCCGATAAAATGAATATTTTATAACCACTTGCATATTTGAAATATTTGCGCATTTTACCCATAACTAACCACATTAATCAAATCAAACCTTACTATTTCAAAATAATAAATAGAGGAAATTTAATTTTATTTATAATAAGTTGGGGTCTTACAGTTTGGCTTTACTAATAAATATTTAGGTTTTATTAACCAGAATTTAAGATTTATTAATCAAGATTTAGGGTTTACAGCATTAACACATGGTTAATAAAACCTAAACCATGTTTAATAAATCCTCAATATTTATTGCTAAAGTCAAACCCTTATTTTGATTAGGGTCTACGGTATGTATTTTTTTACTGTATTCTACTAATACTTTCTAATCTTTACCGTTCCTTCTCGTTTTTAACGGTATAGATGATGAGAATTCATAGCAAATAAATACTATACTATGAATATATATATATATATAGGGGACAGATCCATAGCATCTATATGCTATGGGACAAATATTGGCATATAAGCTCTAAACCACACATTTTATTGATTAACGGCTGCGATCTAGAGTTCTATTTCCCCGTCCGCTAGTATTACTAGCGGATGTAATTACTATAATTTCCGGATAATTAAACCCCTCGTTACTGAAATTAACTATGACAGACACATGGTCCGCTAGTATTACTAGCTGATAGAAGTCAGAGAGCAAAATCTGTTTAAACATTTTTTAACTTGTTCATGTCTGATCACCTTTAATTCAACCAACTGCTCCCCCTTTTCTCTCATTTTCTCTCTCTGTGTAAAAACAAAATATACAGGCCACAACCCAGAAAGCTCTCGACAGATAGCTTTAATAAGTTAGATCAGAGAAAGCGATCCAGACAGTTTTCATGGGGCTTGTAATGGATTTTGGATGAATTGAAAAATCCAGGAAGGAATTGGAGTTTGTTGGCTTTATTTTGTGAGTTCTTTTGCATAAATTTAGCTTAGTTTTTTAGTTCATTTTGTTCTTTTTTTCCTTGTTTATCTGTTTTTGCTTTTATTTTGATCTGAATTGGTGTGCTTTTGGGTAATACCCATTTAAACTTGTTTGGTGAAGAAAAAGTTTCTAATAACTAGTTCTCTCCAATTTGGATTATAGTAGTTCTTTAGCCAAATATTCTTCATTTTCATTATATATTATCTGCATGTCTAATTGGTAAAAACTAAGACTTTGAATTGCCTTAATTCCTCCTTTTTTATAATTGTAGATGAGCTGAAGAGGTTTATGCACATTCTCATTTTTGAGATTTCAAGCAATTTTGTTCTCGATTTTTAGGAATTTTGTGACTGTTTTCACACTTGGATTCTTCTGTGAACTCGGTCTAGTTTCTAAACTTGTTGAATTTTCCAATCCTTTACCTTACCCGTTTTAGGAAAATTTTTATTGAGTTCAATGTATAAGAAGATGGATCATCTTTGGTGACTTCATCACCTCTTCAGAATTTTTCGGTGATTTCACTGACTTATATCCGCTAGTAATACTAGCGGACCAATTTCTTTTGGATGGACAATTTAACTCACGAGGGCATAAGCGTCATGGATTTTGATTAAACACGTCCGCTAGTATTACTAGCGGACGGTAATTTGCCACTCTAGATCGCAGCCGTTAATCAATAAAACGTGTGGTTTAGAGCCTATATGCCAATATTTGTCCTATAGCATATAGATGCTATGGATCGGTCCCCATATATATATATATATATATATATATGAGACTGATCCATAGCTAACGACGTCAACTTAAAGTTACCCTAATAACACATCGTGATCCTCTATTCGAAGATCGAACAATTAAATAGAGAATCCGTCCGCAGTTTAATTTTTAGTATTTCGCAGTTTAATATTGCGAAAGACATAGAAGACCAAAATATCACTAATACAAATAATATGCAATCTCTAAGAATATATTTTCAGATCTTCCACAATCCTTTTCCAAACTTCAAGAGAAAAATATATAACAATTCATTTCAAGTATATGATATCCAGACAAACACAAATAGCTGCAATATTAGAAACTAGCTGGGTCCCGTGCCTCCGGCACTATATGGACAATATGATTTAATTCAAACTTTGAACGACCAAAATAATTTATTGAGTGAGCGGGAAATTTAAAATCATTTGTATTTTATTAAATTATTAGATAGATAGATGTATTTTATTAGATAGATGTATGAACGGTGAGATTTATCCCAAACTTTGGACGGCCCAGATGATTTATTGAGTGAGCGGAAAATTCAAAATTATTTGTATTTTATTAGATAGATTGATCGAATCTTAAAAACTAAAAAAAATTAAATTTAACATCCGTAATTTAAACAGTGTGGTTGGACATTTGGCCATAACTGGCATAAGGAGACTTTTATAAAATATTAGTCCCCATATTATTTATCAATGAAAGAAGGGCAATTTCGCCGATTGACATAAATTGGAAGAGCAATGAAGTTAAGGAAAGCATTCGATTCCAAGTAATTTATTTATTAGTGTATAATACTTAGACTTTACTTTCCCGTGAACACCAACACCAACACAAACATACAATTTCAAGATTTGATAATAAAGAAACCAAATCTATTCATTCGTATACGATAAAACTCATCAGTCGGATCTGTTCCCACCGAGTAATTACACCAACCCAAAAGAGGTAAAACACTCGTAATTTTAATTTATTATGTTTCTCCATCTCTTTCTTCAATAATTCAGCTACGTATGTATGATTTGATTGGGAGCAGATTTGAGATAACTTGATCTGAAGGAAAAATGTTCGCCTGAATTGCGACACAGAGGAAGAACAAATCGCGTGGGAGGTACGCATCCGTGGATTGTTTTACTTCGGTTAGTAATGTCAATTTGTATCTTTCTTGAATCGGTTATGAAATTATGGTTGTTTGAAGTATCAGCTAAGCTAAGTTATGAACCAATCTATGTATCTATAAAATGTATCAACTTTAAGCAATTATTCACTAGTTGAGTGACTTTGTGGACTAATAGTATGAGATTTTTCTAGCATTAGGAATCAGTGTATTCTTTTTCTTTTTAATTTGTGCCATAATAAATGCATTTGCTTTTTAAATTTTAATTTGATGTGTTTTAGGATACTAGAAGCTTTTATTTGATTCTCTGTATTTAGGATACTAGAAGCTTTAATTTGTCTAGTTTTGTTAAATTTTTATACTGGATCAAGAATGTTAGGGTTATTGGTCGACCAGCTTGTATGGCTTAGTTGTGACCAGTATTCTTTTCTCAAATTGTGGTCTGTGATATTGAATATTTTCCGTAGTTTTTTTATATATATGAAAAATTGGTCTGTAGTTTACTTTTTACGGAACAAGAATAGAATAAAGAAAGAGATAGTCTGTATCACGTATTGGTTATAGGATCACCACTTTCCAATGCACAAGTCTGTAAAAAATGAAACAACTAAGAAAGCTGGCATTGATTGCTCGTCAGCTAGGGCAGTCAAAAATTTGTATCCATATTATGAACGGATCAGATATATCATGGCAAATCCTTTAGAAAAAAAATTGTCTTCCACAATGGAAATGGGATATGTAAGCAAGATTCTGAGTAAGTGTTTACATAATCTTCTTTAGTCCGAAGAAATGATTCATCTAAAGTTGTAACTCACTGTGCTATACTTTTTATTTAAAGCTGAGCATCTAAAGTTGTAGCTCTCCCATCTAAGCAATGGGATATGTTTAGACTTCTGGCATCTAAAGTTGTAACTCACTGTGCTATACTTTTTATTTTCTATGTTGAGCATTTACCACTGTCATGTTTTATAGAAATAGTTTAAAATGGGGGTTACTTAGATTTTATGATTGAGGAAATAAAAAAAGAACTTAATATTATCAGCTGCTTGTTGTCGGAGCAAGAGCTGAGCATTATTTACAACTTACAACTACAAGCAGATTGTGTGAGAATACTCGTAAACTGAAATCGTAAAGGATTTGATTTTTAAGCATTAAAGTTCATAAATTTACAATCTCTTGGCTCATAATTGAAACATGAAAGTAGAGAAAGTGTATGGAAAATTTTAGTTTTTGTTGATTTTCATTCTGTGTTGTCTAGCATGATAGTTTCTGGGGTTATAAACCAGACAGGGCTAGTTAGGACTTGGGGCTAATAAAACCATGCTGGTTCTCCATTTGGTGTTCTCTTTGTGATTGCTATGAGACTGGACTTCTTAGATTTTGTCTCTACATCTTTGTAGTAGGTGATCAAAAGGATCCATGAATTACAAAATATTATTACGAGGTTCCAGTTACTGTTGTGTGGCCCTTGTGGCTGATGTCGCATAAATGGAAGGACAAATACTTATCCCAATTCTCCGAATACATCAGATTTTTGCTGGGGACTGATATCACAATCTTCAATGTTTGACCTGCGAGGGGCCCATTGCCCAAGAATATCTTATAGGCCTATTCGGCCTTCCGATTTAGAGGTTATTGAGAAAATCCATTGTGATCTATTTCCTATCAGGTTAGATAATCTAGTTATGCTATTTGATGTGTTAGCAACATTAAGATAATGTGGCCACTTCCTCAACAATGTTTTTATTCTCTTAGGTATGAGCCTGAGTTCTTCCTCAATGTTGTTAATGGCCGTGATATTGTGTCGTGGGGAGCTGTTGATCGCAATCGGCCCAATTGTCAGAGTGATGAACTTATTGGATTTGTCACTGCAAGAATTGTTATGGCAAAAGAAAGTGAGGTGAGGATTTTTTTTTTCTTTGTAAGCTTGAAATTTAAGCAGTGAAAATATTAGGTGCTAGTTACTACGTATGTTGTGCATGATGATCGATGAAATGACATGTAATGATAATTTTTCAGGTTAAGTTTAATCATAATAAAACCTTCTATTTCATTTTAAGATAAGTCAAGTTGTCTTGTTTTAATATTTAAGTAGTTTTTTATCCATAAATTAATAAGTATTATGGGCTATTAGACGCATTTAATTTCATAATACATGATATCTTCAGTAGTTTTAAGCACTTAATTAATGAGTCGAGTTTTCTGTATCAAAAATTTATACTTCATTGACATCCAAAAAAACGTATTCAGATTTCAGAATTTACTTATTTTCTTAATGAGTAATATTTTTATAATTGCAAACCATATCTTTGGCAAAAAGGGGAAGAAGGAAAAGGGAGAGAAAAGAGGGGGAGGGGTATACCCTTGCAACTACCCCACCTCATTGAAGGATCATTTACAAGCATAATCACATTTACAAGCATACACCGTTAGTAGTACTTATAAATTTGTAGTACTGCTGTAATAATATATATTGCATTTGAGGTTTATTCATCCTAACTGTCATTTGACTTTGTAGGTAGAAGATTTGCTCAAATGTGAAACACCAAAAGCAGATCAAACACTAGTTTACATTCTAACACTTGGAGTGGTGGAATCTTATAGAAATCTTGGCATAGGTAGTTTTTCATTTTTAAAAAAAATAAATTTATTGCATATGGCTCTTGATATAGTAGAGTGGAGGAAAAAGATTCATCTAGCCGACCCCAACTAGCTTGGGACAAAGGCTTAGTTGAGTTGAGTTTATTTTTTTTATAATTTCTTTAATTGATTGGTTTCAAGATTTGTGTCATTATTTACAGTAAGATCTGGTGTGGACTTTCAGCTACTTCCCTAATTCGAGAGGTTATCAAGTATGCTTCAAATGTCCCAATGTGTCAGGCAGTTTACCTACATGTCATTTCTTACAATAATTCTGCCATCCATTTGTACAAGAAAATGTCCTTCCAGTGCGTAAGAAGGTTGCATGCCTTTTATTTCATCAATGGGCAGCATTATGATTCATACTTGTTCATTTTCTACATAAATGGTGGTCGATCTCCTTGCTCACCGTTGTAAGTGTTCTTCTCTCCTTAATGGTATTACCTACAGCGATGACCTAATGACTTTTCATGCTATTGGTTCCCCTAAATATTTCACTTCTTGAGGTGCGGGGGAAAAGAAAACAGAACAATTTTTTTTTCAGTTACTCAATTTTCTTTTCTGTTTTTTTAAAATAAATATTTGGTTTTTGTTGCGGTTCTTTTCTTTATTAATTTTTTTTTTGGGGGTGGGGGGTGGGTGGGTTGGGTTCAATTAAGATAATGGGTTTAATGTAACCTAAATAGCCTTTTTTATTTATTTATATAGAATTGTGTGATGACCATAACTTCAATTTTCTAGTTGAGGGACCTTGATAAAGATTTGACTTGTTTGGAGAAATAAATCCACAATTGGAAATTACAAGTTTGGTAGACTTCTTGACATGCATGCGAAAGTTACAGAACATGGAATATATTTCTTATTTCTTCATAACTGCATTTGAGGAAATTCTAAGTAGGTGGTGTTTCCTAACTTGTAATATCAGTTGCACCAAGGATGATAAATACAATACTTGCGAGGATTCATTCCAAGGCTGGATGTTATGATTGGTAGACTTGTAACTTATCCCAACCTTCCTGCAATTGAGACAGGATTCCACTAGAATATATCATTCCATGGATTGGTTTAATATGGATCAGGTTCCACAGTGGTGAATTTGTATAAAATTGTTAATGTAATATACTCCACATTACCATTCGACAAATTTCAATTTTTTGTGGCACTGACGAGAGAGTGTTCTGGCCTTCTAGGTTAGCTGTATTCTTATTTCTTACTACATAAACCCCAGGTCACTGCTAATACTATTGATGCATATAAAAGGCACATGTCTGGCACCATTTTAGTATTCTTCCTGAATAACATCAGCTACCTGTCCTTTTGAAATTTGGTGACTTTTACATCTAGCGCCTTGTTGTCTTTGGTAAAACATCAAATAGCATGGAATCTTTAATAAATTAACGATGTACGGACACCTTTCTGTTATGCAGAGAGCTCATAACACTTTTGGTTGCTTGCGTAAGGAATGGATTCAAATCAGCAGCTTCACGGCTATGGAGGAACAAAGAGGGCAAGGTCCCCAGGTGGATGAAATGTAAAGAAAGCGGCAGCTGCCTTATACCTATGACACAAAACAAGAGAATTCTCACAACTGAGGGTACTGGGTGTCAGTTTATTTAATCTGTTTAATATCTGGCTAATGTTGTATCAATATAAACATTTTGCATCTTATTCTAGTGTTTCTGTTTCTTTTCATTTTTTCTTTTTAACTTCATACCCCCTGCGATCCCAGTTATAATGTCTTGTTCCTTGTCCTAATGAATTTTATATCTAGTTAAAATCTTTATGCTACGTTTAGAGTGCAGGAATGAATGTAGGAATGGAACGACTCATTCCTATGAAATGATAAAAATTGTGTTTGGTTGTTCTATTGAAATGGAATGAACCATTCTCATTCTTGCCAAATTTGTGAATTTTATTCATAGTTGAAATGGAATGGAATCATTTCACATTCCATTCCATTCCATTTTTTCAATCCAAACATAATTATCATCATAGTTGTGTAGGTTTATTCTTCAGTTGCATTGTTTGTTGATGTCATGTTCATATAGCATGTGGTTGTTCGCGTTAAACTTTGTTTTGTAAGTTAAACTTTTGCAATCAGGCTTGAAATTTATTTGATTGACAAGTTTTGGTTGCTGCAATCAACACTAGTAGTAGATTGCAGAATAGGCATTTTCGTTGATGTGTTTGTATATGTATGTATGTATGTAAAGGAGAGCTATTCACATATGTCAATTGGATTAAAGAAATAGAATGAAAAATATTGTGATCATTTAGGCGAATAAATTATTCTAATGGAACGAGAATTCATTGCATAAATGATAAGTGATTAGACATTTATATATGATTGTGATATATGCCAAACAAGAAGAAACTATAGTCAAGATGATAAGGAAGGGAGAGAGTGGACAAGAATTAAAGCATGAATGATTGTGATATATAACAAACAAGAAGTAGCAATAGTCAATATAGCCCGAGACATTTATTCAACTACAAGATCAAACAATAAATAAAAAAATAAAACATCATCATCTGGTCGGGAAACTTTACGTTATCAAAAATAAATTAAAATGCAACATCTTACAAATAAGGCATAGGCATAGGCATAGGGAAAGTAGGTAGTGAATTAGTTAGTTATAATAGCACTTAATTAGTAGTAGTGAGAGAGTTGAGTTGGGTAGCTATATAATTCATAATCACCAGTTGTGAGTCAGTTGTAACAAGGGAAACATTGTCACCAAATTCATCCTTGATATTATACTCAATTGTGGCTTTGGTGATGCAACTCTTTTCATCCTCTATGATATCAAATCGAAGGCGATAAAGAGTAAATCCCAAATCAAGGTATCCTCCTTCTATTATGTTTGCTTCTTTTTCACCCTCTTCTCATTATCAACTCTCACATATTTCTCCTTGTAAGAACTAAACCCAATTGTCTCTGAAATTCAAACACAAAAATAAGAAGAAGAAACATATCATCATCAATCCGTTATTAATCAGAATAAGGGTTTGACTTTATCACGTAAAAATATTGAACCAGGTAGGTATAGAGATTGATTGGTTAATTAGCAGGTAGAAAAAAGAGTTGAAGCACAGTTCCAACTGAACCATCACCTTGTACCTCAATTCTGTCAATAACTTCAGGCAGCGCCTGTTCTGTGTATTGGGGTAATTTAAGGGTGCCATAAATTTCCCATGCTGCATTTGCTGATGCATTTACTTGTACTTGAGCAGAAATTGAACCACACACCGCCATTTTGTATATATAGATATTATTTGGGTAAGGCTAATTAATAACTGAGACTCTGAGAGTTGAGTTGTGTTGTGTTTTGTTTTTAAAATGGGTCTTGTTTGGTCATATTTATAGAGAAATAAATTATTAGGGTGGAAAAAGAATAAATTATTATTATTATTATAATAGTAATAAAAGTAAATCAGTAGGAAGAGTAGATGAAGAAAAATAAAATGGTCTGACAGGACAGGAGTCTGATGGCTGGCTGGCTGAATATATTGAATTATTAGACAACGGATGAGATAGGAATGGGAAATATCTCAATTAAGAAAACGTTGTTATTCAAAAGAAAGTAGGTAATGGATTGAAATGGATAGACTGACGTGTCAATATTGTATTGGTGATTTTATAATTAAGTAATTTTAGGGGGATATTTTTTGTGAACATTTTCTAATGATATTTTTTTGGGGGGGTTTTTTGGTTTTTTTTGTAGTACCTCTTAAAAATGTATATTGTTTATTTCAACTAATTTTTTTGTAAAAAACAGTGTTTTATGTGTAAATTAAATACATATAAGAAACAGAGTTGTACAGACTGTACAGACCCTGTTTCTTGTATGTATACAAATTATACCTAAAATACTATTTTTTATAAAAATTTCAGTTGAAATAAATATTATACATTTTTTAAAAGTTATTACAAAAAAAAAAAGTCAGCTAGAAATGTCCCCTAGAAGAACTCTTTTATAATTAGAAATTTTCTCATGCGGACGTGACTTGGAAAGAATCCAAGTACCAACTACCAACTTTTTGAAAGGGGTGAGAGAGAATTGTGTAGGGGATGGCACTTGCTATCTGTCAGATTTGATTAAATTAATTTTTTGAATTTATTGTTTATGGGGTAATTTAGTCAGGGGCCTCATCAAAATATTCAATAATGCCACATCATTAAAAATATTCAATTGAAACCTACAATATTACCACCGGCATTTATTTGAATCCCAGTACAGTACAGGTGAGATATTTTACAACCTTGAAACTTAGGCCGGCCGGCCGGCCGGCCTCCCTCTCAGTTTAAGATACTCTACTAATCAAGCACTGGCAAACATTCAAGTAGGATTTCAGCTGCACGATCCAATTCCTGCTCTGAGATTATCAATGGTGGTACAAGTCTCACAACATTTCCTTTTCCTGCGGTTAATATTAAAAGACCAGAACGCAGACATGCATCTACAAGTGGAGAGGCAGGTACATCCAGCTCTATTCCGATGATAAGACCCAAACCTCGTATTTCTCTCACATGCGAGTTCCCTCCTAACTTCTGTAATAAGAGTTCCTTAAAGTACTGACCTTTCTTGGATACACTGGCCAAAAAACTTGGTTCTGAGATTTTATCCAGAACTGCAATCGCAGCACTGCAAACAAGTGGCGCACCAGCAAAAGTGCTGCCATGATCTCCATAATTTATGGCAGCAGCAACTCTTTCAGTCACTAGCACAGCTCCGATGGGTAGACCTCCAGCAAGAGGCTTCGCAAGAGTCATAATATCAGGGAATACGCCGTAGTCTTCATGTGCCCAAAGATAACCAGTTCGTCCCAGGCCACATTGAACCTAAAATATAGACAAGTGCATGAAAGGTTAACTATTATCAAACAAATAGATATTCTTGGAATGTAGCATGACTACGAGAGAGCTGATCAAATAAGACTCATCAAACTTGTGTTTCTGCAAATCACAAACTGATGTCAGTCTTTTTAAGTCACTTGATCCTTTCAAGTTTCAACCTTTTTCAACAAAATACAGCTTATCAGACATGACTATTCAGTTCAACAATATGTATAACATTGCATGAACTTACTTAATAACCACTACTTATTCAGCCATAGTATATCTCAATAATGACCAGACATAGTTCCATAACATATAATTTCCACCCTAAAATTCTCTGGTAGACCAAATTATTCACCATATGTAAGCAGGCAGACAAGCAAATACAGAACATAGAATTTCAAAAGATATGAAGGTTCTCTTGTTTCTATTCTGTTTATTGTTATGTTGTATTCATCTCCATATCTTCGTTGCAAACTGATGATAATGAATAAAGAACAACATACTCAACATAATAACATGCCAAGAAGAAATGTCTTGTGTGTGTGTGTGAGAGAGAGAGAAAGAGACCATTATTTGATATATATGATCTAAATGATCCACAGCAATTATAGCCTACAAGCTTCTGTGTTCGTCCATCCTTTGAACGGGAACTTCCGATACACGATATGCGAGTTTTGGATATACAATAAGATTCACGATTTAAAAACTATGATCACTTGTTAAAATACATTTTAACTTGTTCTTTTTCCGACAGCACCGGTCCTGGGCTAAAGCCCAAGGTGCCCAGGCTTTAGGCCCAAAATTTTTTAGGGCCCCTTTTTCTTATATCACTATACAGCATACATACACTAACCTTTTCAGCTTTTCGGCATTCGATTTCGAGCTTCTCGCCCCTTCTCCTCAAGGAATTCTTTTGATCTTTTCTAATCCTGCACAATTCCCTCCGACGACGACCGTGACGTTCATGCCATTCGTGATTCACTTTCCCTCCGAATCAGATCAGATCTCCCGCTTCAATTCTCTTCGAAGTCTCTCTCTATAACTTTTGCCTTGAAATTGGGTTTTAATTTATTTTTTTCACGTTAATTAATTTTCCTTATTCAAGTATATATGATCCGTAGCATAATGTGTTTTCTGAATTTACAATAGTTTTTTTTTTATTTGAATATTGAATTCTTTTTTACTACCTACTGTGGGCTGAGAAGACAGAGAAGTTACAGACATTTTTTGTGTTTTATATTTTTAATAATTGCAATATATAACACCAGAACAATAAAATATATACTACTTAAAAACTTAGACAGCTTCATTCGAAGTCAAAGGTTACAAAGAATGATGGAGCTTCCAGACATATACTTGTTTATGTTTATGTTATTCTTTTTTTTATGCTATTATCTGATTATACTAGAATATTGCAGATTTTTAATTCACCATGGCTCCTAAAAAGTATTTTTAATTACTTTAATTCACCATGTGTGTTCTCCCGAGCTTTCTGTCTTTCTCTAATGTACTTGTTTGGCTTGTGTGTTTGGAATAATTAAAAATAATGGACACTTTTGCTTGTTTCTGAAACTGACATATTCAATGAATTAGCTGAAATTGGTTATGCCATACGCATTCTTGTATTTCTTTGCAAATATGTATAATCCCATTTTTTTTCTCTTAATCTGGCTAGTGCAGACTTTACGATTATCTCTATTAATAGACTATGGGTCATGTGTACTTTACTTATTGGTATTAAAATTTGACAGGTAAAGACTGAGGTCATAATATAGCCAATATAATACAAAAGAAAATAGGTAAACTCTTGCTGGAAAGATTTTGAATTTTACACTATCTACCATGGGTACTATTTGAAGAATAACCAAACAGGTAAACTCTTGTCATAGCTTGGATATGTCACCCCCTGATTGATCTCTATGAAACTATTTGAAATTCAGTAAGGTTACATTCCATTACCTGAACTATAACATTTTATGCTTTATTTATAATTTGTCCCATTATAAGTGAGTGTTATTCAAGAGGAGCTGTTGATGATATCATCCACCCCTCTATTGATGATATTATGTCTTTGAACTGATTACTTTTTTGAATTAGTGATAATGTGATATCTGAATGATGCTTTGAAAATATTGAAATAGTCGGTTATTATATTTGGTATTCTTTCATATTTATGCTCTTTTGTTCAGAGAAAGTTCTTAATTTTTTTATACATATCTTAATAGCAATTCGCAAAGGGCCCAATATTTTTTTTGTCGCTTTAGACCCTGAAAAACTCAGGGCCGGCCCTGTCTTCCGAATTCTGCAAATGACTTATCTATATGCAAATTTTAATGACTTCTCCCAAACAAGATGTGCATAGGCCAAAATGAATCACATCAAATCAGTTTCACATGTAAAACTGTTTTGTAACTAAACCAGAAGATATCACATAATTTATGTGCATTCAGAAGATATCAATCACAGTGCCAACATGAATATGACAAAATTTTCTTATAGGTCACATACCTCATCAAAAACCAGCAGAGCCCCAGCATCATCACAGGCAGTACGCAAAGACATTAAGAACTCCTTAGTTGCACTGTATATGCCACCTTCACCCTGAATAGGTTCCACAAACACTGCAGCAATATTTCCAGACCGAATAAGTTCTGTTGTAGCTTGTATATTCCCATACTCTAAGAAAGTTACTCCAGGCATGACAGGTTCAAAAGGTGACCTGTAATGCTCTTTGCTTGTCAACGCAAGAGCACCCATTGTCCTACCATGAAAGCAGTTACTAAAGGAAATAAAATCTGTAGGTGGATGCTTCCTATCAGGGTTTGAAAATCTTTGGAACTTTCGAGCAAATTTAATTGCCGCTTCATTCGCTTCTGTTCCAGAGTTTGAGAAGAAAACACGATTAGCAAAAGACGAAGCAATAAGGCGTTTTGCAAGCTCTACCTGCAGGAAATAATAATTATATATAAAAAAAGGCTTTATACTTGCAAAAGAAAAAGGGAAATAGTTGCTTCACTGTGAACAGGGTAAAAACTCAATTAAGTAAAACGGCAAATTTTTCTGTGAAAATAATGAGTGTATGTTCCTATTAGTAATTGAAAAAGATATGAATAACTTGTTACAGGATTGTAACCCAGAAATGAAATATACCAAGCTTTTGCTGAATCTATCATTTTCTATATAAACTCCTTATCAAGACATAAGTAAAACAACTAAGAAAAGCACCATCATCACCAGACCATCTACCTAATCACTGATAAGTACAATTGACTAAAACAAATTCATGCAAAGGTTGAATTTCGGTTTGCATGTCATCAGTTTATTCCAAAAGATATCATAATTAGACTCATGGAAAGTTATGGCCGAGGGGAGAGTAAAAGTATAGGTACTAATTTCTACAGCAGCCCCATTTATTTTCCTCATCAAGCATTCCTTGCAAATGATGACAAAGTTTCAATTTTTCAAAAAATTTAAAAAGCTATACATAAGAATATAATCGAAACGATATAAAGACCCATCAACTATATAGAAACTAACAATGCAATGCAGGTACACTATCACAAACTAAAAAACAAGTGCATAAGAATATAATCAAAACGAAAAACGAAATAAAGACCCACCTGTGGAACCGTGTAGAATATATTGCTGACATGGGTCAGAGTATTTGCTTGGTCAGTAACAGCCCTTATCCAATCAGGATCCCCATGACCGAGAGCATTCACTGCAATTCCGGAGGTGAGGTCCAAATATTCTAGCCCTTCAACATCATACAATTTACAACCTTTGCCACTCGAGAACACAACAGGAGTTCTTGCGTATGTTCCCACCATAACCCTCCCGTCTGCCTCCATTACCTCCTTGCTCACCGCCTCAAGCCCTAATTTGGTCGAATCAGAAGACGCTTTTTGCACATACACAGCGAGACAGGCACCCATTCGCCCACTATTGGACGGAGCTGAAAATGTCCGCGTAATCGAGCGGCGTAGATCGGTCGTCGGAAGAAATGCTTCACTGTGGAAAAGATAAACTGAACTCATATTTCTCGATGAAACTTGATAGACAGATAGATCAGAAATTGAAATTTTTGTAAAACAAATCGGTAGAATTGTAGTTAATATATTTAAGAATTACATGAACGGAACAATTTTTCAAAAAACATGTTTTGATTTGGTTTAGATTTAAGTTAGAAAAGGTTTTAGAAACGCTTTAACCGACATGAAGTTTATTTTCTGTTAAGTTGGTCAATTAACTAATAGAATGTTAATATATATATAGTCTCGTCTGCGTGTCAGCACTCTATTAGTTAATTGACCACCTTACCCAAAAATAAACTTCATCTTCTTTCTGAGTTTTGAACACAAAAGAAAACAATAGAAAACTTAAATTAAAACAGAAAAGAAAATAATAGAAAACTTGAAGTTTTCTTTTGTGTTGTTTCTGAGTTTTTAATAAAAAAAATAGAAAATTTAAAATTGAGGACACGAGTTGTAATTTAAAATTTATTATATTAAAAGTTGAGGATAATATGGGAATTATAAAAATATTATTTGTTCTAATTTCTTTTTCGTCCAAATTTGGCCAATTTTGGACGGAAAATTTTGGCAGAAAAAGTGGCCAAATTTTCTACCCATTTCTTTTCTTTTCCGTTTATTAAAAAACTCAGAAACATAAGAATAGGAAAGAAAACTTAAATTTTCCGTCCATTTCTTTTCTTTTCTATCCATTTTAAAACTCAGAAACAGAGCGTAAAAGCATGTTCAGGAATGAGTTATAAGTTAAAAGTTAAAATATAAGTTGACTTATAAGTTTTTTTAAGTTGTGATTTATAAGTAAAAGTATTCGGCTGATAGCCTGATATTGATTTATAAGTCAAAAATTAAGTTAAAACAAGTTATAAGGGTGTTCGATTCTTCATAACTTATAAGTTAAAATTAAATGTAAAAATTACTAAAAAGACAAACATTTCTTTTTTACTCTTGGTGGCAATTAGATAAAAACACTGAGCAGATTTAACTATTTAACAGATCCGGTTAGCATGAAATTTATTTTGGGATAAGTTGGTCAATTGACCAATAGAATATTGACACACATACAACCGCGACTGCGTGTCAGTATTCTATTGGTAAATTGACCAACTTACCTCAAAATAAACTTCATACTAACCATTTCCCTATTTAACTATACACTTAGTAGAGTTATTTTGGGTATCTGCCTAATTTTCAAAGAAAATGTCCAATTAGCACTCTACACTAGCCATTTAACAATGCTTGCTATAATAAACAACATGAAGTAATATAGAATTTCTCTTTCCAAGAAAAGAAAAGGTAATAGCTTCTTTTGGTTATTAAGAAAAGCTATGGAGGAATGCCACAAATCTAAATAGTTCATAGCATAATTTTCTACATAACAATAAACTGCTCCAAGTTTAATCACTCATTGCAATGTTCTAAAAGACGTTAAGCAGATTTTTTTATTTTAAACTAATTTTAATATTTTATCTTACATTTATCCAAACAAAACAATAATATAAAGCAAAACAATTTATATTAAAGATAATAAAGACATTTGCTTAAAGTTCAAACACATATTCATATTGCTAATATCAAAGTTCAAACATATTTTAAACGTATTAATTTTATTCATAAACAAGATTTCTATTAAATAATAAAATTTAAAATTTCAAGAATTTAATTCAATATTAAAACTTAAGAAACTAAACATAAATTTAAGAATTATATTGAATTAAACTAAATATTACAAATGTGTCATCATTTATATAATTTGAAGTTGGTACAAGTTTAAAAAATTATAACTATAATAAAATTATCCATTTTGACTTGATATTGTTCACTTCTTGATGTGATTTGATATGCAACAACATGTATTATAAATATGGTAATTATTAGAGAAATAAATATATGAAGATCTGGTCTGGGTAGTTGTTAAAATAAAAAAACCTCTCCGCCTAGACCCCGCCTAATTTTCTGGAGTAATTTTTTGCCCCCTTGGGCCTAGGTGGTAAGACGCCAAAAGGGCCTAGCGCCTAGGCGAGGCGCCAGCGTCGTGAACAGTGTCGGGGCCCTGAGGTCGGGTCAAATCAAGTTAGGACGCGTTTTCAGGCGTATTTTGATACTTTTTTGACTCTAAATTAGATTGGATTTCCTCCTAAAATAGAAATTTGACTTGTAACTTTAAATACATGATGTGATATATATAATAAGTGTAAGATCTCAACTTTTATGAATAAAGATGAATTTTCTATAATTATCATTTTTGAATATTATGGAATGATTTTGATATAATGTTATAGTTATGGGTAATAGTTATAAATTTTGCAAAGTACACAAGTTCTTATATAATATTCGATTGGTATGAGAATATTCGTTTTAACAGGAAATATTTGTACGACGGTACAATCATTGATGGACTCCACAACGAAATTATTGTCGGATTGAGAAAACGACAAAAATATTTTATGAAAATAACGGCGGAAGTTTTATTGTTAACTGTTGAAACACCCGGTGTTAAAAGTACAGGAATACGTGTAGTTGCATAGTAGCACGCGATATTGATTATTGATGCTTACGTGAGAAGTCACACAGTTTTGTTCAATTATTGCTTCAGTAATTGTTTCATAGTATCTCACGTTAATTGATTCAATTATTGTCAATATTTATATATTATTAAATCAATAATTGAGACGACGAAGTTATTAATATTATTATTTATAATATTAACGATGTCTAGAAATTCTGTCAATGAGAGGTTTGGTCACCTAATTGCGCGCCAATAGGGAGAAATCCTTATTGGAAAGCCCCCTCTTTCCTGGGAACGACCTGGTCGATTAATAGTGTGAATTATAATAATGATGATGAAGTTTTGTTTTATTAGTATTATTAATGTAATAAAACAGAAATTTTTTTTATATAAAACATAATACTTTTATAAAGTTATTTGTTTTATTATACTACAAATAGAATATATTATATTCTATTATGCATAGTATTTTGTATAGTAAAATCTTTTTGATAAAACAGAATACTTTTATAAAATTATTCGTTTTATTAGACTATAAATAGAATATATTATATTTTATTATGCATAGTATTTGCATAGTGTCTGTATAGTAAAATCTTTTTATATAAAACAGAATACTTTTATAAAGTTATTGATTTTATTAGATTATAAATAGAATATATTATATTTTATTTGAAAGATTTTGTTTTATTAGAATATTTTATAGTAAACCAATCTGGACCGTCCGTTTAAAAGTAAATCAATCTGGACCGTTCAGGAATTAGTTACTATTCAGTCCATTCTCTTATAAATAGAAGCTCATTCCTTCATTATTTCTTACGAATTCACTAAAACTCTAAAGAGAAAAACTATAGAGAGAAAGAAAAAAGTATTCTGCTACTTCACTACTCCTATATCCAGTTGTTCTAAGGTAAGGGGTATTATTTCTTTCGTATTCATGAAGAGAACTTCTGTTATTTCATTTTTTTTATATTCTGTTGGAATAACCTGTATACGCGGTCTACCCTATACTTGGTGAAATTCTTCAGTTATTCCATTCTTTATCATTATGTTGGAATAACATGTCTATGCGAAGTACCGCATACATGGTGAAATTCTTGTTATTCCATTCTTTATTATTCTGTTGGAACATCATGTCTGTGCGTTTACGCATGACCTGATTCCGTTATTTATTATTCTGTTGGAACATCCTGTCGGTGCGAATTTCGCCTGACCTAGTTCTGTTATTTATTATTCTGTTGGAATATCCTGTCTGTGTGTTTATGCATGACCTGGTTCCGTTATTTATTATTCTATTGGAATAACCTGTCTGTGCGGTCTATCGCATGCCTGGTGATTTATTTTGTTATTCCATTATTTATTATACTCAGTTGGTTAAAGTTTTGGCTTCTATACTCCATGAAATTAGTGGAATATCCTTGATATTTGTGCTTCATCCAGTATCTTTTCATGGAAATATTATTCTGAGCATTCTTGAATTTTACTCTATAAAGAAGTATCATGTTGACAATTTAGACGTTATTAGTTCCTGGATAAATTAATTCTTGAACTTGTTTTATTGAATTTCTTATATTATTGTCATCATCCTCATGTTTATATTTTGTTTAAAGTCATCTGTGGCCTGTAGTGCGTAGATGGACTTGGTATGATTATGGCCAGGGATTATTCGGTGTAATTATGATCGTAATGTTACAAATGATGTGGTAAAAGTCCTCATTGGCCTGTAGTGCATTGATGGACAGTTGTTGGCATGATCATGACAATTGATGAATACACGAATATCTTTGGCCCGTAGTGCATGGATAATTTATGGTTGTGATACTAATGAATATCCTTGGCCGTAGTGCAGGGATGATGTTGATTATTTATTAAACTGTGTCCCAACAATAAAAGTGATGAAAAACCTTTTAAATCATAAAAGATAGTAGATTTTATTCTCTACTTGACTCTTTTAATGGATTGCTTGTTCCGCTGTAGTTAAATTTGATATTTGTTATATTTGTTATATGATATTTGTCGTATTTTTACACTACTGTTATATAATTAAGTTGTATTTGAATTTTGTACCATGTATTTGACGACTCAAAATGGGTGATATATACCTATTTTAGGGGCGTCACAATAAGATATTCATCAGATAAGGTCTCCATGAAATTAGATTAGATTAGATTAGAAATACATTAAATTAGATTTAGGAATTCAATCATAAGCCCTAGTTTATATTAGATTATTGGAGATTGAACCAACTTGGAGATCATTTAAGATCGAGAGCAGGAGCAAGAGGGGAGTGTCAAATTTACAGACAACATATTTTATTCTATACTCTACTTCTAATTTTATTTTTTAATGTTTATTCAATTTTGGAATCTAGATTTTAATTCAATAACATTAAACTAAATCTCTTGTTTAATATTGCAACGGATCTTACGCATTTTAGTATGCTTCTTTATTAATTATTGTGATCTATTCTATCGAATTGTCTATTATGATTTGTGCATAATTGATTAATTGTCTAATTAACAATTACTGTGATAATTTATATGAATTCGGGAGATGAAAAATAGATTTAGATTTGATCATAATAGCATGTATATAAATGTGTTTTTTGTGTGTTGATGGAATTCATAATTTGTATTTAGGATAATGATATATCTTTACGCCGCATGTAATCTGATAGAAAACACGTACTTTAAATTTCTTCGAAGTATAAAATAAAATCAAAGACATTTATTTAGGAAGGATTGATGAGTATTATTTTGTATGTCCCAATAATAACTTTTGTGATTTTTCATCTAACCAAGTCTCCATGTTTTCCTTGATTATATTTTAAAATAAAACAAATACAAGTCTAAAATATTGGCCAAAACAAATTCAAATTTAAGCAAAATAAAGAAAGGCATCCATCATAATAACTTTCATATATTAGATTAATGACAAGAAGGCAATTATCATGAATACATGAAAATTTGCAAGATTACATAATTAATTAATAAGTTGCTTTGTTAGTTATTGGTTAGATAATTGGCTACAATTTTCATAATAGCCTTTAGGGGCTCAATTGAAACAAGGGAAGCATTAGCAGCATAGTCTTCTTTAATATCATACTCGATTGTAGCTTTGGTGATGCAGCTCTTTTCATCTTTTTCAATAATTTCAAATCGAACCCTATATAAATTAAATCCAACATCAAGGTACCCACCTTCTACGGCTTCTGTCACTTTTACCCTCGTCTCGTCATCAACCTTTGTAAACTTCTCTTTATAAAAACTAAAACCCAGTGCGCCTGGTAATCGGTCAAATCAAACATGAAACAACCACCACTAATTATTAATTGTGTATGATAACGATTCGGCATTTCATGAGTAGAAATGATGATTTAAAAGTTATATCCTCACATGTAGGGGCATAATCAGGAATTCGAGATTTCGAACAAATTTAACAATAAAAAATATTAAAGTAATATGGTCATACATAATTTTGTATATTTTATTTGTGTACAGTCTGTCAAAATTAAGTCGTTTTGACATATTTGTGTTTAAAAAAAACAATTTCTCTCCTCCAAAATTACGTAGCACAAATAAAACATACACAGTCGTGTTAAATTAACCACGTATGCCGCCGCTGTCTGCGTGTCAGCACTGATAAATTGATCAATTTGTTATAAATTAACTTCATAATAACTAGATCCGATTAATACTTACCGGGTGCAAAAACGAGTTTAAGAATGGTTCCGGTGGAACCATCGCCTTCAACCACCTCAATTTTGTCAATAACACCAGGGAGCCCCTTTTCCACCAGTTCCGCTAATTTCAGACTGCCGTACACTTCCCATGCTGCGCCTGCTGCCGCATTTACTTCTATTTCATCACAAATTGTACCAAACATCTTTCCTTTCCTTCTAATGGATGATTTTCAGACTTTGTTCTTCTTAATTACATTACCATGGGTATTGTATATATATATAGGGATAGGGAGAGAGAGAAAGAGAGATTGTCAGGGAAGACTTGCATTGCAAAAAAACAAATAAAAATAATATTATAATAACAAAAAATAAGATAAAAAATGATAGGTTAGTATTAAGGCCTATTTCTTTATCATTCAAAAATATCTTTATTTATATACAAAAACACATTTTTGAGCGTCTTTAAGTGCTTTTTTAGTTATTTGTCTATCCGCGTTTGGAAGTTTCAAATTGCACGATCTATTCTATATTAATTCATCATCAATGTAGCGCGCACTTATATAGACCGGCTCAATAAGTATGTTACACCATCTTCTTATCTTGAATTTATCCAATATAATTCAAGTGACAATCTCTACCTTTCACTTGAATACTCATCATAAGTATCATACTAGAGTGATTTTTAGAGTTTGATAAATCAGTTGATGTTTAATTCTTGATGAAAGTTGACTCTCGATGGACAAGGACGACCTAAAATAGTTAGCTAAAAATTGGTGTGTGGTGATTGAAGAGAAGTGTGTTCAAGTGGGGGGAACTCTTGACGTGATGAAACTCACTTGTGAGAGAGAGATTGTTATGATATCACAAGTGAGTTGGAGTCCCACATCAGATAAATAATGAAAGAGTGGAGGATTAATATACACGAATGAATTTAAGACCTAATAACTTAAGTTTTTTGGTCAAGTTAAACTCCAAACATGTATGTTAATGCCTTGTATATGAAGATAAATTTGTCTTATATTGGTATTTGACCTTCTAGTTTGTACCAAATGCATTTAATTGGATACCAATTAATTAATTACAAATGGAGATTTAGACGAATCAACGGTCGGTTTAAAAATGAATGACACGAGCTAGTTTTAAAAATGAGAAATGTTATAGACACAAACTGCGCATAAAAAATTATGCACAAACAATATAAAAAAAAAGAATTATGAATTCATTTAATTGGACGCTAGTTATTTATTACGAGCGGAGATAGAAAAATATTTTCTCCGTCACAAAATATATGACGTTCAGAGTTGTATCACATTAAATATAATATTAATTATTCATAATACCCTTTACCATATACTTATCTCATATTCTCTTTCATATGTAACATTTTTTTATGAGAGGTAATTTTAAAAAAATTGTGGTTAATTCTACTAGATTATACTATAAAACGTAAAATAATTAAGAAAAAAATGAAATTATCTAAAACATCATATATTATGGGACGGATGAACCGGATCTAATTAATTACTCCCTCAGTTCTAAAAAATATAAATTATTTGTTAATCATTTTGTTTTCCAAAAAAGTCAAAAGAAGAAGTATAATAGTATAAAATATATGAATTAATGTTTAATACATTGCACTGTATAAACAAGTGGTACACATCAATTGTTTTTCCAATTTCCAATGGTATTATAACAAATAAAATTATTTTACAATTTATTATTTTTTTTCATTTTAATAGAAACACAATTTTTTATTTGGTAATTAAAAAATACAACCGTTCTATTGGTCTGACCCACATGGTTGGGCTTCATTTAATGGGCCATATGACGGATTCAGGAGGATATTTGATTTTTATAACCATTGTCTGGAGCCCATTTCGAGGTCAGGAATGCCCGGAGTAATTTTTTGGGACTTATCTCTATCAAATTGTGAGAATGGAATTTTATTTATTTATTATTACTCTTGGAATGTCCCAAAATAAGTGTTATGATTTTATTCAAAAGAGACTCTCATATTTTTGGATTAATTAAAATAATAATTATTATAGTTCTTAAAAACTAGGTGTAAACTTTATATAGGACAATAAGAGTACAATATAAATAAAAATAGTTGAATTGAATTTCTGACAAATAAATCAAAAAATAAATAAATTATACTTCCAAAACTAAATTTTTACAACAATTTTAAAGTTGAAAAGGGACCTAAAAAAATAAAATAAAAGGTAAATTTTTTTCCCCATATCAAAACTAAAACTAGCCAACATAAGATGAGTATTTGTGTGTTGTTTTTTGAAATTTTCCTTTTACTTTTCTCAGTTTCAAAAACCACCTTAACACAATGTTTCTGAGTAGTGCGGTAAGCCATCCGATCCGATCCAAACTTTGTCGAGCTCGAATCGAACTTAAACGCAATAACTCGAACTCGAACATATTTGAATAATACGATCAAATCAACACACATATGAGAATTTGGATCGATAACTATTTGTAAAATATTATATTTAGTCAAACTAATTTATTTTTTTTACTTAAAACTAAATTTATAAATAAAAAAATAAGTCATTCCCCATGAGAGAAATAGTAACAAATGTCTTATAATTTGGTTTTACCTAACAAGTTATTCCCGAACACGGGGTATGTAATGAGAAGCACCAAATACACCCTGAGGCCTGAACTATCAATATCATCGATAAGCAGGGAGGAACGGGACAACGAAGAGAGAGAAATTAAACAGAAATTAAATTAAGCAGTCTGGAGCTTCTTCTAATGAGACAATTCGGCAATGGAGGATTCTGCACACTGTTCACTCATCCATCTTCTTCAACATTCCATCGTTGCACTGCTTCTGCCGCCAAGTCTTTCTTTCCATACTCAACTCCTTCCCGACGCGTCAGTCTCTCTCTATCCCTATCTCTATCTCTCTCTGTATATGTACATGTTTATATATATGGATACACAAAGTTAATTTTGACTCTATTACATTTAATTATTGAGATTTTAGAAATAATTTGTGAGTAAACTAGTTCGTATTTTTCGTTTTTCGTTGATGAGTTGTATATATTTTTTTGTTAATTTTAATTACTAGGATTATCTGATGATGGATGCATCTGTTTTGAATTATCTCGGGCTTGATATTTCTAATAATACCAGACTTTAAAGTCAATTTGAGCTAGATACTTGGCAAGTTAGGAATAGCTTATCATTTTTAAGGCCATTTGAAATTGGATTATAATCCTATGTGGAAAGGTGATATTATATAATCCCATGTATCACATGATTTTAGAAATGATCAGAAATAGTCGATGGATTAAATAACGGACTAATCAACAATAAATAGTCCGGACTGGTGATGATACTACAAATAGTCAGATTCCACCTATCATTTTTGCAAACAAACATAGCCAATGAATTACTAGTTCCACCTAATCTGAGCTTACATTTCGTTGTCGTTCAGTCTAGATGTTGTTATAATATTCCTTGAAAATTGGCCAACCTTTTCTGTAAGTACCTAGATAGATAGGAACTGACGAAGGATAGAACTGAAAAAAGTAATGTTAGATAGAAATGAAATTTTAGGTCAAATAAAATAAACTAACACAATGAGGAAGGGAGAGCGTTCTTCAAAATCCAAATATTATAGGACACTAGAAGAGCAACTGTGGTCATCAAATAATTATGTAGGTGTAGATGGGTTGGCTAGATAATTCATACATTGGGTATGGATTATTAGTATATATATACACAATTGAGATTAATATTGATTTTCTAAAAGTCATTGAGATATTTTGAGATTTAAAATTGATATGATTCATTTATGTTTTGACAACAATCAATCTCATAATTAGTAGTACTTCGATAGTTTATACTCCCTTTGTCCAATTTTACTTGTCCTAGTTTGAAAATACAATCCTATTAAGAATTGTTTTTATCTAAAAATTACCCATATTAATTGCTCTACTATCATCTTGTTTGTTTTAATTAATCTCTTAACTATCTTCCTCTTCCTTGAAAAATAAAATAGGAAACTGATATTTTCACATGTTAAAAATTTATTCCCACACGAGTCTCTCTCACATGAAGGTGAGACCCACTCACTATTCATGTGAGAGGGACCATGTGAAAATATCAGTTCTCATAAAATATAGGAGAAAGAGAGGGCAAAAAAAGGAAATTAAAAATGCATGTCATGTTAAAGTTAATAGTTTTACTTTTTCCAATGCATGTCATGTTATTTTCAATGAAATCTTTTAAAGAAGTTAAATGAGGGTAGTACTGGAAAAATAAGGTTAAAAAATAGTGTTAAAATGGAAAGAGGACAAATAGATTTGGACAAAGCAAAAAGAATATTAAGACAAGTAAACTTGGACGGAGGGAGTAATAAATACTTGTATTGACAAAACTAAATGTATTCATATCAGATAAAACTAACGAGGTGCTAATCCTATAACATTTGAATTTGAAATTGTTATAAATTGATAATTAAAAACTCAATATTTAACTTATATTTTGGAACGAATGAAGAATAATATATATATATATATATATATATATATATATATATATATATATATATATGCGCCATGAAGTGGCGGACCCTTCTTCACAAAGTGATGAGGACATGACTAGCTTGAGCGTGGATGGAAACCATGGAGGACAAGCTTGGGCAGATTCGTTTCGAGACATGCGTTTTCCATATTTTTTGCTATGCTTTAGGGATTTTTTTTCAATTCTAATGTAATTAGGAAGAATATTAGCTAGGATTTTGATTCCAAATTGATTTGCTATTTAGTAGTTCAATTAGGGTTTATTCTACTAGTATAAATATGCTACATGAATGATGTAAAGAACAACGTTTTATTCAATTAATCAAATACTTATGAGATTTCTCATCTTTTGGTTCTTCAAGAATTTCTATGCTATTCTTTGTTTTCTTGAGATTCAATTTGACTTATCATACAACAATTCATAGTTGTGTGTGGCGTCTTCTACCGCATCAATTATTGATTGTACTAAAGGTTCCTGCATCCATATAAGCACCGGGTCAAGGTGTCGTTGGTGTTCCTTTCAGCGCATAATCCCTTACACTATCGATTGTACCAAGGTTTTCGCTTCAATATAAGCGAAGGGTTGAGGTGTCGAGTGTGTTCCACCATTATAATCTTGCTAGAAACGATTTGGGCGACGACCACCTCACGCAAGCATGTCGTGGAGTCTATACAAAGAGTATATCAATCAACTACCTATCACAAAAGAGAAGCTATCCAAGTAATTGAAAAAAGGTTGAAGACGAAATACAAAATGACTTCTCAGTCCACACATTATTTAGCATAAAGTTTTTCTATATCTCTATAGATAGTTTCATGCCCTTAATATCCCTACGTTTCCTTTTGTACCAAATAATCCAAAAGAAACACAATGAAGCCATCTTCCACAAGCTTCATCGCTGTCTCTTCCCCAATAGAGGAACCAGCTTAATAACAAAGCCTTTACTGTTGCAGACATCACCGTGAAAATCCTGGGCAAGGAAAAGAGAAGCTGCCATAGCTCTCTATCACCAAACAATGCATCAGTAAATGATCAACCAACTCCAATCATGCACGTATAAAAAGCACTAATGAACATAGAATTTCTTCCTCAAGTTCTCACCAGTTAAAATGGTGCATTATCAGATTCCTTATAAAAGAATGCAGCTATACCAGCTACAACTGACCTTGAATTTTTACTTGGACTTGTACACCGACTCTTCCTGGACACCCATAAGTTAAGAATTCTGTGTAATCTCCTATTATCCCTGAATTCTAAAATTCAAATGGATTGTATTAAATATTAATCAAGTCCTCTCCAACATGGTTGTCACAGATAATTTGGTGTACGAAATGGGAGTTCCACTAAGGGCTTTCTATTACTGTTTATACCTTGTGGCTGAAAATTTCCATTTAACAGTTACATTCTCATATACTCAGTCCAGTGGTTACAATATTTTGGATATTTTGAATTTTGCAGAATATGTTTTCTACCCCATTTGTTGAGGATGCAGCTAAAACTGTTGCCCCTCCAAGGTGAGGTTTTACTTGTTGACTTATAAAATGCAGCAATATTTCTATTGCATAATGACTTGTAGTTTCCATGGTGTGAGAGATGGGGGGGGGGGGAGAGGGGAAGAGAGAGACCGAGAGAGAACGGATACTAAATGACATATGAGCTACATCCTTTATATAAGTTCCATGCTTATTTTTTTGCTTGCAGGGAAGGTCCTGCATTATCTTATGGGCTCAACTGGGCTCTGGCTGGGAAAGGCATAATCGTGAAAGAAAAAGTTTTTCGAAATTTGAAGCTTTTGGAGCTTCGACAGAAGGGTGCAACCATTGCAGGTAGGATCTTAGTTATAATTATCTTTTTGTAATTTAATTATCTTTCTTTGGTGCATTATTCTGAATCGTTTCATATTTGTGGACTTTAGAGCCTCTCCCAAGAGTTCCAGTTCTTGTTAGAGGAAGTGCTTTATGGGGAAGTTCAGAAATTTCCAAGGCACAATTTACTAAACTTCTGAAGCAGGCATGTCTCTCTCTCTCTCTCTTAACCTGCTTGCTCTGCCTTTGTTCAACACTTCTTCAAATTCTTGGATAACCAATTAACCATGTAGAGCTGTCTGCTTGCTCTGCCTTTGTTCAACAGTTCTTCAAATTCTTGGATAACCAATTAACCATGTAGAGCTGTTAGTTCATAACTATTGTAGATATCCACCTAACTAAAGATCACTGATGATTCTTTTATTACCAGGCGACAATGCACATATCATCCGTCCCAGATATATTTGTTCATGACGGGGCTATTAGTTCTTCTCCAACATGTGATGCTAAAGTTCGTGTCATAAGTGATAGTTCTTCTGCTGTACTTTCACTTTCCAAGTTTTTGTGGAGAACCCCTTCTCGTGCCATTTCTCATGATTCTTGTCCTTTGATTGTATATGCCGCTTCATCGATAAGGTATTCTTGACAAGTATGTAGTATATGGTATAGTTCCTTTACTTGTTTTGAGCACTTGGATATATTAATCACCGTATGTATCAAATCTTGTAGTCCAAGGCATCTTTACCCCCCAAGGCATGTCTAGGCTATCTTTTAAGATTTGGAAACATAACACTAGGGTTTTTGTTGGGTTAGAATCTTCTCAAGTATTTATGGTTGTGCCTCTAAACTGCAATGAATGTCACTATTGTTTTTTTAACTATAATAAAGTTAAAGTCCATATCTGAAAATAAAAGCTAGTTTTTCATGCAATTTCATTATTACCCTAAAAATACTCCAACATAAACACATGTGCTCTGGCAATTGCGTTAAACCTAAATAATCAAAAGGAACAACCACCTCTGGATTATTTAATGTTTTAGCACTTTGTTGTTGTGGGTGCATACATGACTGATATTTTCTTTTGTCATTTTCAACTAGTCAGTCCAAGTATTGGGGAATCTCTTGGTATTAAAGGAGATAATGGATTTATAGCTGCTGATACTGAACGTTCATCTCTGATCTTATGTGGTAAAGCCTTTGCTGATGAGAATGGAATAAAGGAAGCACTATCTGCCTTATCTGGACCTATTATCATTTCGCGTGGAGGCCTTCCACTATCTGCTAGGTGATAATTCCAACCTCTTATTATTGTTACACCGGTTTGAAGTGTATATATACATATTATGATTATGATTTTCAGGCTTCTAGTTTCCTGCAATTCGGTGATGCTTTTGTTTGCTCCAGATGACACTAGATGCTCAGATTTATTAGTTTCAGCTGAGGCTGGTGTTGTTCTTTCATCTGAAGGTGTTTCATCACTGTTTCAAACTGGGAACCCAGGAGAACCGTGTCTTTGGAAATTGCCAGCAGTTGTCATCCTTGCATCTTCTGATAGGTAGTAAAGTGAGATAAGGTGGTTCTGATTCTAATTGATGATATATCTAAGAAAATATACTGATCCACATTAGTTCTAGTTGTCATCCATCCATCTTCTGCTAGGTAATAAACTGAGATAAGGTGGTTCTGATTCTAATTGATTATGTATCTAAGGAATATACTGATCCACATTAGTTCTAGTGGTTCATATTGTCTATAGCCCCAGACTATTTAGATTATTACTTGTGACTGATTGATGCAATGGAAGACCAACATTAATATATGAGATTAGGGTGATAAAAGAAGGCTAAAAAGCATTGTTGACCCTGGGTTTTTGTGTGTTATAGAACTGAATCAAATCTGGCAAAATGCACTGAATTCCTTTAAATAGTAAAAAATCCAAAACAGAGCTAGGGTTCATCTTCTTAGGGTTTCAATTCTCTCTCTTCTCTCTCTTCTCTCTCTCTCTCTTTCTCCAAGTTGCTCATTGAGCCCATCTGCAACTTGCTCTTCCCAGACCCAAATACAAGTTCTGAAAGATGTGCCAAACTTCTTTTGTTGGCATTAACCTTCAAAACATGGCAAAACCACATGGTCAGAATTCTTTTAAGCCATAAAAGTATGATGCTTTATTCGCTTCTGGAAGTCTTAGTTGGATAGGATTTTTTAATTATTTTGCAATAGTGCAAATGTACTTGTTAAGAAAAAGAAAATTATGGTATTATCAGTCGAGTTCGATTTTCAAAGATGCAAGTGAATGTATGTCTTCTGAATACTCAATTGTGCCCTGTATAGTCGAAAAATAGGGAAATGTCAAATGTGATATATTTCAATGGTAGCTAAGGAAGTCTACGAGAATTCAGACAAGATGTCTTGGACCTCTTGGTGAAGCTGGTTATCACTTATCACACGTGTCTTGGTGAAGTTTGTTAACACTCTGAAGGTCTCCACATTAAGTCCTGTGAACTCTACTAATTTTCTTATTACCGGTAGTAATAAAAAATAATAAAACGGGCCGAGAAATTAAAAACCCACTAAGGCTAATTTATTGGGATGCATGCAATTTTTATTGTGTCCCATATATAATTTGACCTTTACCTTGGGATTATTTTTGTGTAGGGGTGTAAACGAGTCGAATCTCAGTGAACACCTTCATGCTCAGATTTGGCTCGACTTGAAAAATTGAGCTCGAATTCGACTCGGATTCGATAAGGGATTTATATTTTTGCGCCAAATTCGACTCGGATCATTACTTGGACCTACTCGACTCGTAAGTATTCGACTCGTTTACAAAGCGAGTTACTCATGAGCCTTCAAATCGAGTTTCGAATATGAACTATTTCACTTAAAATTGAACCACTACATACTAAATTGATTACTTAACTAATATTTATATATAAAACTTTTTCACTTTTATTTATGTATTGAAATTATAAAGAATGTAATAAAAATTGACATTCAATTCATTGGTTTATTCATGTACAAGTTTACACAATTTCATACTACACTTTATAAATTATAAAGATTGATACAAATATCGCATATTTAGCTTACTAGCATGGATCAAACCAATATTTGAATATGATCCATCGAGCAGGTATCGAGTATGGTTCGAGAAAAAATGAAATACTCGAACCCTAATCTGAGCGAACACTGGTATGCTCGAATTCGACTCGTGTATCATTAAACAGAAAACGAGTATGGATCAGATTCGACTCGGATTAACTTCGAATTCGAGATTTGGATCATATTTTTGAGCCGATCTTGAGTCGAGTACCGAACTACTTGGCTCGATTTACACCACTATTTTTGTGCCATATATAACTACCTTTACCTTGGGATTTGAAAGTATATTTAGCTTCTCTCTTTCATATTGTTGGAAAGTTATGGCATGTATATGCGTTTATTCGAGGTGATGGCCAAAGCGGCAACACGACACTGTAAATTTATGTTCCTTAGTACCGTGAATGGTATATCCAAATTGTGTTCACAAAAAAATTACTCCCTTCATCCAAGTTTACTTGTCTTAATTTCTTTTTTGGTTTGTCCGAATCTATTTGTCTTATTTCTATTTTAATATTATTTTTGGCCTTATATTTTCAATATTACCCTGATGAGGACATGCCTAGGTCGGATTTGGTTGGGAGTCATGGAAGTCAAGCGTGGTCGGATCCAATTCAAGTGTCTGTTAGTCCCGTGACAAGAGCACGAGCTAAACGATTCAAGGAAGGACTTAATGGATTGATTCAAGAGGTTTGGGTTGAGGATGGATCACAGACTTGTGCTATAGAAGATGATTCAAAACTTATGAATTTTATACAAATGGTTTCTCCAAGCCAAGATTTAGAAACCAACGTTAAAGTCAACTCTGGACCATTGGCGCAGCAGTGCCGTTTTTAGTACCGAGACTGGCGTTGCCGCGCAAGGGACGCGACACAGTTTTTGAGGATGCGTTTTTTAGATTTCTTGCATGTTTCTAGGGATTTATTTATTCAATACAATATTTGTGAGATTTTCTTTTCTTTTGGTTTTTTGAAGAATTCCTAAGCTACTTTTAGTTTTTTTTAGATTCAATTTTGACTTATCATACAACAATTCATAATTATGTGTGGCGTCTTCTACCGCATCAATAGTCGATTGTACCGAGGTTCCTGCTTTTTATAAGTACAGGATTTTGGTGTCGTTGGTGTCTATTCAACACAAACTTCATTACGCAAGCGATTGTACCAAGGTTCTCGTCTCCATATAGACAAAGGGTTGAGGTGTCATGAGCGTTCCACCTTACGACTTTGCTAGAAACGATCTGGGCGACGACCACCTCACGTAAGCGTGTCGTGAAGTTTATCATTTGGTATCAAAGCTAAGCCTTTCTAGCGAGTTATCTATCTTTAATTTTCTTGTTTGAATTGTTGAGCAAAATAAATAAAGTATAAAAAATTAAAATTTCAAAGTTTTGTTATTACTTGCTAACAAATTCAGCAGTGATATTCCGATCATTCATTCATTCATCAATTCCGATCAAGCTAAGCCTATAAATTTTCCCAAGTCTAATAAGCTTCTCGAAAATTTCAAGATGATGAAGCCATAATTTTGTGGTAACCACAGTCATATCTTGCTATATTTTGTTTCGTGTTAAGTTATTTTTGAATTGATTAGTAAACTATGATATTGTTTGGTGAGTTCAAAAAGAACCTATAAGAGAGAATTTTTGAGTGGTAAAAGGTAAGAGTTGTGAGATCATTCGAGGGTAAAAGCCAATTGAGTCACATGAGCGAAACACGTAAGGGAGTTGTGAGAAAATTTGTTTTCTACTAACCCTTGTTTTGCAAAAAAAGATGTCTGATTCAAAGGATAAAGGTACTTTTGAAGAGTTCCCAATAAATTTTGATTCAAAGTTTGTGATGGAGGCCATGATGAAGGAATTTTCCCGGCAATTGGGCATGGCGATGGAACAGGTGCATGAGCGACTTGATCAAATAAGCGTTACCCGAGGAGAATCATCTCAAAACCCTCATGGTTCACTTCAAAAGGACAGAGCTCAGCAAAGAGGAGCTAGAACGAAGAAAGCTTACTATGATGGTAGGCTTAGCGAAGATGAGGACCGTGAATCCGACTTCATCCATCGGAGACATGGAACAAGGAATAGAGGGGTTAGTAACCGAGAAGACAACAACTTGGAAGGCATCAAGATGAAAATTCTAGTTTTCCAAGGGAGGAGTGATCATGAGGCATACTTGGAGTGAGAGAATAAGATAGAATGGGTGTTTGACTGTCACAATTACTCGGAGCTTAAGAAAGTCAAACTTGCTGCCACAGAGTTTTCTGACTATGCTGTCATATGGTGGGTTTAGTTGATGACTAGCCGGAGGAGATGTGGAGAACTCCCAATTGAAACTTCGGAGGAGATGAAAATCGTGATGAAGAAGCGGTTTGTGCCGAGCCACTACCACCGAGACCTATTCCGAAATTTACAGAAGCTTAAGCAAGATAGTAGGAGCGTAGATGACTACTTCAAGGAGATGGAGATGCTGATAAATAGAGCCAACATAGTGGAGGACCGTGAGGCAACCATGGCTCGATTTTCAGCAGGCTTAAATTGGGAGATTACAGATTTGGTGGAGTGACAACATTATGTGGAATTGGAAGATATGGTGCACATGGCTATCAAAATTGAGAAGCATCTCAAGAGAAGAGGTGGCCAACGGTCAATTTTCACTTTGGGTTCATCTTGGAGGCCCAATGTTGCGAAGCGAGAGAAGCCAGCCGTGAACAAAACCAAAGTAGAGCCAAAGCCAGAAACGACTAACTGTGGGAATCAAGGTAAAACTGAACCTTGTTTTAGTCGTAATCGTGATATTAGATACTTTAAATGTCAAGGCAGGGGACATATTTCAAGTCAATGTCCGAATAAGCGAGCCATGATTTTGCTTGATAATGGTGAGTTGGAGACCGAGGATGAGGGTAGTGACACAGATTCTATGCCGTCGTTGGAGGAGGAAAATGAAAAGGAAATCGTTATCCATGGTGAAGTGTTGGTGACAAGGAGAACCCTTAGCACACAAGTGAAGGAAGAAAGCATGGAGCAATGAGATAATCTATTCCACACCAGGTGCCTTGTTCATGGGAAAATTTGTTGTGTGGTAATTGATGGTGGGAGTTGCACTAACGTTGCTAGTACTACTATGGTGGAAAAATTAGGACTGGCCACAACCAAACATCCTCAGCCATACTGTTTGCAATTGCTCAACAACAGTGGAGATGTAAAAGTGACTAAGCAGGTATTGGTGTCATTTACTATTGGTCGATATGTTGATGAAGTATTGTGCGACATGGTTCTAATGCAGGCAGGCCATTTGTTACTTGGAAGGCCATGGCAATTTGACAGGCGTATGAAAATGATGACTTTACAAACGACTATTTATTTGTTCACAATCAACGAAAAGTCATTAAATGTCCTATGTCACCGAATCAAGTGCATGAAAATTAATTACATTTACAAAAAGACCATGTACAAAGAAAAGAGAGTGAAGAAAAGAAAACAAATGAGAAAATAAGAGAGAAAAAGAGGGAAAAAATAAATAAAGAAAAACAAATATTTATGCAAACAAGAGTGATGTGGGGAGGGTTTTAATTTCTAAACAGCCGAAGATTATACTTCGGTATAAGGAGGTATTTTTAAATACTAACCAACTTAAATCTTCGTTGCCTAGTGTTGTTTCATCTCTTTTGCAGGATTATGTTGATTTGTTTTTCAAGGAGCTTCCACAAGGTTTACCACTTATTCGGGGAAAAGAACATCAAATTGATTTCGTACCCGATGCTACCATTCCAAACCGTCCAGCTTATCAGAGCAGTCCCAAGGAAACGAAGGAGTTGCAAAAGTAGGTCTGTGAGTTGATGGAGAAGGGGTTTGTGAGAGAAAGCATTAGTTTGTGTGTAGTTCCGTTGATTTTGGTGCCTAAGAAGGATGAGAAATGTCTTATGTGCATCGATTGTCGAGTGGTAAATAATATTTTACGGTAAAATATTGACATCTTATTTCTCGCTTAGATGATATGTTAGATGAATTGCACAGTGTTTTTTAAAATTGATTTAAAAAGTGAGTATCATCAAATAAGAATGAAAGAAGGTGATGAATGGAAAACTGCTTTCAAATATATGAGTGGTTAGTGTTACCTTTTGGGTTGACTAATGCTCCTAGTACGTTCATTCGCTTATGAATCATGTTTTACGTCCATTAATTGGGAAATTTGTTGTGGTTTATTTTGATGATATATTGGTTTAATAGCAAAAACTTGGGTGAACTTGCATTACATTTAAAATATGTTTTAGATGTACTTCGAAAAGAAAATTTGTTTGCTAACATGGATAAATGCACATTTTGTACGGATAGAATCGTGTTCCTTGGTTTTGTTGTTAGTTCACAGGGAGTACAAGTGGATAAGGAGAAGATATTTGCTATCCGGGAATGGCCGAGTCCTACGAATGTGAGCCAAGTTCGTAGTTTTCAGCTCAAATGTGTTCAAAATTACTTTCGAGGGGAGATGGTCATTTTCAAGTAACGCATGAATGACACTGCTTACAAATTGGATTTACCTAGTGAGTATAATGTTAGTGCCACATTAAGGTTGCTAATTTAAGTCGGTTTGATGAAGGTGATGATTTGAGGACATATCTTTTTTAAGAGGGTGAGAAATGATGAGGACATGCCTAGCTCGAATTTAGTTGGGAGTCATGGAAGTCAAGCGTGGGCGGATCCAATTCAAGTGCCTGTTGGTCCTGTGACAAGAGTACAAGCTAAACGATTCAAGAAACGACTTAATGGATTGATTCAAGAGGTTTGGGCTAAGGATGGATCAAAACTTGTCCTATAGAAGATGATTCAAAGCTTATGAATTTGATATAAGTGGTTTCTCCAAGGTAAGATTCGGAAACCAACATAAAATTCAACTCTGGACTATCGGTGCTGCCGCGCCACAACTGCATCTACAAAGCACTCTATGGAGGTACGACGCTGCTTCTCCGGGTATAGGCTTAATGCCGGCGCAATTTTTTTGAGGACACGTTTTTTAGCAGATTTCTTGCATGCTTCTAGGATTTTCAGATTTTTTACAATTCTAATGTAATTAGGATGTTTGTTAGATAAATTTTGATTCTAAATTGGTTGCTATTTAGTAGTTGATTCCTTATAGGATTTTAGGGTTTCTTGTTTTAGTATGAATAAGCATGAATGATGTAATTCTAAAAACACTTCAGATTTATTCAATACAATACTTGTGAGATTATTTTCTTATTTTTGTTTTTGAAGAATTCCTAAGTTATTCTTAGTTTTTTTTTAGATTCAATTTTGAGTTATCATATAACAATTCATAGTTGTGTGTGACATTTTCTACCGCATCAATCGTCGATCGTACCGAGGTTATTGCTTCGTATAAGTACGGGGTTTAGCTGTTATTGGTGTCCATTCAACACAGACTTCCTTGTGCAAGCGATCGTACCAAAGTTCTCGTCTTCATATAGACGAAGGGTTGAGGTGTCGTGAGCGTTCCACCTTACGACTTTGCTAGAAACGATCCGGGCGATTGCCACCTCACGCAAGCGTGCCGTGGAGTCTATCATACCCTCATTTAACTTTTTTAAAAAATTTCATTGAAAATAACATGACATACATTTGAAAAAGCAACACTCTTTAACTTTGCCAATAGAAGCACAACCCCTCCTCTATTTTATTATTCCAAGAAAGAGAGAGAGTTGAGAGATTAATTAAAACAAATAATAGAGTATCTAAGATGGGTAATTTGGAGATAATTTTTTTTTCTTAATAAACATGTATTTTCAAACTTGGACAAGTAAAATTAGACGGAGGGAGTAATATATTGTCATTTAATCAATAAAGAATCTTGATTAGCTCACGAGACCACAATCAATGTTTAGCTCTCTTTTCACTTCATTTTGCTATTTCTTTTATGCTGTTTTTAAATTTTTTTTAGCGTTGCACTAAAAAAATTGCATTCATGGGAAAGTTTCCTTTTTTGGCGTGCTTCATTTGTTGTTACCGTTCTAATTAAATTTTTGAATGACTATTGAAGAACTCTGTTTTTCCATGTTGGAGCAGTTCTGGAATAATCCCTTCCGTTTCAATGCTCTCACCTGGCCAAGCAGCTTATCACTTCCTTGCAGGCTATCAGAATGGAAAGTTCATACCTGCATACAGCAAGAGCCCTTCTTCTGTTGACCCATTAGAGCTTGCAAAGGGTCTTCTGTCCAAGGTTTGAGAAAACTTGTACAATCTATTGATACAATGATGAAAATCTGTAGATAAATCCATTACAGTTATGTTTGATTATCTTTATTTTTGCTGCAGTTACAAGAAAACCAAATATTATCCGTCCTGATTAATGTAAATGAAGTAGAGAAGCTATTAACTGGTAAGGGGATGGAATCTGGGGTTTGAAATGATTGTTTTTAGTCCTCTGATAAGATTTCTTTGTTGCTCATTAATTTTCAATTCTTGTAAGCTACCTGTTTGAAGCAATGGGCAAGAATCGTGTTTAAGATAACTCTCTCTCTTTCTCTTCCTTCCAGAAAGTCTGTTGCATGGACACCTGTCACAACTTGGTCAGTCGGTTGGTCCACCTAACGGATGATGATATTCTACATCTAAAATGATCGAATTTTAAGCGTCTTTCTCACTGTCTAGTCTGCCCTATATTATTCCGTTGGAGAGCCAACAGGCAGCAGAACTTTAACCATACCTTCCGTGACACCCTTAGTTTTGCCTCGGTCTCTCTTTTGACTGATTTGACAGCTGAGCTTGCTGCAGCTCTCTTATATCTCCTCTCAACTTTTGTTATATGCGCGTCTCAAATTCTAGTTTGGGATCCGACATTTGACCCGACCCGTTCGACTATGTGGGAGCTTTGCCCCCCGTAATATGGACATGATATGATATCTAGGCCCATTATGTTTCTTGACCAACTATATACTCCCTCCGTCCCAGGATCCTGGTGGACTTTTCACGTATATTAAGAATATGAATAAAATGACCAAATTGCCTATAATAATGTCATTAAATATGGAGAGAGAATTAGAATAAGAAAAGTATGAGATATTTAATGCTACAAGTATAATAGGAAAATATGTGTAAAAGTTTGGTTATTAAAGGAAAATGGACATTTAACATGGGACTACTCAAAATAGTAATAAGGACTTTTATCATGAGACGGAGGGAGTATATGTTATTATAGCTAGAGTTTCCGTATTTTTTCTTTCTTAGTTTTTAATCACTTTCAAAGAGAGAGAGAGAGAAACAGTTAGGGTGTATTCATGTTTTGGGGTGTGAGAGTTCTTTACATATATTGTATTCTACTACCTCTCGCCCGTGGTTTTTCACGATTGGACTTTTTCACATAAATCTTGTGTTCTTGTCTTTAATTTTTCATTGATTTCTGTGTTTGACTGTAGTTTGTTATAACAACTTTCTTAACCCAGTTCATGCTTATGTGTATGCTTTAGTTGCTGCTCATCTTTTTGATATGTCCAAATCTCCGCGGCAAGATCTTCGCTGTATAATTGACTCCCCTATATAAATATACAACTCGGGTAGGGATTTTCTGTCCTCAGCTGACAAGGCAATAAGGTTGACCTGCACAATGTAGTGACATGCTTTACTTTATGTTAGAAAAAATTATGGCAAACACAATCAACAATGAAAAATAAAGACAAGAACACAAAATTTACGTGGAAAATCAAAATGGGGGAAAACCATAGACGGGAGGCTGAAGATATCACTTTATCAAACTATGAAACATATAAGCTGTGAATCTCTATCAGAAAACGGCTAAAAACTGAGAAGGGAAAGAATACTGAAATAATACAACTGGTCCAATCGACCTCAGTCCTCCACTACCACCATTAAAGCTCATCTTTTTGTCCTTTGGGTACAAAATAATTCTGGTTGGGTCAAATGTCGAATTCCAAGCAAGAATTCGAGACACAACACTTTACTCAGTCACGGCTGTTACTTATATATAGAAGAAAGTCCTTTATTTGTAGACCATAATAGAGAGGGGTACATTCCAACTAGGGCTAATTGCATTTTATCTGACTGTGATAGCCCTCTCGATGCCGTAACTTGTTGGAGCTTTGTAACTAGTGACCCTTTTCCGTCACTGGAGCGTTTTCCTTGGACGTGGAACCCAATGACTAATGGTTTATTATTCTCCTAGAGCGGGAAGAAGATAAGAAAAACGTGAGGAGTTCTCTTGGTTTTTGCGTGTGCGCATGCCTGTACATATATCTCTTATGCGCAAGCATGTATTTAGATGATTACTTTTTTGGTACTTTTCTTTCTCTGTTTTGGGTGCAGATAGTTATGTGGATTGGTAAAACTAGCTGGTGGAATGATTAAGATTATGACTGATCCTTTCTATAACCTGCAGTCTGAATAGATAAACAACACACGTGGATTTTAATAAGCATCATGAAATTTGTTATTGTTCATAGGCAATCATTATATGGGAAGCAGAGATGCGGAGAATCTTCTGCTAACTTGTACAAGGGAAATATGGTTTGCCCAGATATGTCGTGTAAAATGCTTAAAAGATTTCTTAATGACCATGAAACATTATTAAGACAATAATTCTGTTTTTAGTGAGGTTGAACTTGGTATAGATGCATAGTATGATACTTGTTTTATAGCTTTGTAGAGCTAACTTTTTTCTTTTTAATTATTATTATTATTATTATTATTATTATTTACTTAGGTGAGGATCTTGCTCATTTGGTTCAGTCAACCCTGCAAAAGAATATTCCGCCATTCAAGCCTAAAGGTGTAGCTCTAACCTTTTTGAACTGAACTTTTCTAGTTTGAGAAAACAATAATTTACTGGCTTACTTATTGGTTACTTATAAACATCTTGTAGGAGGAGATCTCAAAGGAATATATAAGAGGTTCTTATCAAACAAGTTTCAAGAACTACCAAAGGAATTTTCATTCTGAGACCCTGATGTCATTCTAATGGTTGTCTTTTTGTTTGCCAAGGTATAAACTACCCTTACTGTTAATAAATGAAATTAAATTTCCTGCATCTCTAGCTCCATGGATTGGAATAACAAGGAGTATTACCACAATTTTTTATGCTAAGGTTCTTTTTAAAACTTATACATGGGGTGCAACATGAGATAAAAATCAAGATTTTTTTTTGTGTTGGTGGGGGGGGGGGGGGTGTTGGTGGTTATGGTTTCACAAAAATTGAATGCTGTGAACTTTATGGCATTTGCAACCCAATAAGGACTATTGCCCAGACATTAGTTTCTGCCCATGAAGATTAATGAGACTTGTGCTATTTTTTTTATTGTCCATGTGTTTTGGACTAGAGGAATTTCATCTTTGGAGAATTTTGAGTTGTGATTGTGACCTGTTTCAATGGAGATATGTCGACACATTCGAGGGTACGAAAGTAAGACGGATGCGGTAATCTTATGCGACTGCAGTTTCTTTTTTTCATTTTTACGCGGAATTTATAACTATCTTACACAGACTTGGATGGAGAGTCCAGTCTGACACTGGTACTCCTCAATTTTGCTAAATTTTTACACTAAAATAAAGAGTCCAGTACTCATACTTTGTCCGAGTCGGACACGGGTACTTTAGGATAAAATAAAGAGTTGATCATAGATTTAAAATGAGTTTAATGGTAGACTGTAAAAACCAGGGGAGGGGAGGGGAGGGGAGGGGAGGGGAGGGAGAGGCTTTTTTATATTTTAATTTGTTGAGCAATAAAGTTATATTTTTCTTGATTTCACTTGGGTTTCTGGTATGGGGCCTTCACCTTTGTAACTGCTTATTTGTGTAGATATTGGTTTTTGTCTTGTTTAGGTACCACCTTGATAAATCACATGGATAGAGAGGATTGTGCAGTGTATATCGGGCTATGGTCGGCCCATATTATATTTTTGGGTGAACGGTTGGCCCGATTGATTTCCAGTCCAGAAACAGGATACCTAGTGGATGAATTTGAGGACAAATTTATTTATGGAAATGAGAGTTCTGTTTGATTTTCTGAAGGTTTGTCTATAACCTATTTAGCCATAAAAATGACGTCATTTTAATTTTTTATATATTTATTTATTTTTCAGTTTTCACCATTTTGTTTATTAAAATCTCATCATTTAAGCTTTGCTATGGTAAACTATGCAAAATGTCTAAAATATAAATAAATAAATTACTAATGTTATTAATATTAATATTAGTATTGATATTAATATTAGTTAGTAATATTATTAATATTAATATTAGTTAAAAATATTAATATTAGATAGTAATATAAATCGGGACGAAGGTTATTAAAATTGGGACAACCAGTGACATGCTAGTTTTTGGATTTTTAAAAATTTTAGTTAATATTATTAATAATATTAATTTTAGTTAGTAATATTATTAGTTAGTCAATACTATTAATATTGATTAATAATATAAATTGGGTCGAAAAAAACGATAAGAAATTTGGGACAGGATTTGACATGCCTGTAGCGGCATGCTCTTGGATTTGTAAAAACTTTGTTTTTTTTTTTTGTCTTAGGATTTTGGAAAACTTTGCAGGAAAGTAAGCACGGCAGCCGAGGCACTTTTTTGAGTAGGAGAGATATTATTATGTCTGCACTGCAGCATGTCTATTCATAAACTTAAATTAAAAATACAATTATGTACTCTCAGGGTTAATAAAATGAATTTCATTTATTATTTTTTCTGTCACATAAAAATAATTTTTATTTTGTTGTTTACTGTAAGAGTGTAAATAAAACGAGTCGAATCGAGTATTTTGTTGTTCAGATTAGATATACAAAATTTATTGTGTAAAATAAGATTTGATTGAGAATTATTTAGTTATCGAGTCAAACACGATTTCGAATCGAGTCCGATCAGTTTAGAGTTTTTGAGCGAATATAATTTGAGTATCAATAGAAAATTATAATTTGAGAAAGTTCGAGTAATTTATCGAACTTTAAAATTTACCCATATTTGAATTATTTATATTTTGAATTGAACTCTTATAGAACTTTTTTAATTCAGCGAGTACGAATTAAGTCCGAATTATTTGCTTATTTTATAACTTTAGTTTATTAATAGTAATATAAAAAGACAAATATTCTTAAATTTGTTATCTTAATCTCATTATCATTTTACCAGTACCAATCAAATAACTAATTATTATTGAGTGGCCAAATAAGTTCCTATGTATGATTATTAATTTATTTATCAACTAGGAAGAGGTATATTCCAAAATAAAAATAAATTTTAGATTGAGGTTAGTCTTAATTGTACAGCAGAATAACCGCATAATAATTCATGCATGCGTATCATATGAGAAAAATAATAGTTTTTTTGCATCATTAGAAGGATATTATTGCATTGCTTTTACTTTTCCCCACTAATAAAATATTAGTATATGGTCAGATATTTTTTCCAAGCAAGTCACATCATATAGAGGTCTTAAACGGTGAAAATTAATGGTACTAATAATTTAGTATGCCATTTCCAATTAATATTTACAAAATAAATGAACTCATTTACTACTGTTAATATTTATATTATTAATATTAATAAGAATAATAGTAATAATAATATTAATATTCATATTCATATTAGTTATTAGTATTAGTATTATTATTATTATCAATATTCATGTAATACAACATAAATAAATTCATTAACTTCTCAATGATATTTCCATGTGCAAAAAACATGACATAAATAATACAATTAAAGACTATTTTTCTGGCTTAGGAATCTCTTAACACTTGATAGTGATTGTGTTTATTGTGGTCGGTTTCAAAGCCGTAAATTGCACATTTTTGATGAGGCTTAGAACTCACGATTTTCTCAAGTGTACTTTTGAATCTAGATTGTTTTTTGCGACTCTTTGTTTGAGCAATATTTGGCGACAAAAACTCATCTTCTTCCGCTTCCTCCTCTGTATCTTTATTATCATTATCGTAACCCAGATTTTGAGGTGTGTCTTCGACTGTACGATCAATGTCATCGTCTGTCATTTCAGTAATATTCTCATCCGGATCATACTGGTCAACCAACGCTTTTTCTCGTGCATTTAGTTTAAGGACAGTTTTGTAACCTCGGACTGAGCAAGCAGCTTTGCTCGCTAACTCCTGATAATCACTCATCAAATGATTATAGCACATTGCTTGATCTTGTTCGAAGTCAGCAGTTGTTAAATTAAAGACTAATTCTCCATTATCGCTCTTGTTCGCGTCTCTTGTCCACCGATGAAGAATCATGTCGCTTGGTATTTGTAAAATACTCTTAAACATAAAATATCTCAAGATGTGCCTGCATAATTCACCAGAATGAGAAAACATTTGGCAATTACATATTACCGACCCAAGCTGACGATTGTTGACTATTTCTTTATATCTTTCACCATTTTCAGTTGCATCTGCACTATACACTGCATAGACCTTAGTATCAGTGACACACAACTCACTAACTTTACTAATATTGTATTTCATGGAATCTACAAATTGACGTTGAAAACGTCTAAACATGTCTCTTGTGTACACTTGTGCAGCATGAACTTCCAAATATGACCCCAATACTATATTCCTTTTTCGATGTTTTGTTATGTAGTCGGCCTTCCTCTCTCTGATAAATTGTTTTTCTATAGCCTTCCGACTCTGCACTACAAATTCTTTCATACCTGTTGAAGCATTAACATACTCATCAAAAAAAATAGTTCATGCTCTTGCTTCTTCGGGTGGTTGTCATTCCCGCGACAAAATATCTCTTTGTATACGCAGAAATCCATTTCTCTCGCACATCATATAAACTTCTAAGCCACTTGTTGTACAATTCGTAGTTCCTTCTCAGGATCTATTAACTCTCTTCAAACTCTCCAATTGACAATGAATTATACACACAATTGTTAAAATGATCTTTGATTGATGGGTGCTCAGAATAAAAATGATGCAATTTCTCAAAAAATTTATTGCTAATATGCCAAGAACACAATAAATGATAACTAGAAGGAAGTACAGTAGCAATAGCATTATTCATGACTTTATCTTGATCAGTGATGATGGTTATAAGCGCCTTGTAGTCCATGGCTTCAAGTCATGTCTCTAATATCCAAACGAAAGTGTCCTTTGTCTCGTCCCTTATCAATGCAAATCCAAACAATATAGACTAATAGTGATGATTGACCCCAAAAAATGGAACAAACGGCATGTCATACTTATTTGTCCTATACGTACTGTCAAATATCACAATATCTCCGCTGTTGATATATAAACCTTGATCGGACGTCAACCCATAAAATACAAGCTATGCGATTGTTTTCACCGGGTTTCACTCGAAAAAAAAATTTACTAGCACTACCAGATGCAAGGTTTTTCAAATAATTAACAGCAACTTGTGCATCATTTTCATATGCAGAATCACGCCTTAAATCTCTCATCACATTCTGAATATTTACATTAGAGAAATGAACATTTTGCATCCCACCACTCATTGTGCTCAAACTTGCAACCGGAGTAATATTTCTATTTGTCTTAATCAAATCTATTTTGATAGGGGTCACTAAGTGATGATTGTGCTCTAATTGAACAGTATAAATATGCCAATTGTTTTCTTTTTTATTATGGACAACATATTCTAGTTTTGCATGACGTGCGTCCTATAAGGTCTCTGTCTAGTTATTTTATTACTACCATCTTCATCATCGGGTAAACTCTTTACAATAATTTGTGTACCGAATTTATGACATACATACAACCTAGACGACACATCATTCGTATGAGCATATTTATGAGTAGTTGCAATTCTAATCTGAAATCCACTTTTTTGAGCATATGATCTATAAAAGTTTTCAACTTCTTCCAACTTAGAGAATAATTGACCAACGTATGGAACTATTTCAGATTTATTATTTTCAATTTTCCTTATAAACTCAGATGTATCTTCACATTCTAAACTATCAACAGAATCTGAAGAACTAGAGAAAAATATTTTTCTATGGATATTAATTGCCATTTTTTTATGGATATTAAATGCCATTTTGAAAAATTTACTTACGAATAAAAAGGAAGAATCTTCGGACCAGAACTCCAAGTTGAATTTGAGAATGAAAGTAAGCAAATAAAAAAAACAAAAATAAGGAGATCTGAAAAAAAGAAAACAAATATCTGAGAGAGGAAACCAAGATGCAGTAGATGTGAGAAAGGAAAGGATAGAAAGACAATTTAAAAAAAAACAAATTACAAGACAATAAAAAGAGGAAAAAGCCATATTCTAGCGGCCTATACGAAAACTTAGTAAATTAATATTTTATTGAATGGACTGTTTGACCGTTTGACCAAGAGAGTAAATATAATAATTAAATAAATAATGAGCTAGCCGTTACATGTTGTAGCGGCTTAGAATTGTATTTAACTTGGATCGAGAACCGGGGAGAAAATAAAAGAAGGAAGCAAAATAATAATATGAGGAAGCAAAAAGAGAAATCAAAATAATAGTACTCCCTCCGTTCTTAAAAGATTGTCGTTTTAAAAAAAAAAATTTGTTCTAAAAAGTTTGTCGTTTACAACTTTCAAGGAGAATAAATTATTTACTTTCCTATATTATCCCTACCTTCTCTCATTGTCTCAAGAAATTATCTTCTTTGTATTAATAGTTTTCAACTTTCCATAAAAGAGTAGTATGAAATTTCAAATAAATTTTACTTGATAAATGATATTTTCTTAATCTATGTGTCAAAACTTTAAAGGATAATTTTTTAGAAACGGAGGTGGTAATATATTTGTACATGGACCGAGAACCGAGGAGGAAGCAAAAGCAGAGAAAGCAAAGTTCTCGGGAAGAAGCATTAGAAAGATTGAAATATATTAATAATATGGACCTAAGTAATATTATTATTATTATTAAATAATAATAACAATAATATTTTATTAATTTTGTTTATTTATTTATTATTATTATTATTTCTCTAATAATCGGTTGTCATAAATATCCATATATATATAGAGAGAGAGCAAGGATCAAGAGCATTCTTCTTAAATTGTATTCCTCCTTAAATAACACTCATTTATTAAAACTACATCGTTTTGGAGTCTTTTTAAAAAAACAAGTGTGGCCGTGCGTGATATTTTTATAAATAAAAGGAAAGCAAGTGGGATCACTCTTTTTTAAAAGACTCCAAAACGACGTAATTTTAATAAAGGAGTGCTATTTAAGGAGGAATGTCATTTAAGGACAATGCTCTTAATTCTTGCTATATATATATATATATATATATATATATATATATATATATATATTCCATCCACAGCAACCGGTTGTTAGGGAGCAACCCCTTTTGACCCAGTCGCTACAATATGTACCGGTCTTAGATAATTTTTTTTAATAAGCCGCTAAGGTTGTTGTAGCGGCTGGACCAAAAAAGGGTTGCTCCCAATAACCGGTTGCTGTGGATGAATACCCATATATATATATATATATATATGTGTGTGTGTGTGTGTGTAATTATATTCCGTCTTTGTTTGTCTTATCTTTAATCAGACTAGACTTTTGTGGCATAATCATTATATACCTGTCAACTTGCAAGTGTTATTTGTAATGTCAAGTGTTCAACTTGTAAGTGTTATTTGTTGACTTATTTTACTAGTCTTTAATATCAAATATTTTATTTTTAAATTTTAATTGTCAAGTATTCATATTATTGTGTTTTAAATTGTATTCTATATTGTTAGTTATTATGTTTTGAGTCAAGGTTTTTAAACCCGGACCGGTCATCGAACCGGAAAAGTTATTGGGTGGATGGGTCACTGGTCCAACTAGTGGTCGGACCGTTATTAATCAATTTATCTACAAAAAAAAACTAAACATCTCTAAGATACATTCAAATTCCGAAATTCAACCACAAGTTCAAGTGTTTGATTAAATGAATGCAAAAATATGTAAAATACCAAACAAAGTCTAAACTAAATTACTAAAATAAAATAAAATCCGTAATATTTTTTTTTTAATCTTTAAGGAGAGAACCGATCAAACCCGTGAACCGGTTACCGATTCACTGGGTCAACCGGTTCAACCGCCGGGTCACCGGTTCTGAGCGGTTTTTGAGCAAAAGTGGTTTAGTGGTCCAAACCGGACCGTTGAGTGAACCGGATCCGATTTTTTCCGGTTCAACCGCCGGTCCGGTCCGGGTTTGAAAACAATGTTTTGAGTTATAATATATGTAAAACTTTATTGCTCAATATACTTTCGAAGCAAAATTAATAATATATAAATTGCACATTATTAATGACTCATCACCATACGAACGTCATAACGGGCGCCTTGTCACCTAGACGTCATGACAGTCAATTATCGTCGCATCTCACCTTGACGCCGTGACAATAATCAACAGTAGTATATATCGAAAAGTTAGGTACCGTACATCCACAAAATCCAGGGTATAGTTTTGCATTTTAATCTATATTTGACAAGACGTGAAAATGGGAATTTTCCCAACCAAATAAAAAATCCCATCTGAATGGAGACTCAAGTCATTAACTGCTCTCTTTGCAACAAGTATATACATGCATCAATTTACCTTGCACGATAAAAAGGCACCAGTGTTACCTTACTACCTTAGGTACACTATTTAATCTGAATCAATTCTCACGGATATACACACTAATAATATAATACAAAAATCTAAGACATCATGCGACTGAATATCAAGACATGCATAAGGGCAACATATAATTGTTGCATCTTGGATAATTTTCAGGCACTCAACGACATGGAAATGATTGAAGATAGCTTGTATTTCCGGACTTTTGTAGAATTTTGAGGCTGAAATAATGCCTCAGTACTTGATCTAACTGTAACCTCTTTCCACTCGGAACCAGAAGCCCCCTCACTTCGGTAGTCTCGTGGAGAATACAGAACTTGGAGCTTTGAATGCGCTGCGTTTGGTTGACCAAAAGTTTGATAAGCTTGTTAAGGGAAATAAAGATAATAGCCAAAAAAAGAGTATAATACACGTGACAGATAGCGAGAACAAATAGAATGGCTCATAAGGTTTCCAAATTAATCAATGTGAACTGAGCAAAGCTTATTCTTGGACAAGTTACAGCACCACAAAATCACACTTGGTCCAAAATTCAGTTCAGACAGTAATTACAGCCGTCTAGGTAGTTATATTAGTTTTGGGATTAATGAACACCACACGTGCTACCAAAAGAGATAGACGTTACCACAGATATCAGATGTGCATTAACAAACCCAACCCTTTCATGCAGCTATAATAAATGTTAGTAGCATGAGGCTGTGTCTGTCACACCAAACTTTGTGCAACAATTGATAAAAATCTTTCAAACACTAGCCCAAACCAGAATTGGGAAAACCTCTACAACTACTGATGTACTTGGATAGGATCGTGATGGATTAGAAAATTGCTAAAGTTTCTAACAAATTATATTTGAGTTGTTATTGTTTCTCATTTTTATAGGAACATAACCACTTATGTCAAGACAGGCCAGAGTAAAGGCAGAGCTGGCTTGTTGATACCAAATTTCATCATTTTTAATAATTTTATCCAATTACATGATTCTTCATTAATATCAAGGTAGCCTTCAAAATTGTCCTTAAATACAAAAGAAGGTCAATCAATTGAGTAACGCAGATTGGATCGGCGAGTGGTGTATGTTAGGCCTACTAAAAAATTGCTAGTAACCAATCATAAAATTTAACTTCAGGGACACAACTTTCTTTGTAACTGCATTTTATCAGACATGGCTAACAATTAATTTGAAGAAATTTAAACCATATATGAAACTTACCTAAACCAAACATGCTTGTCTTTTGGATGATCACACGATTAACTTTAGATCTTTTGATATTTCTCAAAGCCTGGGTATCGTCTTGCTTCCCTTTAAATTCCAGAAATTCTCCCAAGAGAAATTTACCTTTAAGCTCCAACCTGTATGCATGAGAATCAGAATCATTTATCTTTTCATGCCCTAAAATTTCAACACAATTTATGAGAACAATGTTTTATTGTCGCAGTACATATAAGAATAAATAAAACATTGAAATACAAAACGATTAGATGGCAAGCAAAACCCAAAAGATATACCAACTAATACCTGCCTAATGCAAATACAGAGAGACCCACCGGCGCAGCTATGGTAAAAATGTGGGGTCAATTGACCCCACTCAATTTTTAAAACCACTTAAATTTTTTTTTTATTCCACTCACTTTTTTTACCATTACTCAGTTTTTGAACCCACTCAGATTTTTTTTTAATTAGATATACCCAAGCGGCCAAGCCTCAGCCCTAAATCTCATACATCAATATATGTTCAGCACTTCAACCACAAAACAGAGAAAGAAGGGGCAAAGCCAAATCGCAAAAGGCAAAAGCCAAATTGTGAACCATCAAATCGGAGTGGATAGTGGTGACTGGCGAGTGGTCTAATTATTGACCCCACTGCGAACTAATCCTGGCTTCGCCACTGGAGAGACCTGTCTATAATTCTATATTTGGACAATATTCTGACTAATACCCCCCAAACCCTTCATGGCCACCTTATTATAACCCTCAATTTTTGACCTAAGAAAATTATGTAAGTTGGACATGACATAATCTGTTATTAAGTATTTACATTCACAATATCTTAAATCTCAACTACGAACTACCTTTTTTTTCCTTTTCCGGTAAGTGAATCCCATCAACTTTGTCTTAAGATTACTAGCCTCTTCCTAAACTTCTTTCATAGTTGTTTTCCATGAGACATAGTCTCTAGTAGTTAGTATCCTTCATCTTTCAGGTTGAAATGTTAAAACCACCATATCAGCCATATGTACGTCTATGAAATAACATCAATAGTCTCTCACAGCAAAACAACAGACGGGAAAAAAATATGACGTTTTCTGAACAATACAAAGGTAAAGAATAGAACAGACCTATCCCACATCGGAGCTGTGCTGAGGATGAAACTAAGCTTCTGCTGCATCGATTCCTGCATTTCTTTTTTCCCGCCACTAAATGCACCCTTAATCCAACCAGTAAACGTGCTCTTGGCCTCCTTTTTCATTTGTATCCACTGCTCATAAGTGATGACCTCCGATGGAAAGTTTGACTGAATGGTACTGCAAAATGGAACCAAACTTAGAAGTGACTAATTTTTTTCCCCCAAATTAAAATTCATAAAGATGATCAATAATATTGTTAAACTATTAACACAGAAGGAAAAATAATATTCATAATAACCACACAATTACTGATTCCATAGCTAGTGTATTACATAATAGGGCCCATCGCTTCTTGTAGTTGTATAGAATGGCCTAGCAACTGAGATTGGGAGAAAAACCGAGGACAAACTATGCTATGTAATTCCAGAATAAGGTTAGAAATAGACCCCATTTATCTATTCAATACCCTGATTGACAGGGGCCAACTTGGGTAAAGCTGAACAGGGTGATGATATTATATTAAGTCGTGAATAATAAATGACAATTTCCCAGATCATAAACAATCTTACTGAACATTTTATTTCAGGAAACACCCCTTGATAAGAAAAAATACAAGGCTACAAGAAAAAATACAAGGCTACAAGCATTGAAGTTTGAGATCTGTAATTATTCAATACTATCTTCCACGAGAATCTTCCAAATAAAACTCTCATAAAAAAATCTTCCGACCATATACTGGAAAACTGTAAGAATCTTTTTGACAAGATATCAAGGTCAATCTGATTACGGTTTTTTTCTTTCAATATTTATATTCATATATTTGTATTTATAGAAAGCACTATTGGCATCAGTACTTCGAAACTAATCCAAGTTTTGAGAACACCTACTTCCTGTCAGAGAGTTTATGCCTGGTCAAGTCAAAGAAGCAAAAAAATATCTTGTGGCTAGGGCTGTAAACGGATATTCGGATGCAGATACATGCATATCCGTATCTGAAAATAAAATTTGATATCCGTATTTTTATCTGAAGGATATGCAACATGCAATATCCGTATTCGTATTTCGACAGATAATATTCAAATATAGATATTATTCATATCTGTTTTGTAAAATATAATGTGAATAAATATACCAAATATCCGCATATCCGTATCCGTTCAAAATAATTTTTTTTAAAAAAGTTCCATTTTTAAAAATTCTTGCACAATGTTAAATTAATAACCAAAAAAATGTATACTTAATCAAATAAAAATTATAATTAATGTACAATCAACCAAATAAAATAATAAAAATACATATAATATAATATAATATATAATTTTATTTTGTTATCGTATATTATAAAATAACTATAATATATATATAATCAATTGATATTAATACTTTGTTATATTGTATACAAATATTAATTTAGATATTTATACATATATATGTATCTGTATATATATACACACACAAAACGGATACGAATATGCATATATTTGTATTTGTAACTGCTTTGGACGGATATGGATACGGATAATATTCGTTTTGACACAGGTATGAATAATATCCACTTTGACGCAAATACGGATATAACTTTTCAGAGCGAATATCGGATATTTCGGACTCCATTTACAACCCTACATGTAGCTTCTTTATTGCCAACAAATCTTTTTGCACATCCATAACATAATCAAGGGAATCTGGGAGAACATAACAGGAGCTAGAAGATTCTGATTATGACTTACTAGTAGAATCATAAAAGAATGGTCATCCCACTTAATTCAGAAAGCTAAACATTCCCAAAGGTCTCCCAGCTAAACTAAAAAATGAACATTGCAACTTATGAAAAAAAATACATTTCAAGGCCAAAGCAGCTTCAAGCGGTCCCGCCAAAACTTGTAGGCGATAAAATTATTAACTAGTAGCCATCTATGTCTATTGATTAAGTCACGTCATAGCAGAAAAGAAAATCAATGACATTTAGTTTCAATTTTTTTTTTCTGAAGACGGGAGTGGGGGGGAGGAAAGACTGATGTCTACCTGAACTTGGGGTTGGGACATACAACTCTGCAAGAAAAGTAACCTTCAGGAAGAGCAACTCCCCTTTGTTCAAGATATGACTCAAGAATCGCAATTTGTTGTTTGGTCTCTGTTACCTTAAGAACAGAAAAATTCACAGCAGTGATGTAAGATGAATGAAAAGCATCACAGCAGCGATAAGATGAAAAACAAAGTGCAGAAAAATATACCCAACTATATTCTCATTTTTAGGCTAAAAAAACAACCAATAAGGCTTACATCATTTTAACATTTAAGGAAAATGTTTCTGGTTTGGTACCCACCAATTACACATTATGAAACCCCAATAAGTTGCATGCAACTTTGTTAACAAAAAAACATATATAAATCAAACTAAGCATCCTGGAGTCAACACAGATGAATCATGAAAGGCTATGCTTAGAGAAACATTTGATTGCAAAAGGAAAGTAAACACTAGTGATCAACTTTTCAGATGCAACTACTAACATAGTCTCCACCATTTTCCATCCTAAACTTAAATTGATATTATTCAATCATATAAATAAAGTTACTAGCATTAAATTTAGACAACAGATCAAGCATGATAAGTGTTTTTAGATGGAATAGTTCCATAATATAACCAAAACACAAAAACGACAATTAAACTACAGTAGAAGTCATAATGAATAAAGAGAGTTATTTATTCTACTCATTCAAATAGGAACACATCAAACAGACAAACGCCAACTTCCTTTTCAAGACGCACTTCCAACAAAAGACTCGATGATAAGTACTTCCAGCTAATGTTAGTAGGCCTTTAGCCAGTCATTCCTATCATTTGGTCTTTTGAGCTCTCATTTTAGAAAATGTTAATACTGCCTCTGTCTTGTCACACTCTTTAACTACATTTAGCATGCACTTTAAGGCGTGCCAAATTTTTAAATCTTCAATATAGTTATATGTGATATTTTCAACTTTGTTAATTATTTGTAAAGCATATCATTTATAAATAAATGTTCATCATGTCTTAAATCTGAGCCAATCAAACTCAAAAAATGTGTACATAACAGTTGGATAGAGGGAGTGTTACAATGCACCTACTCCTTTTTACTCAAAAATTAAAAGAGAAAGTAATAAAATTTTCAAGTAGCACCATAACAAAATTACTCTCAATCAGTCAACTCCTGTTAAATTCCAACTCCAATTTATTAAGGCCCCATGCTTACTATCTCCTAAAGCTTGGTTGTACAATGAAAGAGAAACAGAAAGATCAGCTGAGTAAACACATTGACATCGCAGTTGCGTTAACGAAGTAGCAGAACAACTTCTTTCTATAAATAACCAAAAATGGGATGTTTAAACTACCTACAATTGCTACCGACATTAGGTGATTTAAAATTATACATTGATGCAACTCTCCCTCACCTCCATTCTACCCTATTTCTATTTTTGTCCCTTCTCTTGATGTAGGACGGAAATTGTTGAATAGATAATTAATTACAAAAGGCAAAATCAACAAAGAGAATTAAAAGAAAAAAGGTGATTCAATCGCAGGAGAACCACTACCCCTAGGGTTTTCCAACCGCAGTAAGGAGGAAAAATATTGATCACAACCAATAATCAGAATAATTTCAATAGCCAATCATCCACCACGACGACGACGTCTCACGGATCGATCTCTATCAACTCTCCCCGGCTGCGAAAACGAAGCCTCTGGCGAAGTGAAAGCCTCATATCTCTCCAAAAGATCTAGATCAAGCCAACGGAACTCCTCAACATCAATACATGTATAATCATCCAGAGGCCTGTTGCGCCACTTTACCAAAAGCTGACGATAACCACCCTATCTGGTCGACATAACCCGCTTATCAAAAACATCCTCAATAACCTTTGTTGTCCGCTATGTAGGAACAATAGGAGGGTTAGCAAGTGTAGGCGAAGTGGAAGAGGGGCGGAATCATCAGAAGGCTCATGATAAGGAGTTAGGTATTCCACATTGAATACATGATCAATACCATATCACTCGGAAGATTCAACTCATATGCATTAACACTAACCTTCTTTCGAACTCGAAATGTACCCATCCTCTTAGCATGCACTTTCTTCCATGTGCCAGGAGGTAATCTCTCAGCACGGTGTCGCAACATCACTCAATCATTCTCATTAAACTCTTGATATCTGCGATGAACATCTGCAGTAGACTTGTAATTTGTATTGCTCAAATTAATTTCTTTCTTATCTCAGCATGCAAATCATAAATGTAATTCACTAGCCCTATATTCAGTGGGAAGAGGAGCTAGATGAACGGGTTTCCTAGGTTGATAACCAGTGTAAGCCTGAAAAAGTCGAACGATTAACTGAGCTATTATATGCAAACTCAGTCATAGGTAAAACCCTATCCCATGTAGACACATGATCACCCCACAAGACAACGTATCAAATCACCTAGACTCCAATTAACAACTTCAGTCTGACCATCAGTTTGTGGATGATAAGCAACGGAAAACTTAAGCGTGGTGTTAAGTTTCTTCCAGATAGTTTTTCAAAAATAACTCATAATTCGCATCTTTATCAAAAACTATAGTCAATGTTAACCCATGTAATCTCACTACCTCACCAAAGAAAATCATAGTAATATGCGAGGCATTATCAACTTTGCTGCAAAAAATAAAATGTGTCGTCCTAGTGAAACGGTCCACTACAAAAAAAACTGAATCATGACCCCTCTGGTCCTCGGTAACCCAACGACAAAATCCATGCTAAGAAAGGTGCATGGGGAACCGGAAATGGAGTGTACAAACCCGTGTTCTGCTTCCTATCCTTAGCAGTCTGACATGTGCGACACTCAGAAATAACACGAGCTACATCCTTCTTGGCTAGGCCAAAGAACCTATCCTCAACCATGACAATGGTCTTATCTCAACCAAAGTATCTAGCTCACGCATCGATGTACTAGGAATACATAAGCGGATGCCCTTAATAAAATACCATACGAAAATCACTAAAGGGTGGTGAACAAAGATCCCGTAGGGCAGCATAGATATCACTAAAATCTCGACAAGTAGGGTACTCTTGGATAATGCACTCAAATCCCACAACCTTCACTCTCAAAGAGTTGAAAATGATACACCCTACTCAACGCATCGACAACTATATTCACTATCCCTTTGAAATGATTAAGGACAAAAAAATACACCTGAATAAACTCTACCCACCTAGCATGTCGATGACATAGCTTCTTTTAAGAGCCAAGGTACTGGAGTGCCTGATGATCGGAGTAAAGAATAAACTCCCTATACAACAAATAATGTCGCCAATGCCCAAGTGCTTGGACTATAGTATAAAACTCCCTATCATAGGTAAAGTACTTTTGTCGGGCCTCATTCAATATATCACTAAAGAACGCTATCAAATGACCATCCTGACTAAGCACTCCTATCCCTACACCTGAAGCGTTGCATGCTACCTTAAACACTTTACTAAAGTCTAGAAGCACGATGACATGTGCATGTGTCAACTTATTCTTGATTTCCACGAAGGCTTTGGTAGCCGATTTAGACCAAACGAACTCTTCCTTTTTCAAATTATCAGTGATGGGAGCCATAATGGTATTAAATCCTCTAATGAACCTCCTAAACAATGTAGTTCGAGCTTCGTGAATATTAGAAGGTTCAGGCCATTCATTAATAGCCTTTACTTTCTCGGGATCAGCAAAAACCCCCTCTTTGGAGATCACAAACCCAAGGAAAATGACCAACTCCTGAACAAAAGAACACTTCTTCAAATTAACATAGTTTCCCACGTAGAAGAATTGCTAGAATATCTCGCAAGTTAAGTAAGTGCTCCTCCCGGGTTTTACTATAAATGAAGATGTCATCAAAATAGACCACTACAAACTTACATATGAAAGGAAGTAGCACTTGATTCATAACTCTCTCATAAATGTTTGGGGTGCTTTAGTTAAGCCAAAAGGTAAGACTAACCACGAGATAAATGTTTTTTTGGTCACTCTACTTTAGGTCAACTTACAAATGAATCAATAAACCTTTTTCGTACGGTCAACTCACTGAACTTTAGTTTTTTTATAAACCGTTACAAAAGTCGTTAAGTCCTTCGACTTTTAACGAAATTTGACACACATAATGCTGAGTTGAAGAAAAAAAGCTAATGTGGCAAAAATAATCCAACGTGACCTTCAATAATAATAATAATAATAATACAGATAATAATAATATTTATAATTTTTATGGTTTATAATTTCCTTAATTATTATATTTTCTAATAATTACATAAAAACTCATTTGATATTAATTATAAAAATAATTAAATATATATTTTTTCATTTATGTAATTGTATTTTATTTATTTTTACTAAGTTTTTTTATATTTTTTTTAAAAGAATTTCTTTCATTTTCTTCATAAAATTTGTTCATTTCCACTCAAGCATGGCTAAATCATGCATAAAAATTCCATGTCAGCTTTCTCTCTCCTATGTGTCAAATTCCGTTAAAAGTCAAAAGACTTAACAATTTTTGTAACGGTTTGTAAAAAACTAAAGTTCAGTGAGTTAACTGTAAGAAAAAAAGTTTAGTGACTCATTTGTATATTGGCCTAAAGTAGAGTGATTAAAAAAGCATTTATCCCGACTAACCACTCATAAAATGTCCCCTGTCTTAAAGGCAGTCTTCTACTCATCTCCCTCTCGGACACGAATTTTATGGTATCCACTCCGTAGGTCTATTTTGGAGAAAATACGAGCCCTAATCATCATATCTAGCATGTCATCAAGCCTAGGTATGGGAAACGTATACTTGATAGTAATTTTATTTATGACTCGACTATCAAAATACATCCTCAAACTCCCATCAGCCTTGGGGTGAATAAGGTTGGAACGGCACAAGGGCTAAGACTCTCTCTAACAAATCCCTTCGTCAACAACTCACTTATCTGTTGTCTCATCTCAATTTTCTCTTTGGGATGCATCCTATAATGTGGCAGGTTTGGTAAAGAAGACACCGGAACAAGGTCAATGACATGATGTATGTCCCTAAGAGGTGGTAACCCATCGGGCAACTCACTAGGCATAACATCGGCGAACTCATGTAAAATTTATCTAACATCACTGGAATCTCTCTAGTACTCTCCTCAGGAACATCTCTTCCCTCTCTAGCTACTGCTGCATACACAACTGATGGGGACGAAGGTTTTGGGACGAAGGATAAATATCTCACAGATAATTTCACACAAAAATCAATCAATTCTAATTATTCAATATATCAAAATAATGAAATACATCACTATTTATAATACTCTCCTAACCTAAATTGGACTCTAATAAGATAACTGCAAATAAAAGAAACGAATTAAAATACAATTTCTATTCCATGGGCTTCCAAAGCCTCTTATATTGTTCCAACCAACTTTTACGGCCTCGTCCCACATCAGTTCTCTCCCTGCTGAGAAAAACTTGAACCCCGTCTAGTCAAAAACTTCAATACAAGAATAAGCACACTGGAACAAGGAATTCTTTGCAAGCTTGAAAGTAAGCATGTCGATAGCACAAGTAAGAATGAACTTGGTATTGTCTTTGATAATTGAATAGATATTAGCACGAACAACATGTTGTGGATAATGTGACAAACCTTAAGGGGTAGAACATCACACATAACGGTATCCTTACGCTTGCCAACGGAAAATATAACCAAACACCTCTGAGTAACCCGCAACTTTGTATTGGTAACCCATGCAACATCATCCGGCTCCGAGTGAGGCTCACTTTTTAACCCAAGTTTCTTAAATGCTTCCTAAGAGATAACATCCGTACAACTCTCAGTATCAATTACAAGAGAAAACACTTGTCCTGCACATGACTCATTTGAAAAATTTGCCCACGATGGATTTTAAGATAATTCTTATGTTTTTGAGTAACAAGTAAAGGTCGAAGAATACCTAAACATCTTTCCAAATGAGCAACAGTTTCTAAATCTTGCTCATCGGGCTCATATTCGACGTCAAATGGCTTGCAAACCTATTCGTTTAAGTCAGTTTTCCCGCACTTTGTCAACAATAGCAAGTTGTCTAAAGGGAAAAGAGACGACATTCATCTTCGGGGAAGGACACTCAAAAGACGTGTGATCAAAACCACGATAGTTATAACACTTAGACATGGTTGTTGCTAGCGTTAGAAAAACTTGGGGTACGATTAGGCCTACTAGTAGCTTTGCTAACGATCGTTCCACTGGCCTATTTAAAATATGCTCCACAAAAATACGCTCGCTCCGAGTTTGGACTTGTATTGGAGGCCCTAACAGAATTCCTTTTCAAATTATCCTCTACTTGGGTGGCAACTTGGACATCATCATCCAAGAGCAAGAGTTTACCTGAAGCTACACCACCTGCAATTTTCAAATTCAATCCTCGACGATCATAGAGATTAAAACTTCTTCAACTCAAGGAAATTCAAACCGCATAACCAAATTGTAGAACATTGAAGTATACTCGGCTACAAATTTACTTCCTTGTACCAACTCAGTTAACTGTAAATATGCTCGCTGCTTATAATCCGGAGGTACAAAACGTCGTGTCAATGCAGCTTATCTTCACATCTTCTCGCAGCTGTATATAAATTTCGCTTATGTTGATCCCACCAAATACGAGATGTCCCTTTCAATTTCGCTTGAGCAAAGAACAATTTTCTTTCATCAGATAATTCATACCATCGAAAAAAACTCTCCAAGCTCAAGTTGTGAATCCAATCGAAGAATGTTTCAGGACCATTATCGCCATTGAAATATCCAACATTTAATTTTGCTCCTCTATCCACTGCATTCGTCCTAGGATCTAGAACATGATTATTAACTCGTAGATTAGGGTCATGATGTTGTACTCTCAGATGATTAAGATTCGGGATGGGGTCTTCAAAATTCTTATGAACATCTTGTCCCTTGTTTACGCGTTCCGTGAGTATATCAACTTTTAATGTAAGGGCTATAATAGAATTTTAAACATTTGCAGTAAGTGTTGTGATTGAATCTTCAATCCTTTTGAGACACTCATCTTGTTGTAACATATAAGTATCAACTTTGGCGTTGATTTCTCCCGCATTTACCATGGTTCCAGCAAATAAAAATATAGCTTTTTTTCTAAGGGTTTGGGTGCAAAAAATTTCAAGAAACAGGGTCTGAACTGAAACTTCAGGAGATGTAATTGAAGACGATGAAAGTATAGAGACTGCTATATAAAATTTTCAGGGGTATTTTAAAATTTAAAAAACTTGGGGGACTAAACTAGAAAACTCTAAAAACTATGGGATACCTAACTATAATTTGCTAGGAAATATTATTCATCTAATCTCTAGATTCCTCTATTCTATTTTGAGTCTTCATGTCACATGTGGTAAGGAGCAACAACTTGGGGATGAAAAGGCTAAACAACTCTACAAAGAAAAGGATGGCGGCGACAACTCTAGCTGTTCGTTTACTTCTTCTCCTCCTTTTTCCTTTACTTCGTTTCCTCTCTCATTTTTTATCTTTCTTTTTGTTGGTCTGTTTTGAAACAGAAAAGGTGGGCGACAATCTATGGTTCCTTGATTTGGATGGACACTGAAATTTGGAGTTATGAAGGTTAACGATGATAGTACGTTGTAGGCGATGATGTGATGTTACGTTTTGGGTTTGGGAGATGATTTAGGGTTTGGATAAGGCTTCGTTTGGCTGGCAGTTTTTTTATGATGATGATGATTGGACAATGATTTTGAGACAGAGGTATGGGTGACAGAAGGTGGTGGCTTTGATACCAAAATGATGGAGACGAGGGTTTTGGGATGAAAGATAAATATCATACAGATAATCTCACACAAAAATCAATCAATTCTAATTATTCAATGTACCAAAATAATGAAGTACAACACTATTTATAATACTCCTAGACAACTTTCCTAACCTAAATTGGACTCTAATAAGATAACCACAAATTAAATAACATAACTGCAAATAAAAGAAACTAATTAAATACAACTTCTATTCCATGGGCTTCCAAAGCCTCTTATATTGTTCCAACCAACTTTCACGGCCTCGTCCTGCATCAACAACCTTCTCCACCAACACACTCCGCTCAAACTCCTTTCTATTAAGAATATGGAGTGATTTGGTTTGTTGGGTAGGAAGCTAGTCTCCTTTGGTTGACTCTTGAATGACACCCTGGGGTCTCATAGATGGTAATGATATTTTCTACCCCTTGTGTGTAAACAAATGTGTTCGTCCTCCCATAATGAGTCACATCCCGGTCATATAGCCAAGGTCACCCTAGTAGAACATGTGCAACATCCATAAAAAGGACTATCACACCAAATACTCTCCTCATAGCCTTGAAGGTGTATCGAAACTAGACATCTTGACACATGGATGGATACCTTGTTGACCAAGACAACGCTATAAGGTTGGGGATATGGTTCTGCCTTCAGCTTCATATGTGGTAAGGTGGACTCAGCAACCACATTTAAGCAACTACCCCAATCGATGATCAACTTAGAAGAGACACCACCTACTTTGTTGCAAGTCTGAAATATGGTGGTTCTCCTCTAATCATCCTCTCTCCTAAGACTCGTGAAAACGCACTTCATGAGCCATAGTTGTCATGGCATCGCCTAGGCGACGACTAGACGTCTTGGAGTTGGACAAGGGCAAGACAACGCCTTGGATGCTAAGCCGCCAAGGCTCATGCATTGATAGCGGATCGAAATTAAGTAATTAAGTCATTTTTTACCATGACTCATCATAACCAATGGATTTTTCTAATTACCCAAGTAACTCAACCCATGACCCTACTCATTTGAATGAGAATGATGCTCATGAGGGAGACGGAAATAACTTCATAGTTGATGACTTTGCTTGAGCTATAACTAGATATAGTAGAGAGTGGTCATAGTGTTAGTTATTATGTTTTGGGTTTTAGTGTATATAAAATTTTATTGTGCAATATACTTTTGAAGTAAAATAAATAATGTATAAAGTGCACATTGTTTACGAATTGTCGCCATACGGACGCCATGGCGGGCGCCATGTCGCCTAGGCGTCTTGGCGGTCACCTACTGTCGCGTCCTGCCTTGGCGACGTGACAACTATGCTCATGACACCCACTTGATTACCTATCTCCTCTAAGTGCTTATCAGCCTCCTCATCCTGCGAATCATACTCGCCTTAGACTCCATCTCCTACAATATCCTCCTCTCTTGAGGTTCCCTCTACTACGGCTACCAGCTGACGAGTGTGATCGGGGCACTCAAAAGACTTGTGCCCTATTCCCTGGCACGTAAAACACTTCTCCTGGTTAATAAACCGAGAGTTGGGTGTGGCTACACTCTTTCCTTTGTCACGAGATGGCCCTGCTACAATGTTACTAGCTCTAGAGGATGTCTGAGAAGTGGGAAAAGGTCTACTCAGCGAGAAATTTCGGCCACTGGGCTGCCCCGAGTAAGAAGTGACTCTCCTAGCAAGACCCTGTAACCTATACTCATTATCTAGAGGACTGGTCATCTAGGGTAGTAAAGCTATTGGTGATATATAATTGAAATTCAGGTCGTAACCCATTTTTGAATTTCATAATGGTCAATCTATCACACTCACTTATCTTACATCATTGAGTCAACTCCCTAAATCAACAGATATAATAATCAACAACAAACATTATTACCTTGACGAAAATTATCATAGTGCTCCATTAATCCATATGTATGTCCTATGGGTAAATAATATTGATTTAGACGAGTTTTCATTTCTCCCTAATGCCTAATAGGTGGCTCACCTAGACGCTCTAGGTCTCTCTACACTCGACCAAAATAAACTGACCAATTTCACAAATTTCATTTTGGCTAACCGCCCCCTCCTATCCCAAACATCTCATACCAGTCAAAATATTTCTCCATACTAGACAACCAATCAAGGAATGCATTGGGATTAAATCTATCGTCAAACTCTGGCGCATCTATCTTGACTTTCCTATAGTCATCATCATAAAGATCATGCCTAGGTTGTTCTTGGTGTCTAACAAGTGCGTTTTCGACATTACCATTATTCCCATGATGTTCCACTACAGGTTGTCTTTGCTAAATTTGTGTAATTCCTATCATTCATTTGACCCTAGTTGTGCAACTATAGCAGTTAATTGATCCTGGCTTAATTACGTGTAGTCATGATGCAAATGCAAGTGCAAAGTTGAGATAATATAGAAATTTAATTGAAGCACATTAAAATTATAAATTGAGCCTATGCAATCACAATCTCAAAAGCTAATAATAATAATCGAATAATAGGCAACTAAATGGGATAATATGCAATTTAGAATAATAAATCCAAAATAAGCTTTTAGACATTTTAGTACTAATGAACGAAGGGAATTCAAGTCACTAAGTATTTAAAATCCTACTATTCAAAAATGAAATTTTTACTCTTTTTCTTTTTTTTTTGGACCTAGCAGATATTTAATATAAAATAGGGACTGTACTGAAAATAGGGCTAAAGTATAAATGCAGAAAGTGTAGGGTCGATTTAAAAGGATAAAAGGGCATACGTGAAAAGTTTATAAACTATAAACTAAGACTTAAATGTTAGAGGAAACTATGGGGGAGCAAATTATAATTTTGGCAACGTACAAATAAGATTAGGGTTACCAGCCTTCTCATGAGAAGAAACAAAGGAGGCTGCAGCAGTTTAACATACTGAGGACAGCAGCAACAACAATGGAAGAAACAAGCATCATCATTTTTTTAACAGTGAATCGCAATGAATAATGCTCGATGAAGAGTACTTTTTTTTTTTGGAAAAACCCAAGATCTCCCAAAAAAATAAGAAATTGATAGAGAAACCTTAAGCTCTGGTACTAATATGATGTAGAACGAAAATTGTTGAACAGATAATTAATTGAAAAGGGCAAAATCAACAAAGAGAATTAAAAGAACTAGGGTGATTCAACCGCAGGAGAATCACTACCCCTAGGGTTTCCCAACCGCAGTGAGGAGTAAAAATATTGATGGCAACTAATAATTAGAATAATTTCAATATCAAAGTGTCAAAAGTCTGACAGACTTACACGCATATTTATAAGAAAATAAACTCTAATAACCCTAAACCCATTAATAATTGGGAAATAAATCAATAATAAATAGACGATAGATAATAATCATCCACCATGACTTCTCACAGATCGATCTCTATCTCTCCCTTGTTAGGAACTCATCTGGTTCCTAACATCAGTCTTTGCTATCACTGGTGTAAGGAACAGAAACAAGCTTACTACAAACGTGCTAAAAGTAATATACAGATTCACTGCATAACTGGACCATAAAAATATTACAAAAAACACGCTACCTGATTAGGATGTCGCTCTGTTTTGAGCTTACTTCCACCATTGCAAACCCAAGTTCCATCCGCTTCAATCGACACAAACCCTGATAAATTCTTAACGGAAATAACAACTGCCTCCCTGAAAATTATGCCACATTTGTAAAAATCAAGTCGTTCAGCATTCCCAGGTACTGAAATTGAGATAATGGAAAATCCAAATACCCTTTGGTGACAAGAACTATATCAATATTTTGCCGGGAACCCGTATCAGCATCTGGAATGCGAAGCCCAACATAAGCCTTTCCCCCATAAAGCTTTTCAAGCCTACGGTCGATAAAAGTTCATTTATATATATATTATATCCAGTTACGGTTACTGAATCTGAGTAAAAAAATCCAAAAAAATACGAATTCCAAATTTCCAATCACAAACTTAGCTGAAAATGTAGAAAATATCCCATCAAACGTTCGAAGTATCCTAACAAACAGAAAATCTAGGTATTGATTTAAATTTAAAAAATATAATGTATGAACAAATTACCTATCGGCGACAGCAAAAAGTGCAGTGGAATCGGAAGATTCGACCTGGAAAATGTCTTCTGCATCATCAAATAAGAAACGACGGACTAATCTGTAAATTACGAGACCACAAATCAACTCCACCCACATACTGTTTTGCTTTGTAATTTATAATATGTATCTGCTGATTTTGATCTATCTCGGATCAATTTCAAAAGTTTCCTGTAAAATTATGAACTTGTGTTTGATTTCTCGGTCTGTTTATCGATCAGGGGAAGGAATGCTGCGCGATATGTGAGCTGAGCAACAAAACAAATCGAAACCCAAACCGCACTAAAAATTGCGAATCAATTAAAACCACTGCCAACGGTTCCGACCGGTTTTAGCTGAATTGAAAAACTAAACCATGGTTATTAAACTTTAATCCGACCATTTGACACAATGAACCGGTTTTTAATAATTTTTAATAGTTTTTGTACAAGTTTTTATATTTTAATAATATTGTAACTCAATTTTATTATGTTTTAATTCTTAAAAAACGAGATTTTGAAAAATCTTACTACCTCCATCTCATAATAATTAACTTTTTAGAAGAAAAAATTTGTTTCAATTTATTGTCATTTATAATTTTTTAGGAGAATAAATTATTTATTTTCCTATTTCACCCTTAACATTTTTCATTGTTCTAAGAAATTTTCTACCTTGTATTAATAGTTTTCAACTTCTCATAAAGGGTTAGTCATGGAATTTTATACAAATTTTAATTCTTAAATGATAATATTAAATGACTTTCTTAATTCTTGTGCATGAAGCTATAACGCCTATTATTATAACATGAAGGTAGTATTAATTATTAATAATATTCCATCCGTTCCTTAATATAGGTCGTTTTAGGGTCATGCACAAGTATTAAGGTAATGATTGTATAACATTAATTATAATATCAATTGTCTATATTACTCTTGTATTGGAATAAGAGATTATTATTTATTAACAAAAAATAGAGAGAGAACCAAAGTTACATTTAATACTTAGGGTAATATTGGAAATTAAGCAATTAATGCTTACTTGAAATTCTAAAACGACTTATATTAAGGAACAAAACTATTTATCTAAAACGATTTATATTAAAGAACAGATGAGAGTATATATTTTTATATATTAACGATGTCACTTAATCAATAATAATTTGACCACTGATTTAATTTTTCGATTCTATGACCGATGTGAGTCCAAAAACCTTGGTTTGAACATTAAAAATTCAAACCAAACATGCATTAAATGTGATAATCGTATTATATGATCATGGTTATGTGGAATAACAGCGAAAATATATCAATTATTGTTTTAACCAAGAGAAAAAACATTAGCAATAACTCGCACATTAATGTAATAATGTAATAAATTTATTGCCCTCAATAAAAATAGAATTATTTTCTAGAAAATAAGAAATTAAATAACTGTTTTTTTGGGAATTAATTTTAATTAACCAAATAGTTAATTATTAGCAATGTTTTCTAACTCATTATATCATAAATCATAACATAATTCAAAAGTTATATCTTAATTATGTTAAGTATGATATAACATGATTATATCATACTTAATTTCCCCTCTACCACATTGGTGGTAGAGCTAACTAGTGAAACGAGAAGCCAGCAAATGAAAGATGTTAGCCCATAAGTTATACTCCCTTACTGCTCTGGATGATGTAACAGCCTGTTTGAGAGTTTTAATTTGGAGGGAAGGAAAGTGATGAGAATAAAAAGTTCTTATTTCTAAACATTTTGGAAGGAAGAACTTTCCCATCCCATCCCATCCCTTCCCATCCCTTAAAGAAAGAAATATTCTATCAATTTATATAATCTTAGGGTCACTAACGATAAATTTGGATTTTTTTGTATTCTATTTTCTCTATTTTACTTTTCTTAATGTGTGAAAAATATACTTGGGACATCTTTTGGAGAACGAGGAGAGTATGCATATATATATATATATATATGTGTGTGTGTGTTAAAAGTGAGTGTCTCACACACAAACTTATGTGTGTCTTGTATTTAATACAATTAGTTGGGAGTGATAAAATAGTGAAATGTAAAAACAGCAAGTAATGGAAATGATGAAATGCCATAACATTCATTATTTATGCACCTCCTGTTTAAAATGTCAAGCTTGTAGATGCATGTGAGGCTGCTCTAACTAAAGAACACAAGGCTATAGTTTGAAAAGGAAGAATCTTGATGGTTATGCAGACTTCTTTGGGAACACTGAAAAACTTGTAACACCTTCACTTGCAGTAACCAAGTTCAATAAAAACACCAACAGACTCCATTAGTATTTGCCACTACAGAATATACAGAAATAGGTAAATATATATATATATATATATATATATATATACATGGAAAAGAAAAAATACATTGTTCAATGTTCCTACCCCTTTCCATGAACTTTTACACAAGGAATGTAAGAAAAATATATATATATATATGGAAAAGGAAAAGGAAAAGGAAAAGGAAAAGGAAAAGGAAAATATATATTTCCACCACATAGTAACATACGTACATGATATTCCTTCTGGGAATAGTAAAAACAATAACAAAAATGAAAATCTAAAGATGATACAAGCCTTTCAGTAAATTTATCCCCTATTCTGAAAATAAGAATTGGAAAGCATTGAAGTAAACACATTTAGTAGCAAAATAGAACCCACAATATACAGCCAAGACTCATCTGATTCTTTACTTCTGCTTGTTGCTAGAGCCCTTCTTTTTCAGTAAGCTTCCAAACTTGCCGAGCAAAGCCCTCTTCTTCTTCTGACTTTGTTCCTTTGTTGGAGAAGTGCCGCCATTCTCTAGGTTTTCTGTAAAAGACAATCCATTTATCTGGTCAAAGTTCTCGTTACCCTCTGTATTTGAGTCTAGTTCATCAACAGATTCCTTCTCCGGCTCTCTATCGGGGAGAATTCTTTATCTTCAATCTTGCAGCTTTCCCACATCTTAAATTCAACTTCTACTGAATCATCATCTTCCTTTTCTTTGTTCTCATTCCCTTTGGGCTTTCCATTTGAATCCCAAACTTCAGTACCAGTTTCAACATCCCCCGTATGCAAGACATTGCTTTCCTCCAAAGGAATTTCTTTTACATGCTCTTTAAAATGCTGATCTGGCTGCTCCAATTTGGAATTTTCTTCCTTTCTGCCTCCATTTTGTTCGGAGAACTCTACTACCTTAGGGAGCATATCGTAATCTTTTTCACTGTCTGTAAGCTCGCCATTTTCCTCAGCTTGTTTTCTGGTCATTGCTTCTTCTAGCAACTTCGACAATTCATCAACCTTCTTTAGAGAAGCAGATTCTTTAGTTCTAAGCTCTTCGTTCTCTTGAATAATACTCTGCAATTCATTTTCTTTGTCCAGTAAACTCTCCTTCAATCTCATGCTCTCAGCTTTTGCTTCCCCAAGAACTTCCTTCAGATAATTCACCTCAGATTCAGCTTCCTTTAAGGTACTCTTCAGCAGAACTTCTTCCTCCTTTGTGGCACGAGCTTCTTCCTCAGCTTCTTTAAGTGACTTAACCAGTCGGCTCGCTTCTTTTGCCATAGACAAGTTCTCTTCTTCAGATTTGTTAACACAATCCATTAAATGGAACTCTTTTTCCTCCCATTTAGCCTTGGTGTTCCGGTGATCATGCTTAGATTGTTCGATCAAATTAGTGAGAATATCAATCTCGTGTTTTGCATCATAAAGCATGCCCTCGTATTTCTCATTTGACGCTTTCAAAACCAGCTTCAGATTTTCTATTTGGGTTTCGTAATTTTCAAGCTCATCTTGACTAGATAATAGCTTTTCTTTAGCCTCTCTTGCTTCTGAAGAAATTTCATGTAATGCTGAAGCTAAACTTTCCATTGCTTTCTTACTTTTCTCTTCTTCTGCTTTTGAATTTTGCACCTCATTTATGAGTTTGTTTTTCTCTTCTAACAGCGTTTGAACACTGTCAGCTGCAAGCTTCTCATTGTTCAATGCCTGGGTTTTCTCGTCGTTCACCATATCAAGCTCAGACTCTAGAGATTCGACCTGCTTTGCCAATTCAGAAGCTTCTTTCTTGGCCATATTTAGACTACGCTCTGATACCTCAAGATCGCCTCTCTGGGATCCTATCGACATTTCCAGTAACCCCACCTTTTCTTTAAGAGAAGCAATTTCCGATTCAGAATCCTGCAACAAATCATTACTTCCCTCGAGTTGTTTCATTATCGATTCCAAAGATTCTGATGCAGATCTCTCCAAACGATTTGCTTGCTGAGCATGAGCCTCTAATTCTTCAACCCTCTTTTGCCACTCTTCCACTAGATTATGTGCATAAGATTCAGCCATTTTTGCAGCCTCCAGCTCAACGTTCAGTTGCTCTAGGGAAGCTTCATTTTCCTCTAACCTCTCCTCCAAATCATCTGCTTTCTCAAGATCTTGTTTCAACGTCTCTACCTCTGATTTGAGCTCCAACACCATTTTGCTGTTCTTGTTCGCCTCCGTTTCATAATCTTTTGCTTTCTCAAGTTCTTGTTTCAACGTCTCTACCCCAGATTTGAGCTCCAGCACCACTTCACCGTAGTTCTTAGCCTCAGTTTCATAATCTTTTGCCTTCTCAACTTCTTGTTTTAACGTCTCTACCTCTGATTTGAGCTCCAAGACCATTTCACTGTACTTGTTAGCCTCTGTTTCATAATCTTTTGCTTTCTCAAGTTCTTGTTTCAACGTGTCTACCTCTGAATTGAGCTCCAAGACCATTTTGCTGTGCTTGTTAGCCTCCGTTTCATAACCTTTTGCTTTATCAAGTTCTTGTTTCAAAGTCTCTACCTCTGAACTGAGCTCCAAGACCATTTTATTAGTATCGTTAGCCTCAGTTTCAATCCTGGAATTGAGCATGGCCTTCAACCGTACCAACTCAGCTGACAGCATCTCAACCTTCTCCACATGAATCTCAGCAGTCTTAGTTGCGTCATCGGCATGGGTAAGCGCCTGATTTTTTGCATCACAAGTCATGGTTAGTTCTTGCTTCACCTTTTGGAGCTCTTGAGTGGCAATCAGAAGAGCAGAAACATCCAACGCATGTTGGTTCCTCACATCTTCAATCTCCTTCTGCCACTCTTCTTCCTTCTTCTGAGTCGCCTCAATGCCGGCCTGCTCCATCTCAACAGCACGAAACTTCTCGAGCTCAGAGTCCTCTTCAGCTCGCTTTTGAGCGACCAATGCCTCCGTGAGTTTCCCATTTGCTTCCTCTGCTACCCTCTGCGCTTCTTTCAATTCATCAATCGCCTGCGCTTTCTCTTTCTCAACCAAGGCTAACTCCTCCTTTACCTTCTTAAGGTCTTCCTGAACAAGGTTTAGTTGAGCCTGTAATTCTGATCCCTTCAAGACCCGAGTTGGTTGTTTCTGAAAATCCAAAGCCAAAAAGTGCAATGCCGATCATAAACACATTAATTTTACAAGATTTAATGATCCCATTACACTCTATTCGACTTAAAATAAAATCCTTCAATAAAAACTTGTTCACCCTAAAATGATCTTAGCTGATTTTATTGTACCGCAAAATATAATCTCATTAATAGCACAAAAAGGAATTGTATTTCCTAATCCAATATCCACTACATGCAGGGCAATGTGTGAAATATACAGTCAAAAAACTAAAAGGGGATAGCTTAAACTTACATCAGGTGTAGTGCTGAGCTTTGGGGATCGGCGATCTACCAAGGGCTTCGAAGTAATTGGTCTTGGGGAGCGATCTACCGAGAGGCGAGAAGCTTGCAGAGCAGAGGGCGAATCAGTCTCAGATTTAGCAACTCCCCGGCTAAGTTTACTAACCCTAGGAGTTGTTCCTATTGATGATTTGTTAATGGGAGTTGCTGGTGATGCTTTATTGTTGGGAGTTTCAGATAAAGTAGATTTGTCCAAGTTCAATCTGTTAAATAGAACTCCATTTCAATCAAACAATGCAAGATCTATATACACAACCCATGTAATTAAAGCAAAAGCTATAGACATATAAAATTGAATCAAGTCCAAAGATGGAAACTTTAGCAGGAATTTTGCACCAAAAAAGATAAAGCAATTTTAGAACTAATTATAGAGTGAAATATGAGTTTAAGAAAAAGTAGTTTTTGTCCAATTTCATTCTGTCATTTCATAGCATTGCAATTTGCAAAATAGAACTCAATTTCAATCAAATAATGCAAGATCTAAAGACAAAACACATGTAATTAAAGCAAAAACTATAAACAGATAAAGTTGAATTAAGGCCAAAGATTGAAACTTTATAGCAGGAATATTGCACCAAAAATAGAAAAAGCTACTAAGTACTAATTATAGAGTGAAAATTATATAAACAATAAATTACACCTGAAATTGAGTCTAATATAAGTCAAAATCAGATCCACACCATCAAAGTCCAAAACCCCAGTTAAAGTCCCAATTTTTTTTAGAAGGATCAACATTTAGAAAGGAAAATAATCAATTCAAACCCATATCTAACAAAATCCCCAAATAACACACACACAATATACACACAACAGAAAGACTACAACTTTGACACAAATCAGAGAAATAAGATCCGACCCAGAAAGCAGAAAAAGTGAAAAATCTGACCCAAATAGAAAATCAAGAGAAAAGGCAAAAGATATAAATAAGATCCAGATATAGAGAAAAATAGTTACTTGGATTTGAAAGACATGATGGGATTCTTGTGATTGGAAATAAGAGTTGAAAACAGGGGCGATTACCAAATAGGGCTGCTATTTGTATGGAATTATGGGAATTGAAGGAGAATGTGACGAAAATAAGATGAGGGATTTTTAGATTTTGGTGTATTTGTATCTATTATATCTACAGACAACATCAGCAAAACAGAGCATAGACAAGTAATAGGGCAGAACAGAGCAGAGAATGCAGAAGAGGAAAGTAGTAGTAGTATTTAGTATTTTACATTTGTGTTTTGGTGTACTTGTTCTGTCGGTTTAGAGTGGCCACACAGCACTTTACTCTCTCTCCTCTTTCCTTTATTTTACTCAAGTACACAAGTAACTGATCTGAGGCAGAGGCATGAGGGTCTCTTAAAACATCTCCAGCAGGTGGCAGATATAATTTAATCCTAGATTAAATATAGATCAAATATAGTGTAACATTCATATATTTACCCCATCTGTAGGACTAAATTTAATCCCTGGATTTTTTTGATGAAATTGATAAACTATATCAAGAAATTAAATTTGGTAGATTATAATTTTAAATATATTTAAATGAGAGTGTGGAAAAATGATCGGTAGACTATAATTCATTAAATATAATATATTTTTTTAATATTATAATTAATGGGATAGTCCACCTGTTCGAATGATTGATGTTATATAGATTAAATATAATCTATAGCATAGTCCACCTTGTTGGAGATACTTTAATCTCAAACGAACAGCCAAACACGTGATCCAATTATCATGAAGTTGTTAACTTATGGTAAGTTAATCAATTGACCAATACAATGTTGACACGTAGGGAGAGAGATCACCTCCTTCTGTTCTGCTGTCGACATTGTATTAGTTAATTGACCAAAGTTAACCACTCCCTCACACGTTACTTGTGTAAAGTATTAGGGGTAAAATAAAAAATTTATAAAATTAAAGGACTAAATAAAAAATAAAAATAAAAATATAACTAAATTTCTAAGTACAAAAGAGAAAGAAAAAATTATATGATACGGTTACACTAAGCCTAGGGCCACTTTATAATATACTCTCTCTATGACCATCCTTAAAAAGATGACTCATGGTACAAATTTCTTTGTACACAAAATAATGGCTTAAGTTACAAAAAGTAAGGGTAAATTTATTACTTGGTAGGATTCATTAGTATAAAAGAATATGAGATTATTTGTTTAGGACTGAATACATCTGAATTGTTGAATTGATCAGTTATTAAGTGCGTTTGTTTTAAAAAAAATCGTCTGAATGGCTGAATCGGTCAAATGATTGAGCTGAATGACTAAGTCAATTTTTTTTTATTGAATGGCTGAATGAGCAGCTAAATAAAATAAAAATTTTAAAATTTTTTAAAAAAAATATTATCTTATTAAGTAATATTGAATAAATTTACAACAACTTTGAATTTTTTTAGAGGGGTAAAATAATAAAATTATGTTATTCAGATGTTTCAGACATGTTAATTATCAAATAACGTTTTTTATTCATTCAGATTCAGATTCATTTAATTTTTATCAAACACTCCCTAAAACATATTATTTTATGTAATCTTGTAAAATCACTAAAGTTAAATTTGAAATTATTTTTACTCTTTTTTTACCTTACTTTTCTTATTTTGTTAAAAAAAATTACTTAGGACATCTTTTGAGAAAGAAGGGAGTAGATTAGAGGGAACACTATTTTTATATGTATTTTTAATATTTTCACATAATTTCTTCTCACATGAAGGTGAAACACACTTTATATCAGTACGAGATCATCATGTAAAAATATCAAAAAATACATATAGAAACATGATTTCTCTATATTATATTTCTATCCGATAACTTTTAACTTTTGTTTGCCGGTGGAAAGACAATTGCAAATTGACCACCAAACTTTCCGGTAACTTTTTAAGAAGTAAATAAGTCCTTTGAAATCTAAAACAAGCCAAATCCAAATCTAAGGAGGGCCAAAGCTAAAGCTCCTTTTCAGAAAAAAAAAATGAAAAATAATAAAAATAAATATTAAAAATGGGGTCACTGATCACTGATGTTTCATCTTCCTTGCATTATTTAAAATTGAAAAATAATAAAAATAAATATTAAAAATGTTAGTTTTTTCTTCAATTTAATTGTTATTGAGTTTTTAAATGATTAAACAAGGAAACAAATGATTAACAAGCTTAATTCACAATTTTCTGCTTAAAAATGAACTTATTTGGATGAAAAACTAAGCAAATGATTTGGTGACAACACCCGGAGACGATCATCTGCAAGCGGAAGGTTTTCTGTTTTATAATCTCTATTAAACCATTTATATTATGAACATAACAAAATTAATATAAAAGTAAAATACTATTTTAAATGTAATAATTATGTTTTTATTTTATTTTTCTTTTATAAACACAATAACAACATGATAAGTCCATAATAAAATAACCTAAAAATTATACAACAATTAATAAGCTAACATCTTGTTTTTTCTTGGCATTTCTTTCTTCTACTTTTCTTTTAAATCCATTTCATTCATTACCAAAAGCTAAAAAGGCAAGAATGTTTGTGTGAAAAACAAAGTACTAACTTTTGTCCGTACTATGTTAATATGATTTTGAACCTTTTTTAGGTCAATAATTCTCCTACTGTGTATACAAGTTTGGAATTCCTGCGAGATACGAGTTATTTAAATTATTAATATTATTCTTATTATTATATATATTAAAATTTTATTTAAATTGTGCGAACTTCGGCCGGATGCGCAAAAGTTTCTTTATTTTCAGTATAAATATGACATATTAGAATTTTGAGTCGCCACTTACATGATATACATCACCAAAAATATGACATATTAGAATTTTGTGACGCCCCCAAAATTAGGTATACTGTGAAACCCCAGATTTTATAAATAAAGAATTAATTTTCTCGAAATAATTTTTTTATATGATGGTGTGAATTTGAGATAATATTATAGTTGTGGGTAGTATTTATAAATTTTGCAAAGTATGCAAGTTGTTATATTATATTCGATTGGTCAGGGAATATTCTTTGTGTCGAAAAATATTCGTACGACGGTACAATTATTGGTGGACCCCACAACGTAATTATTGTCGGATTGAAAAAAACGACAAAAATATTTTATTGAAAATAACGGCGGAAGTTTTACCGTTGATACTGTTGAACTACTGAGTAGTAAAAGTACAGTAATACGCGTTGTTGCATAGTAGCACACGGTATTGATTATTGATATTTATGTGAGAAGTCGCTCAGTTTGATTCAGTTATTGTCGATTAATAATATGAATTATTATAGCGATGATGACGTTTTGTTTTATTCGTATTATTAACGTAATAAAACAGAAACATCTTTTTATATAAAACAGAATACTTTATTAAAGTTATTCTATAAATAGAATATATTATATTTTATTATGCATAGTATTTTGCATAGTGTTGCATAGTGTTTTACATAGTGTTGCATAGTATTTGCATAGTAAAAATCTTTTTATATAAATAGAATATATTATATTTTATTTAAAAGATTTTTCTTTAAATATAGACCGTCAGATTAAAGTAAATCAATCTGGACCGTTCATGGATTAGTTACTATGCATTCCATTTTCCTATAAATAGAAGCTCATTCCTTCATTATTTTCTTACGAATTCATTGAACTCTAGATAGAGAAACTATAGAGAGATAGAAGAAAAGCTTTTTGCTACTTAACTTTTCTTTTTCTATATTCAGTTTCTGTTACGGTAAGGGGTGTTATTCTTTCTTATTCATGAAGAGAACTGTTGTTATTCCATTTCTTATTATTCTGTTGGAATAACCTGTATACGCGGTCTACCCTATACTTGGTGACATTCTTCTATTATTCTATTGGAACATCCTGTCTGTGTGTTTTACACCGGACCTGGTTCCGTCTTTATTATTATTCCGTTGGAACATCTTGTCTGTGTGTTTTACACCGGACCTGGTTCCGTCTTTATTATTCTGTTGGAACATCCTGTCGGTGTGAATTTCACCTGACCTGGTTTCGTTATTATTATTCTGCGGGAATAACCTGTTTGTGCGGTCTCTATCGCATGCATGGTGATATCTTTTGTTATTGTATTCGGTATTACTCAGTTGGATAAAACTTTGACTTCTATACTCCATGAAATTAGTGGAATATCCTTGATATTTGCGCTTCATCCAGTATCTTTTCATGGAAATATTCTTCTGAGTATTTTTGAATTTTACACCACAAAACAGTATCGTGTTGATAATTTGGACGTTAATAATTCCTGGATAAAATAATTCTTGAACTTATTTTATTGAATTCTTATATCATTGTCATCATCCTCTTATTTATATTTTTGAAAGTCATCTGTGGCCTGTAGTGCATAGATGGACTTGGTATGATTATGACCAGGGATTATTCGGTGTAATCATGATAGTAATGTTACAAATAATGTGGTAAAAGTCTCATTTGCCGTAGTGCATTGATGGACAGTTGTTGGCATGATCATGACCATTAATAAATACACAAATATTCTTTGCCGTAGTGCATGAATAATTGTGGTCGTGATACTAAAGAATATCTTTGGCCGTAGTGCAGGGGTGATTCGATGATGTGGAATATTTATTAAGCTGAGTCTCAGCTATAACAGTGATGAAAAACCTTTTAAATCATAAAAGATAGTAGATTTTATTTTCTACTTGACTCTTTTAATGGATTGCTTGATCCGCTGCTGTTAAACTTGATGTTGTTATATTTTATCAGTTTAATACTGTTGAAGGCTAACGATAATTTATTCTGCATTATCTTAGTCATAATATTTCTTACTTGGCTAGTTGAGCTCACCCTTTCTTTCACTGTTTTCTTCAGGAAATGAGAACATAGCAGGGACGAGTCGGGGAACAGAGTAATGGTCCAGAGGATAGCATTAGTAGTCCTCACTATTCTGTGAAATAGTGTGATAATAATTGTAATGAGAACTCCTTTTGAGTTTGTATAATCTCTAGTAGACAATATTTGTATTCAAACTCACAGTTTATGTTTTGTCGTATTGTACACGACAGTTGTATTTGTATTCAGTACCATGTAAGGGGCGACTCAAAATTGGGTGATGTATACCTAATTTTGGGGGCGTCACAGTTGGTATCAGAGCTTAGGGATATGATCCCTGGCTAAGATGTGAGAATAGTACTAGGAGGGGAGAGACGGGGAATTCCTTCGCTAGTATGACCTACCTAAGTTTATGTGCTATTTTATTGGTCGGTCAGAATATAGGGATAATATGTTACATGCCAATTAACCTTTGTTTTGTGGCAGTATCTGAAAATGACATCTGAGAATTAACCTTTGTTATGTGCTCCATTGCTATTCTCAACATTCTCAGATGTCATTTTCAGATACTGCCACAAAACAAAGGTTAATTGGCATGTAACATATTATCCCTATATTCTGACCGACCAATAAAATAGCACATAAACTTAGGTAGGTCATACTAGCGAAGGAATTCCCCGTCTCTCCCCTCCTAGTACTATTCTCACATCTTAGCCAGGGATCATATCCCTAAGCTCTGATACCAACTATGACGCCCCCAAAATTAGGTATACATCACCCAATTTTGAGTCGCCACTTACATGGTACTGAATACAAATACAACTGTCGTGTACAATACGACAAAACATAAACTGTGAGTTTGAATACAAATATTGTCTACTAGAGATTATACAAACTCAAAAGGAGTTCTCATTACAATTATTATCACACTATTTCACAGAATAGTGAGGACTACTAATGCTATCCTCTGGACCATTACTCTGTTCCCCGACTCGTCCCTGCTATGTTCTCATTTCCTGAAGAAAACAGTGAAAGAAAGGGTGAGCTCAACTAGCCAAGTAAGAAATATTATGACTAAGATAATGCAGAATAAATTATCGTTAGCCTTCAACAGTATTAAACTGATAAAATATAACAACATCAAGTTTAACAGCAGCGGATCAAGCAATCCATTAAAAGAGTCAAGTAGAAAATAAAATCTACTATCTTTTATGATTTAAAAGGTTTTTCATCATTGTTATAGCTGAGACTCAGCTTAATAAATATTCCACATCATCGAATCACCCCTGCACTACGGCCAAAGATATTCTTTAGTATCACGACCACAATTATTCATGCACTACGGCAAAGAATATTTGTGTATTTATTAATGGTCATGATCATGCCAACAACTGTCCATCAATGCACTACGGCAAATGAGACTTTTACCACATTATTTGTAACATTACTATCATGATTACACCGAATAATCCCTGGTCATAATCATACCAAGTCCATCTATGCACTACAGGCCACAGATGACTTTCAAAAATATAAATAAGAGGATGATGACAATGATATAAGAATTCAATAAAATAAGTTCAAGAATTATTTTATCCAGGAATTATTAACGTCCAAATTATCAACACGATACTGTTTTGTGGTGTAAAATTCAAAAATACTCAGAAGAATATTTCCATGAAAAGATACTGGATGAAGCGCAAATATCAAGGATATTCCACTAATTTCATGGAGTATAGAAGTCAAAGTTTTATCCAACTGAGTAATACCGAATACAATAACAAAAGATATCACCATGCATGCGATAGAGACCGCACAAACAGGTTATTCCCGCAGAATAATAATAACGAAACCAGGTCAGGTGAAATTCACACCGACATGATGTTCCAATAGAATAATAAATGCGGAATAGTAAATGATGGAACCAGGTCCGGCGTATAGCCCAGACATGATATTCCGACAGAAATGTAAAGACGAAATAGTAAATGGAACCAGGTCCGGTGTAAAATACACAGACAGGATGTTCCAACAGAATAATAGAAGAATGTCACCAAGTATAGGGTAGACCGCGTATACAGGTTATTCCAACAGAATAATAAGAAATGGAATAACAACAGTTCTCTTCATGAATAAGAAAGAATAACACCCCTACCTTAGAAGAACTGAATATTGGAAAAGTGAAGTAGCAAAATACTTTTCTTCTTTCTCTCTAGAGTTTCAGTGAATTCGTAAGAAATAATAAAGGAATGAGCTTTCTATTTATAGAAAAACTGAGGGTGGCTCTTGGTCTTAACGAATGGTCAAAATGACTCTTGGTAATATTGAAGAGACAACTACTATTTGTGAAGGGGTAATTAACCCTTGGAACACCGAAGAGACAGTTAACTCTTGGTAATATTGAAGGGACAACTACTATTGACGAAGGTAATTACTATTTACGAAGGTAATTACTATTTACGAAGGTAATTACTATTTACGAAAGTAATTACTATTTACGAAGGTAATTACTATTTACGAAAGTAATTACTATTTATAAATACGAAAGTAATTACTATTTACGAAAGTAATTACTATTTACGAAGGTAATTACTATTTATGAAAGTAATTACTATTTACGAAAGTAATTACTATTTACAAAAATAATTACTATTTACGAAGGTAATTACTATTTACGAAAGAGACTCTTAGATGACGACATATGGACCCCCCATAAAATAACCAAACTTACCACAAACGTCTCAAACAGACTCTTTATATACATCAAGGATTGAATAAATATTACCATAAATTAATTTATTTTTAATCATCACATAATTAATCTTTCAACAATTATTAATCATTATAACTTGTCGTCTCAATTATTGATTTAATAATATAACATATTATACAGATAATACTGTGACAATAATTGAATCAATAATATAAGAGATATGATGCAGCAATTACTGTAGCAATAATTGAGTATAGCTGAGTGACTTCTCATGTAAGCATCAATAATCAATACCGTGTGCTACTATGCAACCACGCGTATTACTGTACTTTTACTACCGAGTAGTTCAACAGTTTTAACGGTAACACCTCCGCCGTTATTTTCATAAAGTATTTTTGTCGTTTTCTCAATCCGACAATAATTCTGTTGTGGGGTCCACCAATGATTGTGCCGTCGTACGAATATTCCCCGACAAAAAGAATATTCCCCGACCAAACGAATATTTTATAACAACTTGCTTACTTTGCAAAATTTATAAATATTACCCACAACTATAACATTATATCAAATCCACACCATAATTTTCAAAAATATAATTCGAGAAAATTAAATATTTATTCATAAAATCTGGGGTCTCACACTGTACAGACATGTTTTGTTATATGTATCCAAATTACACCCAAAACACCGTATTATGTAAAAATTCCAGTTTAATTTTTTTTAGTTGTTTTAAAAAAAATTAAGGGAGTCTGGATAGGAACCGGACTATATATATATATATATATATATATTATATTTGAACATTTATTATTATATAATTTTAAAAAAATTATAAATTAGTGACCAAATTATCTTTATAAAGACTAATCAAATTAATTTATCTTCTTTTGACTTGTTATATACTATATAGTGTATAGATATAAGTTTTTAGAAAGTGGTAATTACTAATTAGTGGTGCTTCCTTTTCCCAAAAATATTCACATAATCAGACCTCCTTCGGTCCTTCCCCAGCAAAACAAGGGAGGTGCGACCCACTAAGCCACTCACTACTCCATTTCAGTAAAGCAGCATGGGGAACAAGGGGAAAAGTGATATTTTCAATATAAGTACTATATATAAGTAAATATCGTAAAGGGGAAAAAATAAAAAGGAAAATAAATATATAGTTTTATTTTATAGTAATGGTTTATTCTATATCAACATGTGGTGGTGTATGACCTTGAGTCTGATTAACTAGTTGGCGAGGTAATAATTTATTAAGGCGATGATCAATAGCTGATTCTAGAGGATGATTAGTTACATTGGGATTGAGACACGGCGACAGCAATGGAGAATTTTCGGCAATTAGACGAAAGCCTGACGGAGCAATGATGCGTGGAGCTAGAAGGCTCATGGGTCATGAATTTCTTTTCTCGGAGAAGAAGCAATGACGGTATCTCGAGAATAAGTATTGTCTAACTCTGTGTCAGCAGCAGCGGTAATACAGAATGCAAGCGTTATCCGTAATGATTGGGCGCAAAAAAGATGTCGAAATTTTAAATTAAAAAAAATAAAATAACAATAGAACTAAATTTGTTGAGGCAAATGATAAAAAAAAATTGTTGTAACACCGGACATGAAAGCTGACGTCAACGGCCATAACTGCTTTATAATATAAATAGATAAATGACGCATTTTCGAATATTGAATATGACCATATCATAAATGCAGTGCTTTATTTTAATTAGATTTTTTAGGTAATTAAAGCAATACTGTGAAATTAATGTCCCAAATTTTTATTTTATCACAATGAAAAAACGGACTATATATTTATATATCTTATCACAATAAAAGGTTGCAACATTTTGTCTTCACATATAACACAAATCTCTTAGTGCTTTGGGGAAACTATGAGATGTGGTGAAATGAGATTAACACGTTTACATGCAGAGTTTTTAATAGAAATATTTTTATAATAAAGTTAAAATAATGTTTGGTTACATAATTATAGAAGTGATTTTGAAGATATTAATGACAATTCTAAAATAATTGCGTGGTATGAGATTATTTTTTTAACCATTTAATAATAATTTTGTACTGTTTTTGTCAAACGTGTTGAAATCAAAAGACCAAATTTTTTACTTTTAACTAAAAATACTTTCGAACCTAAATTTTTACAATTTTAACCTTTAAAAGTGTTTTTATAGAGTTGTCAAATATCAAAATATTTACATATTTAATTTAAGAATATTTTTAATCCATCCAAAATCTCCCCCAAACGGCCTTTCAGAAAGAAATAGATTTATCAGGTAGTGAAGTTGGCATCCACTGCACTCTAACAGCATTCACAACAGTTTTCTTAATAAACTCTTTATCCCCAATTTTGAAGAATATATCAACAAATTCATATTAATTACATGTACCGATAAGCTTTACAATTATAATTCCGCATAAATTTTTTGCAATATTCATTACCATTTGCCTTTACTAATATAAATTGAGGGTATGACCATTCTTTTAACAGTTAAACTGTAATACTACGTTTGGATTGAAGGAAAGGAATGAAGGCTGGAATGAAATGAGTTATTCCATGCATAAGCCTTTGCAAATAATGGGTTTAAGCACAAGATTCCCTATCATTAAACTAAATGATCACTTCAACTTTGAAGAATCAGAAATACAGAATCAAACCAATAACACCCAATCAGGAAAAGGGTGTACACCTGTTGTAGAGCTTAAAGAAATGGATTAAAAATATTTATATATACATAGGAAAAAGTTACTAATTTATACAGTTCCGTTCCGTTCGTTTGCAGCCTAATCTGGACTATCAGATCTTGCAATAGATGAGTAGTCATTGACGAGTCCATAACCACCATTTGATGTATATTTTATATACACACACACGAAGGGCCAGACTAGTTAGACAGCTCAGGCTCATTAATTGTCAACTACGAGAGAAAATAAGAGAAGGAATTTAATAAGCAGTAGTATAGATGTCCCTTATGAATTATGAACTCTAGACATGAAGATATGCACATGGGGGGGGGGGGTGGGGTGGGATCAAACAGAGTGAATATGCGTAACATGGGGACAGATCAGGCCAGCCTCAGAATGATGTGGTGACTTGGTGGGTGGGCTGTACAAATCATATACAACCAGATAATTTCATAGATATAGTTCCTCTACTAGGAAGTTTATTTTGGGACATTCTTTCCTTTTCCCAACTCCATTTCATTCAGAAACTTGTAAGTACCATAATCTCATGCCAGTCAAGAATACATTAATGTTCACACTCACTCTCCATATGCATTCTAACAGTACTAGTGTTGTAAACGAACCGGGTTACCCGACTGGAGAAACCCGACTCTTTTAGAATTTAAATAAATTTTTTCGTGTTTTTATTATAAAAAGGTTAAACGAGCCGGGTTTAAACTCGTCTAGGTTTGACTTGGGTAGTTTACAACTCTACAAAGTACACAGCCATAATGGAGGATCTGCTAAAAATAAATACTTTTCCTAAGTTGTAGTCGCAGAGTCTCCCATAAACTGGCACTACAAGAAGACAAAGGACCCTGGCCATAAATAAATAGTGTAACCGTCTTCATCATATTGTACCAAGGGTGCATATATCATGCTGAGATAGGGCTAACCACGCCTCAATCTATACAAATGGCAGCTTCTCTATGTACATATAATAGACATAATCTCATGGATGAAACTACGCAGAGGGGAACTCGCATAAGAACCACATTAAGAATTATTTTAACTTTTGTGCCATGCACATGGTACCTTCTAAAATTTGATGCTACAAAAACTTCAAGTATACTAAAGCCATTCTTGACACGTAAATTATTTATCTACACCATTCTGTGCCTGGGATAAATCAGTGTTCCCATGTAATATACAGCAGAGAAGAATATTATTTATATCTAAGTGGATATTTGTTTTTACTACATGTTTATTTTACGGTCAAATATCAAGTGATAAGAAAGAGTTGAACTTCACTAGTCATCATCGTATGAAATGTGGAAACTGGTAGTGCAGCCTGATGCCTCCGGGTCCTCAGCTCCACAACAATCGTAGAACTTGGCAGCATAAGGAGGATCATCAGGTCCCAACTCATAGTACCTGATGCAGGATAGATTTAGGATGAATAATTAACGGAAAATTAACTAAGATTTAAACTCCACGTTTAAACCACTAGGATCTCTCAAGTGTATCAACAACATGGATAAAATACCTCTACGGTATGGATAAAATAAGCAACTTCAATATATATTATTCTCCATGACTTGTGGGGATTGCATCACTATTTAAAGAAACACAAAATCCTAATATTATTAGAGGAATAATAAAAATATTAAACGACTAAAATACCCTTATTAATAATTCCTAATCACCAATTAATGTCCTAAATCCCCACTAATAAAATACATAAATCACATTAACTACTTTTATATTAAACATAATAAAAACTCCAAATAATAAATATAAAAAATATCTTCTTTGTTCTTGACGTGCAATTCCATCAGTACCTTAAACAATGTACAAGTGAAAACCATCATTTTTGTTCTCAAGCTGTAAATGATATTGCATATGCTGGAAAAATGGGTGCAGATTCAGTTGTCAACTTGTCATATACAAACTTCAATTAGAAACTCTGGCTAAATTAATACAACAAATACCCTCTTAAAAAAGGACATGCATACAGACCCTATGTATCTTTTATTGACAATGCACAAGCATGGCGTTAGAGAAGGGGGAAGAAAATATGCATATCTCTAGCTATCCCTCTCCCTCTCTTTATCTCTCTCCCCCCACTTGTATCTATGAAAGTCCCCTTATCTTCAAGTATAACTATAGCATACAATAAACTGAACTACAGAATTTACTTCTAGCACAATATGACAGAACAGTCAGTGCTGGAATTGTTGCCCAACACATACCCAATAGGATTCAATAATTGCAGAAATGGCCAAAAATGGTGTACAAGCTGTGAGTGGGTTAAATGTTTTTTCCATCACTAAACTGAAACTGGGGTTGAACTTATAAGTGCATCACTGAAATCAAATTTCTACCATCTGACTAACTGAACTCATTTTTTCTTCCAAACTGTTACAAAAACCGTTATATTGATTTGACTTTTTTAACGGGAAAACGCCTATGTCCTAGTGAAGACAGAGAATGCCGAGTTGGTAAACTAATGAGGAAAGAGAAAACTGAATTGGAGTCACGACGAGGAGCGAAGAAAGGTGAAATGGCATTACTTGCAGAAAAGGGGAGAAATCTGACATCGAAAATAAATGAAAAAAAGAAACCTTTTTTTCTCTCAATTCACTTCATTTTCTCTTAAATTTAAAATACAGCCCAAGAATTAAAAATAAAGAGTTCTTAAGATTGAACTTATAGACCCATCGTTCTTAGTTCTCACTGTTAATGGTGCTATTGACCAAATGGCTTTCAAGGTTCATATCATTTTCCCCAAACTTCCCTAACAACCTGTGGAATATCCAAACCTATCCCTCTTCTGTAATTAGCTTATCAATAAAACAGCCAAAACAAATCCAAATCTCAAGCTAAAAAAGCAACAGTGATGCAAAACTTGGATCAGATTTGACAATAGAAGCTGAAAAAATAAACACCCATTTGGTGCAAAGACTCTGTATTGTTTAAACATTAGGAGATAAAATGAGAGTATAGAAAATAAAGGTTAACGATTTGGTGACTGAGAAAGGGGCATCTGAGAGATTAAAGTAGAAAAAGATGGTGACAGCATCGGTGATGATTGAAGAAGAGAAGAGATTGAAGAAGAAGAAAAACAGAAAGGAACTCACCTTTTGATGACAAGTGTGAGACTGAAACAATGTGGGGTGTTCGTGGTAGTGAGGCGGTGGCTTGGGTTTTTTATGATGATGATGATGCAGCTATTTTCCATCTAAGTGTTGCCGTGTAGGTCTGTCTACTTGACTAGGTTAAAGGTTTTGCCATTTTTTGTAAGAAAAATAGAGTTCAATGAGTAGACAGGTAGAAAATTATGTTCAATGATCTATATATAAGTCAGAGCCCAGTTTAATGATGAAATAGGCATTTAACCTAGCTATGAGCCATTTATTAGTTTTACAATGGGTTAAATCACTTTTCCTACTGAACTGAATTAATTTTTTTTCCATTCGGCTCACTGTACTAATAAATTATTTCAAAAATGTTATAAAATTCGTCCAATTCGTTTGACTTTAAACGGAAAAGCTGAATGTACCGCCACATAAGAGAGAGAAAGTTTGCTTGTCACATCTTTGCCCATCTAGTCTACCGAGGTGAAAAAATTATAATATTTTAATGTTAAATTAAAATTAAAAATTTAATAGAAACTTAAAAATTTATTAAAATTTTAAAATTTAAAATACGTTGTAAAATAAAAAGTATTTTAAAAGTAAAATATTTTTAACTGTATATATACTTTATTTAACAATTATACCAATTAAACAAATTAGTTAATTACAAAACTAAACCATTACACCAATTAAATAAATTATTAAATTACTTAAACAAAAAGAAAAACCAACACTGCTTAATTGGAATAGAAACAACGTTCTTCCCGACTTTCCTCGGTTCTTCCATCACCGTTGCCTACCATTGTTGTACACATATACATGACACATGTTATTTCCATCTTCATGAATCTTAATATTCACATAAATCTAGCTATATACAAACACACATATATATAGCCCAAAATTAATAAAATAAATGAACACAAGAAGAGAGAAATGACTAATTCACCACTCATCCTATACCAGAACAATGGCTTTTGTTGAAGTAGAGAGATAGATCTACGGTTGTGGATCCGTTGTTGATCATCAACTTCAACACCAACGCCATGTCTTTCGGTGAGATTTGTGGTCGATTAGATCTATAATGAGATTCAGAACTAGAAGGGTAACAATCCTTGGATGTTATTGTGAGTCAATTGTTGGTTTTTCCTCTATGTTTTCTACATTTTCTTACTGATTCACGAGTAATTTAGACTAGGATTTGGTTGCTGATTTGAAGGTGTTTGGGTGGATCATCAAAGGTGTTTTTTAAGTTTATATTCGTTTTAATTTGATTAAAAATGTGTACAGGACATGGAGCAGAGAGTCATCGTGCTCTTCATGTGTTCATGAAGTTCTTCACCAGGCTCATCGAGAAGGAGATGATAATTAAAATTATGTAGTTTGTTTAATTAGCCTTTTTTTAAATAAAAAAAATTGTTGTATATATTGTTTAGTCTGCTTTATTAATTAATTTAAATTATTTGTTATGTTTTACTTTAATTTATACTTTGTTTAGTATTTTGTTATATAATTGGGTTTAATTTAATTTGATTTTCTAACTCAATTTCTCTCTCCTTTTCAACACACCACAGAACTGCCACATAGATTTGCCGTTAAAGGTTTTAACAAAGTAAACGGTTTTTTGAATTTTTGTAAAAAATTAACAGTTCAATGAGTTGACTGGAAAAAAGTTAGTTCGGTAATGTAAATGTAAATTGGAGTTTAGTTCAGTAGGGTAAAAGTGATTTAATTAGTTTTATAATGTATCAGAGGAAGTTGCTAAACCCCAAAAGTAAACCTTTACCCCCTAGTGCCAACAACTAATCCTAAACTCCTAATTCCTTTTTATTTTGTAACTTCTCCATAGTTGGAGGGTCTTACCAATCATTGTTAATGTAATCATATTATACAAACAAATACTAACATGATTACACTCAAAGCCAGCATAATATCATTACCAAATACCAATTTACCACATTTCTCTCATTGAGAGACATCACTCCCATCAAAAACCAATTTTCACTACAATGTCAAAGTTCCACTCTTGCAACAAGCTTTCTCTTTGTTTTTGTTTTTTTAATTAATTCTGGTCTCAAGAAATCTGTCCACGCTATCCTATCCTAAAGAAGAGGAACGGTTGATTCATTTTGTAGTTGGTGAGACTCGAACATAAAATTACCCCCTCTTGTGTGACGAGAGGTGGATGTAACAACTAGGTAATCTTGAGGAGTTGCTAAGGATACATAAAAAAAATCTTTCATATTAATAATATAAAAAAAACATCAAGGATCGGATTGATACATGGTGCACTTTTTGGAGGAAAAAACAAATACTGCTTTTAGAATCAAAATATTTTTGCTTACAACATTTTTTTCTTTGGTACGGAATTCAAAAACAAACACTAAAAGTGCATAAAGTTGCAAGGGTCTCTATCCTAACAGATTGTGAAGTCAGAGCTACAAAAGACTTGCTTGAGAGACTTTCTCAATACATATGTAGTTACACAAGTTTAAAATCAAGTCTAACTAAATCCAACCCTTACCGAAAAATACAATAGGTTCTCAAAAAATTGGAATATTAATTGTCCCGTTGTTACACATGAAAGTTCCTCATTAAGTATCACCCAGACCTTGTTCTTCCTCTAATAGGAAAATCTGATTATACTAAAAAAACTTCTTTTAAAAGCACAAGAAGAATACATGTATACATCTTATAGTCGCTTCTATATGATTTACAATCTAATTTTTGCATGAAGATGAAGGAAATCAAGTAGACAGGCCAGTCAATGGACTAAAGTTACCCTTATGATGTCTATAACTTCCATCTTGCTTTACCAGAGTGAACCAAAAGTCCTATCTTGGGCACAAATGAGCATTCAGTGTCTTCATATTTTTTAGGGAATTGTTACTTCCAGAATGAAAAGTTGATATTTTCACAAGTCCTTACTCACATGAATGTGGATCCCATTTACTATTCATGTGAGAGAAGCCTTGTGGAACTATCAAATTCACTTGCAACAAATATCAATTCCCATTTTTTATTAGCAGTTAGCCAGGTATAAAATTTAATTTTATAACAGTACAAAAAAAATTAACTAAGTTCACATCACAAATTAACTAGGAACAAAGTGCGTATATAAAAAGAAAATGCATGTAGAGACGACTGAAGATGTACATGCTACACATTTGAACATGTTTTAAAGGTAAAGCACATTCTTGAGCACTTCTTCAACCTGAAGTGAAAGAACCATTAATTACCTAAATAAAATATACATATTTGATATCATCATATCTCCCAGAAAACATTGAAATTACCATACTCCATATCTTTTATAAAAATAAATCAAAATAATGATCATGTTAATCGAATTCTAATTAAAATCAAACAGTATCGTAAAGGAGAGGAACAGTGTACCTTTTCTGATCGTCGTGACGGCGACAAACGAAGAAGGAAGGATGAAAACAGCAAGAGGATTTGTTGTTAGATGAGGGGATATATGTCTGTTTACACCTCTTGCATACCTTCTTTCCTCCTCCCTCTTCTTCTTCTCCATTCTTCTTCTTCTCCATTCTTTCTGATCCCCCACTCTCTGTCGCTCGTTACTGTGTCATGACTCATGAGTATTATTTATTATTTATCTAATCCCAATTCCAAGCTAATGAATACAGGCCGGTGGAACTAGGATTTGTTTATTTGGGCCATGTGCTTCTTATTTTAAGCCTACAAAAACATGGGCCATTTTGGGCCGTCTAACATTAGCCTGACCCACCTGGGTTTGGCCGGTCTGTTTGTCAAGTCTAGGGCCGTGGGCATTTTTTTCAATTTTTAAACAAACTGATCCGGCCGGTTCAGGACAAAATAAAATTGGTTTGATATGGATACAAATAACCAGTATATATCGGTTATTCGGTACCGACTTCGGGAATGAGATTTAATATTTTTTTGATTGGACCGGTTAATCGGTACACAATTTTGGGTTTAATCGGTAACCGGTTCTGTTCGAACCGGTACGATGAATTATATATATCTTTGATATTTTGTTAGTATTTTTTTATTCTTACAATTTTATCTTATTATAATTTCGTCCATCTTAATTTTTTAAATTTTTTTATTCTATCTTCAAAATTTGATAAGTAGTTGTGGAGCCTGTTTATGGACGGACCAAATTTCCAGCCAAAGGGTATTTTGTGTATACGAATTGAGACGTATAAATAGTATAACGCCTTCAATCCATGCATTTCTCTCTCCTCCCCAAACGCCATTCTTCATCCCCACGTACCACCTCTAAAGCACAATAACACAAGAAATTATTATCCCCTAACCAATTCCTCTTTCTGTAACAGAAATAAAATTACACCCAATTACTATAATAACCTCTTCTTTGCTTCTTCCATGTCGATTGCCACTAAAAGGGTATCTTCTGCACGTTATCATGAACAAATCGACACTGCAAGTGAAGACGACGACGATGATGAAGAAGAAGAATTGGTTTTAGATAATGATAATTGGAGTATTGGTTTGCCTGATAGACGGGATGTCTTGGGTCTTGGCCAAGCTATGGTAATTTTTTGTTTTTCTCAAGTGAGATTGAATTGAACCTGTCGAAATTTTTTCTTGAATTCATTGTTATTCTGTTATGCTTTTACTTATTCATTTTATTACATTAGAAGAAAGAAATACCCATGATGGGATTTTGTGATTAGACACCAAGTTATATAGTCCTAGTGCATTTTCCAGATTTTTGTTGTGGATATGATTAGTGTAATTTTGCATATGCTGAGCTTTATGTAGATGTTGGAGCCTGGAGCCAAAGCCCCTTAACTTACTTAGACTTGGGCTGGGTTCTATATATGTATATATTGTAGTAATGTACCTTCAAAAACTCTTTTATTGATTATAGTTCCTTATATATTCTATGGAAATTTCAGTTTATTGAAAGACAAATGGAACCCCTTTGAACCTCTTGCAGATGAATGGGTTGTACTCTTTACCCTTTGTTGTGTTCTGTAATTGGAAACGGGACAGGGAAAGGGAATGAAAAATTAAATTAAAACAAAAAAGATATGAACTTTGTCATTGTCAACAGTCTATCACGCTAAATTATGATAATGTATTAGATATTGAACACAATTTTCTGTTACCTTTTGCAATTTTCTTTGTAAAAAGTTTTATGGAGTAGCTATAGCATTCACTTTTTCTAAATGTTTATTTCTCGTTTCACAATGATAGGTAGATTTTTCTGGCGTGGTTGATGATGAATTTTTGGAGAGTCTGGGTATAGAGAAGGGTACAAGAAAGCTTGTAAATCATGAAGAGAGGGGCAGGGTTCTGCGTTCAACGGATGGATGCAGCTACAAAGCTGCTGCTGGAGAATCTCTTTCTAACATCCTAGTGGCCTTAGCCAGGCTTGGTGGTCAGCCAATTGGAGGCCCTGCCTTGAATGTAGCCATGGCAGGTAGCGTCGGAAGCGATCCACTTGGTCACTATATTTTTATTCTTCCTATGTTTTCTACTTTTTGTTTAGGAAAGAACGTATCGGTAGATCTTCTAGGTGAATCAATACTGCTTTACATTTTTCAAGTGATAGAAGAATTCGAATTGAGGGGCCTACTGGGTTAGTTAGTTCTACTATCATAGCATATATGGTGCGATGAAGTTATCTTCTATTTTCCATAAGAGTTCAGGAAGTTTTGTTGAATCTGTTCAATCTCTAAGCTTCTACTTTAATTTGTTGAGCCAAACTGCGTCGGGAAAACGTGAATTTTCTCTCTCCAGCTGTTAAGAACGGGACAAAAGGGACGGTTATAGCTCTCACCACTCCAGATGCTTACCGTACAATGCTTTCATATCAGGTAGAAATATATATAATATCTGTCATTTGAAAATGTGATTTGTTTGTCACTTGAAGCTACTGCCATAGCTCATTTTCATGTTATATAGCATGAGATATTCGAAAATATCAATATTTAGCAATTATATACCTTCAGAGACCCATCAGAAAAAAATATTTATGTCTGCAGTCCAGGTCTGGTCTGTTTGCTATAATAATTATGATAACTTAATTACTGATGCGTAGAGAAGCATGTAATTAATTGATTAACTAACATTATTTACTGATGCATAGGGATGCATGTAAATATATGTCTAGTATCAGGAAGTCTTTTTAGGTTGGCACTGCAGAAGTTCTTGGCTGTCTAACTGATGTTGTCAATACAACTATCAAACTTAAATTAATACTGCTACTATAGCACTATGTTTCTTATTGGATGACCTACTTCGAAGGACAGCCACTTTATGATGGGGGAATCCCCTTCCTTGACCTTCTGATATTCTTTACTCAATAGTAGTAATTGTAATTGTATTGTTAAAAAGGATTTATGGGAAAAATACTGTATATTTAAGAGGGCTTCAAAGTATAATAATATAGAATTTCCTCCTTTTTAAAAGAAATTTTTTCTTTTCCCCTCTTACTGTACATTTCTTCCTGTTGAAGTTGAAATGGTCTGCTCCTGTGTAGTGCTACTTTATTATTACATCCCTTGGCATTCACTGGAGTCTTGAAAAAGATGCACACATTATATATAATATTAAGACGCAATTATTATTTTAACATAAGAACTCAATGACAAGGGGTAAAAACTAACTGTTTAGAGGAATGAATCATGAACATTTGATTTTGTCTTCATTATATAATGATGCTTAAGAATCATTTGTGAATACCCTCACATCCTTTAACAATCATAAATTACAACAACTGGGCAGGCTTATTTTTTCATGTAAAAGAAGAAGAATCAAATATGGATTTATGTTATGTCTCAAACTGCTGTTCTTATTATTGTTTCTATTCCTAGAGTTTCCCAAATACTTCAACTTTAAGCATGGTGTTTCTTGCCCCCAAGAAATTTTCATTTTCCTTGATCTGATGCACATGTGATACAAGAGATTAAAATCACTGAACCGCCCCTAATATGGTTTGCCTCTTTTGTCATGTCAGGGTACATCATCAAGGATTGATTATGATCCCTGCTTGGCAGGATTAATTTCCATTTTCCAAAACAAATATATTAGTAGTTGAAGGATATCTATTAGAACTTCCTGACACAATCAAGACAATTATTAAAGCCTGCGAAGTTGCTCGCAGTAGTGGTGCTCTGGTCGCTGTCACAGCATCAGATATCTCCTGCATTGAGAGACATTATGATAATTTCTGGTAATTTCCTTCAATTGATATCTTGTTGTGTTTTCTTCAACTATGGTCTCCCCTTTAAATTTTTAACGTCGTCATCCAAAAATGTCGCATGACAAATATTTTACTCTGGCCTTGCCTATAGTCATGGCATAACAGAAAATTATTGATAGCACGCTATGAATATAGAGAAGAGGCTTGCTCAAAACTAGAAGCAACCATGTTTTTTAAGCTCTTATAAGTTATAACTACTTCCTCCTTTCCAAATTATAAGATCATTATTGACTTTTAAAAGTCAATTGGAGACATTTTCAAACTCAAAATTGAGATTATTCATTAAAAATTATGAAGCAATAAATCTTACAATGAGTAATACTTTTTAGGTAGTTTACATTATTCATCATTGTATTACTAAAATTAAAGGAATCTATGTCAATTTTGAGTGTTTGAAAATGTCTTGAGTCGACTTTAAAAAGTTCTTATATTTTGGAACGGAAAGAGTATTTTCCAACTCAGAAGGAAATAACTCAACTAAAGTTCTGGGAATCATGTCATTCATGAGAACAATATGAGTAGTTGTTTTGTGTCTTAGAAAATAATAGTAACAGAACCCTAGTATCAATATAATTGACTTTTGTGTTGTTTCTCTCACCAGGGTTGGTGTTTGTTTCCCCCCTCACAACACCAGATGTAGATGATGTGTTTTAAGTTAACTTTGATTTGTATCATCCAACTAGAAAGTCTTTTGAGTTTGGTTTCTTAAGGTTGAATATTGTCAGAAACCTAGTTTAGTAAATCTCTAGCCAGGCATGCTCGCAACAGTGTTAACAGATCCGTATACTGGCTGCCAACGCCAACTTACTGTATCAATATATGTAGCTTGTGGCTGCCAACGCCAACTTACTGTATCAATATATGTAGCTTGATTTTAAGTTGCGTTAAGGGTCCTTGAATACGTAAAATAGAACTTGGTCTTTGTCATTTTCCTCGGGCATCTGAATAATATACATTTTCTTGACAAGGGAAATCCTGGAGAACTTGGCCGATATTGTCTTTGCAAACACTGATGAAGTGAGAGCCTTCTGTCATTTCTCCTCAAAGGAAAGTCTCATCGCTTCCTCAAGGCACCTTAGTCACTTTATCCCGCTAGTCTCAGTCACAGACGGTTCTTACATTGGCATAAAAGGGGAAGCTGTATATATCCCTCCTTCACCACGTGTGCCAGTGGACACTTGTGGCGCAGGGGATTCATATGCTTCGGGTATTCTGTATGGCATTTTACGGGGTTTGTCAGATTTAAAAGGTATGGGAGCTCTAGCCACTAAGGTTGCATCTGTAGTTGTTGGGCAGCAGGGAACCCATCTTCGGGTTCAAGATACTGTTGAGTTAGCAGAGTCATTTTCATTCAATACTGAAAACTCCTCCGTTCGTTCGGATGTGGGTTTTGATCAAATTTCTAGCTTGTAACACATTGTGATAGACCTAGAATGTTGTACCACCATTGTAACATTACACTAATTTTTGTGTACACCTTAGCTTTTGAACTTTCTTTGTATATTCATTTTTTTCATTGTACATTATGTATAAAGTTCAGAAATATTAATTCCTTGGGTTCTTGTGATCGAAATGGAAAACAAAAACTCTAAAATAAAAATAGTGATCCATGAAATGAAATGGAACACAATTTTTTAGATATATAATTTAACTAGTTTACAACTTAAGAAAAAAATTAAAATTTTGATTTGAAGATTTATTAGATATATATATATATATATATATATATATATATATATATATATATTTCTCTTTGGTTTATCCTAAAATTAAAGATTTTAAGTAGATTCACTAATATTAATTTTTTTTCGCAAATGTTTTGAAAAGAATAAAATTTCATTAAAAATCATCGTTTTTTTGATATGCATTTGAATTAATATTTTAGGGATTGAAATGAAATATATATAAACACTTCTTAACTAGCCTCTCTTATAATTAATGATACCTTATATAAATAATAATTGTATCTAGAAAAATCCACTAAATTTGTTGCGCTCCCTCACTGTTGGCCGGCTCCCTTTTATCCGCTGGGGTAATTTTCTCTCATCCGCTACTTAGTCTAGCGGATGTGACTTATTATTTTAGAGAGTCCGATAGACGAAGTAGCGAAAGACGTGTTTTTTTTTTAATCTTCGCCCTTAATTATTGTAATGAATGGTTATAATGCTATTTATCTATTTTTTATCCACAGCAAATACTTGTTATGGATCATTTCCCTATATATATATATATATATGTATATATGCATGTATTCTTCTTTGTTGATTACACTCCAAGTAGTTGTATTCAAAGACTTATTGGCTATAGATATTTGTTGTATACATCAATAAATGATTTTTTGATAATTTTCATTATTATTTGCTTACATTTATTATGTTTCAATATATTAGTTTGATTTAATTTTTTTTGTTTTTAGCATTGTATGGTTATAATAATAATAATAATAATAATAATATCAAAAAAAAAATAGGCTCCACATCTTCTTTCAATTGGTGCTTATTCCTTTTGTGGCTTATTAGGATCAAGGTCTCCTCCAACCATCCGTTGATCTTCTGATGGTAAGTGAGTCGTTTATTTCGTTAAAGCTTGGGTTCGATTCTCATCCATAACGGATGGTTGGTGAAAACTCTAAGTTCAACATGCTATTCGGCTACTCGCGAAAAATTCCTGAGTTTCGATTCCGATATAAATACATTGAGGGTTCTTTTAGATGTAGACGTAATGTGCGTTGTCGCGAAATTTTGGATATTTTGCCTACTTCTCAATTTTTATACCAAAAAAGAGAGGAATAAAGTCTTCTTTTGGAGAATTTGAACTTAATAAGGTCTGCGTTTAGAGAATTTGAAATATCAAATGTAACAATAATATCATAAGCTATGTTTATGACCAAATAAATTTAGGTACAATTATATATTCTATTATATTTTTAATAATAATTAAAACAATAGTACACTCATAAAATATTTTTACAATTAATACACTTTTATATTTATTTACAATATTAGTGCAATTAGAATTCCTTAATTTAAGGAATTAGTATACAATTAGGATTCCTTAATTTAGGAATAGTTATCCTCATGGCTTCTTCTCTCTCCTCATCCAGTACAATTGTATTACATAGTCCCTCCGTATACATCATCGTCGCATAAGCATTCTTACAATTTTCAATTGTCGTTCTTGTAATTCATCCTTTAATGGGTTCTACTGTATGATATCTTATTTCTCCGTTAATATTTTCAAATGTCGTCGTTGCTTTGACCAGAACCACCATCGTCACCATCAGTATCACCACCCACCCTACCAAACTAAAAAAACCTCATTATATATTATTTATCACCTAGCAGTACTTCTCCTTCTATTTCTATTGCATTTTAAACTTTCAGAGCTCGCCGAAAAGATTAAAATGGTTGCAGCGGCGGCGAAGGGGAGGAGGATTAAAACGGTTGCAGTTATAGTTGGTAGCCAAACATTCATACCAAGGTAACCAATTCAGTGTTATTAGGTTTCTAATTTATTTTTAAAAAATCTATTATATATTTTTTTATTTAATAGTGTAGTTGGTAGCTAACACTTTAAACAAATGTAATCAATTCAGTTTTATTGAGATACCAATTAATTAAAATAAATGTATTGTAGATTTTTTTTATAATGCAGTTGATAGCCAAATCTTAATACAAAGGTAACCAATTCAGTTTTATTGGGTTACCAATTAATTATAAAAAATCTATTATAGATTATTTTTTTCATAGTACAGTTGGTAGCCAAACCTTAATACAAATGTAACCAACAAAAACTAAAATTGTTTCCTTTGAAAGTTTTGGTTATCAACTGCACTGAAATTTCTCTTGGTTACCCACAAAAATTAAAATGGTTACCTTTGTATAAATATTTGGATATCAATTGCACTAAAATTTATCTTTTTCTCCTTTTAATTTTTGGACTAAATCAACCTTCGTCATAATGGCAGTTGTGGTCGGCGTCCATGGTGTTGAAGCGGCGGCGAAGGGGAGGAGGAAGATGACCGACGAAGGGGAGGAGGAAGATGACGTTGCCAAACTTTGAATATTTAAATTTTAATTATTATTTTTGAATTTATTTTGTTTGTTAGATCCAAGATATTTGAATTTGAATTATTAATTATGGTAGTTATTTCTTCTTGATCTTAGGTTTCCTTATTATTATGAATTGAATCCTATACTAATTTACTAAATTAAGGAATCTTAATTGCACTAATATTGTAAATAAATATAGAAAGTGTATTAATTGTGTAAATATTTTATGAGTGCATTAATAGTATAATTATTTTCTAAATTTGTATACTTATATAAAAGACCCATAAATTTATTTTATAAGATGAGATTAACAGCAAAGGTGTCCAGTAAAAGTATTTCTATTTACTGTGGATAGTCATAACTTTCCCGTATACCCTAGAAAATTGAAATATAAGACATCCTCTATCATACAAAATTGAATTAGTTTGATTTTTTTGGGATCAAATTGATGAATTTTAAAATTAAGAATTAAATATATTTATTTATATTTTTAAACTCATAAAAAAAGAGTGTGTTTTCAGCCTTTCAAATGCAAATAAATATTTTAAAGGTTAATATGTATAATAATAAGATAAAACCCAATTTAAATTTATGCGAAAAAGTACAAAAACGATTCAGATTCATTTTAATTTTTAAATTGTTAAAATAGAGAAAAAAATTTATTACGCCGACATTCAATCACTGATAATTATTACTCCCTCGGTTCTTATATAACTGACGTTGGAGGCAAAAGTTCACTTTTTAAAGAAAGTAATGGTGGGTCAAGATAAAGTCTAAATTGTTCTTTTTCTATTTTTATTTTTTATAATTAATAAGTAGTAGTAATTGATATCAGTAACATAGAACCTTTACTCTTCTCCATAATTTTTTTTCTTCAAGTCACTTTAATCTCTCTCTTTTTCATATCATCTTACCTCCTTTCTCCGAAAAAAATTGAGTTTAAATTCACTCTTTTTTAAAATTTTAAAATTTTAAAATCTTGGCTTTACTTTTGAATTGATTAAAATCTTCCAGTATTCGTCGGCAAATTCAAATCAATATCTCATACAATCTTCTCACACTCATGGTTTGGTTCCTCATTTAAATCAAAAGAAAATTTATTTTTCTCAATAACGTCATAGAGTTGTACAGGATTTTTCATAAATTTTTTGTAGCAAACATAGATGAAGATAGAGCATATAATAAAGAATCCATGAGAGAATACAGAGATGAAGAGAATGCATGAAAAATTTAAGCCATATTGAGGGACGTTTAGAATTCTGAGAAAGAAAACTGTTAACGCCAAGATCTTCTGCCACGTCCCAATCACGTAAGACGTCCTGATCCTGCACACAAAACACAGTCGACACCAAAAGCTTGACGGCTTCGACCGTTGGGGGATAGCTCAGACGTGAGAGTCAGTACAGGTGATCACAATGGTTAACAATGGAGGATAAAATATCTAGTGTATTGAGAGAGATAAAGATATCAGTTACTTTTTACTTGAAGACTTCCTTGCTATGATATACTACAAGACCCGGTTTTGCGTGCAACCGACCCTCCTTACACTACCTACTGCAGGTAGCTTTCCTGTTAATCCCATCCCCTTTGTTCACGGCTGGCCGACTGTCCAATCCTCATTAATGCGATGTAAGATATCAGTTAACCATTATCTTTGTCATCATCACCGGTCAAAGATATCTGCTGGGTCAGCCCATTGACCCGACCCAATCAAAGAGGACCCAACTGAAATGACCCGGTAGATTAACCAAGTGACTCGGCCTAAGCCCTTTGGCCCAATATCTAAAATATTATATCCCAACATTGCCCCCTAGTCTTTTATTAAACAGGATGTTTAATGAAAGAGTATAAATGGTATCGGTCCAGGGCAAAAGGAATTATAATAAGATCAATAAAGGCTTAAAATAGAGCTTACCGAAGCCCATCTGGTGAACATGAAATAGCAAGGGTTCATCTTCGCCGACCTCTACAGAAGTACCAACTAAAGAGCTTTCAATTACCGAAGCTCAAGCCACAGAATGAAATACCGGTTCAGCAATAATATGCGTTCGTGATACCGATGATCATCGGTTCAGTTCCATCATAGACCTGATGGATGAAGGAATGAAATACCGGACTAAAGGAATTTGATAGTTTGACTTATCCATTTACATTGCTGCCCATCAATTCGAACTGACTGACTAATAATAGTCATTTGCAAGCAAACGCTATCTTCGGGTGCCTCTGTCCCAAACACAAAGAAGCCAAAGAGGATGTCGAAGAAGATGCCGAAGAGGATGCCGCCCGAAGGGAGAACGCCATTCGGAAATCGGGTCATCATCGATATAAATGTCGATCCAAGCTAAAGAATCAAAGCATCTGACACATCGTCAGAAGTTTGAAGAAGAGTTCAAAGAGCTTCGGGCCCTTAGGAATTTTGGTCCGCCACTGACCGAAGACCTTCGTAAGAAAATTCAGGCAACATACAAAAAATCCGCCGAACTGAACGATGAGATCGTCCATTTGTATGCCAAAGAATATAAAATCATTAGTTGTAGAACTTTCTGCAAAAATCCTAACTTTTTGTGAACAGTTAAAATTAGTGGAATATCAACTTCATGCCTTATTACTTCTGGGTGAACATTTCTTGTCAATAATTCAGCATCAATCAACTTTGAAACTGTACAAGTGCCTCTTATCTTAAACTGTTAGTCAATAATCAAGCAAATTATATAACAGTTAAGAACAATGATAATATAATCTGAACTCAACACTTGAACAAAATAAAGTAATGCATACTTATCGTTACCGAAGTGTGAGACAGATCATGTATAAGGTGAATTCGGTTGATCCTTCTTGCACCATCAAGATCTTGTTTACCATTCGGGGTGAAACAAGTATATAAGGATATTTGTCTACCATGCGGGGTATAACAAATATATAAGGACACACCTGACAATAAGGCTACCATCGAATGGTCAGCGAGTCCGACCGAACCTCCTTACTTCGGTGCATATTATTTACCACTCGCGGTAAATCAATATTAAAAGGACTATGAAATTTGTCTACCACGCAGGGTATAACAAACCCATGAGGACACTCCTGCCGATAAGGCTACCATCGAATGGTAAGCGAGTCCACCCTGTCCTCCTTACACCGATGAAGTTTGCCTACCACGAAGGGCTTGACAAATTCATAAGGACCACCTGCCAAAAAGGCTACCATCGAATGGTCAGCGAGTCCCCCCAGTCCTGCTTACACCATTGTGAATTTAGGACCAATAGGGAGAAGATTAATTGTGAAAAAATGAATCTTTTATGCTGAATCTGAACCTGACAGCCTGCTGCACTGATTGTCCGAAGTAGAATATCTTTCTGCATACAGCATCCATGAACTCTGCTTCTACCGATTGAAACATAAAACTCCTCAAAGCTTCTTCTGAACGATCCGATCTTTTGCAGCTTTAGATGGATTTCTCCGAAGACAAGTACCCACAGGGCGGTGTGCCCTTAATTCTTGGGAATGTGACTTCTGGATCTACTTCAGTGATGAGCCATTTCGCTGTGGCGAGAACACTCAAGGCGGAGTGCCTTTTTTGTATTCTCAGGTGTATACTCTTTGGATCAACTTTTTCGTCTGCTGTGACCATAATCCCGAGAACCGATAGAGTGAGGTACCCTCTTCGGATGCTCAGGAGTATGAATCCTTGGTCTTCTTTGGTCATGAGGATCACCTTGAGACATGTCTTCAAAGTGTATAGACTGCTTTACTACGTCTTTCAGACTGGACATAATTGGACGCCTCGTCCTTCAGCTCTGCCATCCGAAACATCTGCTCCAGTTTTGCCATCCGAAGGACCTTTTCTAGCTCTGCCATCCGAAGGACCTGCACATAATTGGACGCCTCGTCCTTCAGCTCGGCAATCTGAAGCACCTGTTCAGCTATATCCTCGCTCTGCTTCAAGAGAACCTCCAAAGCTTTATCTGCTTCGTCTGCCATCTTCGCTAGCTTGGCAGCCTTGTTGTCCTGACCACTTCGGTGTCGAGTTCTAGGCAGTGTGCCTTCTACTCGTCTTCGGCCATGATCACGCTCCTTGTCAGTAGCAAATACTAACCTCCTTCTGGCTTCACTATGGGCTCTCGAACGAGAACCCCTAAATCATGTTTGGAAACCGTACTGTCATGAGCACTCTTTGAAAGACCCCAACGATCCTTGGCAGAAATACGCTGCAAAGACGAACTCACAGTCATCGGTTGTCCCTCTGGTGTGACAGTTCTACTCCTCACCATCTTTCGACGTAGAACAACTGAAAAGATTGTGATTGAAAACTCAAAGACACTAGAACTTAGCCCTCCTTCTATCGCCGATGTTAACGCCAAGATCTTCTGCCATGTCCCAATCACGTAAGACGTCCTGATCCTGCACACTAAACACAGTCAACACCAAAAGCTTGACGGCTTCGACCGTCGGGGGATAGCTCAGGCGTGAGAGTCAGTATAGGCGATCACAAGGGTTAACAATGGAGGATAAAATATCTAGTGTATTGAGAGAGATAAAGTTATCAGTTACCTTTTACTTGAAGACTTCCTTGCTATGATATACTACAAGACCCGATTTTGCGTACAATCGACCCTCCTGACACTACCTACTGCAGGTAGCTTTTCTGTTAATTACATTCCCTTTGTCTACCGCTGGCCGACTGTCCAATCCTCATTAATGCTATGTAAGATATCAGTCAACCATTATCTTTGTCATCATTACCGGTCAAAGATATTTGCTGGGTCAGCCCACTGACCCGACCCAATCAAAGAGGACCCAACTGAAATGACCCGGTAGATTAACCAAGTGACTCGGCCCAAACCCTTTGGCCCAATATCTAAAATATCATATCTCAACAAGAACAAATTGGGAATACACGTATTGTAAAAGAAAAAATTGAAATTAAATAAGAGTCGTGCACTTGAAAAGATGAGATATTTTAGGGATAATTTAGAAAAATAAGAAAAAAAATCTGCTAAAAATATGAAAACGTCAATTATTTAATAATCAATTTTTTTCGATAGGAACCGAGGGAGTAGTATCTAATATTTTTACTTGGGAAACAATCTGTCTAGTCACTCATGATGAAACTACAAATAAAGTAATGTGATAATATGTTGCTTTAGCCATAAATAGTATCCAAAATTAAAAGTCTTCTATGCCTACCTTACTTTTGGTTGTATTGTAATCACATGCTTGCTATGGAATCCGTGTGCTAAGTAGAGGATATCCCATGATTACTTTATTCGGGAATGGTTAATATAAGTTAACCATTTCCGAATAAAATGAAATGACTCATTAATATAAGTAGAGGATATCTAATAAAATGACTATCCAACAAATACAAAATTAAATATACCACTCATGACTCATTAATATAAAAATAATAATGTTATTATCACATAAAAAAATTATATAATAATTATATACACACACATACATACTGCGGACCCCACATGTCAGACGGATGCTTACAGTATGCATGTATTTGTAGAGCAAATCCTGAGTTTCTAAACTTCATGTCCTCCTTGTGTCCCTCCATTTAAATTTTGACACATCCTTTTATTTAATTTTAGAATTAATTAGTGTTAAGTAAGAGAGTAGATGTCAAAATTTGAGTAGAGGAACAGTGGCGGAACCAGAGAAAAAATTGAGGGGGGTCAAAATTTGAGAGCGGTTTCTGGAGCAGCGACGTGTAGGTTGAAGAGGCGAGTAGATCCGGACTCCATAATATTTTATTGCTTCCAACTCTTTTCTTTATGAGTAATCCTATATAATTCCCAAAAAAATAAAAAAAATCCCAATTTCAAAATTTTAAAATTTTAAGAGAATATTTTTTTTCATGTTTATTATATTAAATATATTGAGTGTTTAATTCAGGTAACATAATATTAGTGACGTTAAACTTAAGGTATTATGTCATTTTACGCTCTCATATAGAAATTAAAAGTGTAATTTATTTATTTTGTCTGGAAAATCAAACATTAAATTTAAATACTACTCTTTTGGTTTCAAAAAACAATAACATATATATTAAATTTTAAATTGATGCAATTTATTTAATTTTAATTAATATAATTATTATAATTGTATAATATATAAAAATTATATTAATCATAAAAATAATTTAATTTTAAATTTTTATGAATCAAATTAATTTTAAAGTTTAATTTAATCTCTAATTTTAAAATAAAAGAGTATAATGAACTGTTTGGGAATTAGAACAGTCAATTTTATCGTATTGGGGTTCGCACCTTATCTGTCAAATTTCATGATTAAAATATTTGAAAAAATATTTTTCTCCCATACTGTCATACATGTCCATTATAGAATTAAAGAAGTACCACTTCAATTTACAAAAAAAAATGAAAAAAGAAAAAAGAGGACGTAGCTCAGTAGCTCAAACTTCACAGAAACTATCCAAAACTATCCAAAGAATATATATGAACCAATTACCCAAAATTATCATCCCTTCGAGTCCCTTATTTTTGAAAGCTCCGTTTTCCTTTGGTTGGTTTCCTGCTCAGCAGTAGCTCACGCTCCACCGCCTCCGCCATTATTGTTGACTCCTGCCCCCGCTCGCCACCGCCACTGTCCCCGCCCCCCGTCCCCGCCCCCGCCCCCACCCGTCCCTGCCGCCTGAACCGCCGCTGCTACCGGGGGCAGATGCCCCCGCCCGCCCCCCACTGGTTCCGCCGCTGTAGAGGAACACAGGGATAAAAAAATTAAAGACATAAGATCTGCTCTCGTGTTTGTATGTGAATATTATGTGACCCAATAAACTATAATGTAGACTCTCATGTTTAAAATTTTAAATTTTACTATAATATTTTTAATATTTTCACATAATCTTCTCTGACATGAGAAGCAAATGAATCTCACTTTCATGTGAGAACATTGTGACCTATATATTACGTAACCACGCGGTTTGGGCTGATATAAGAAAATATAAATTTACATATCCATCATTTCATTTATTTATTTTACAGTTACACATTGCAGTACCACTTAATCTCACTATTCATCCATAATTAAACATATTTACATTTAAACCCTTCTTCAAAACTACAGTTTACTACTACACTCCATATCAAAGTCTATTATTACTCTCTAGTAGTCCTCCTCCCTTTCGAATGGAGTACCAACTTATTTTCTCCATAAAACATATATACACATTTGTAAACTTACTTTTTTTCTATACACAAAAGGGTAGTGAAAACTTGACTTGGATTTCCAACACCGGCCTCCATGGACAAAAGCTCTGCGTGTCTTTTCTCCTTTTCCATTTGTTTTGCTATAAGAAACTAGAAATTAAAGGGTACTTGTGTATATATATATATAATATAGATATAGTGCTACCTTTTGGAAAGATCAATCTTGGTGGAAATTGAAGTGGTCTGATTCCATTCCATAATTTAAAATTTGGGTCATCAATAATATTCCAAGATAAGCCCTGCCCCCATTGGAGATCTATGGGGAATTCCCTTCCTCCTCTTGGCATTTCTGTAATTCCCGGCCGTCTGAGGGGGCGTTGACGGCGTAAATCCCCTAATTCTTCTCTTGAGACCTCCATTTCCTACATCAATCATTGATTCTTCTTCGGAGTAGTCTGATACTCCCATCTCCGTGCACATTTTCCTCTTTCGAGAGTCTTTAGATGTCCCAACAATCTGAATTTTTTTAAACAAAAACATAAATTACCATAAAGATTTGATTATCGACATTTACTTAATAGTCTATAATACTGAGTACTTGAGTTTATTAACTCGATGATTACGAGGTCAAAAATGCTCTACCTCTTATTCTAATGCTAGTATTTCCCACAATCCTATATGAAGATGAATCAAAACCCCATTTTTGATCTCTTTCTCATAACAGAAAGATAAAGAAAAAGGATTTAAATTAGAATTTGCTGAGCTATAATTGTATATATATATATATATACCTTGCAACCAAGAGAGCAGAAAGAGAAGGAGTCAAGTAGGCTGCGGTCACACACAAGGCATGTGTTGGTGACACCTTTACCAGGCCTGGGTTGAGGCCTCTCATTCAAGAAGACAATTTTGGCACTGTTGATAACATAAGTCTGAACCCCAGTAATCTCCATGTATTTCTGAATTTCTGATACCCTTATGACATCATGGTATGATGATCTCCTTATCTATATCCATCATCAAGCCAAACATATACACAATTAATTCACATAGATCCAATCAATTCAATACAAGTAAAAAGATGCTATCTTTGGATGAAAATGGACCCAACAACAGTTTTGACATAAACATTTAAGTAGAAAGATACAAGAAACTTTCTTCAATTAATCTGGCACTCAAACCCAGATTTTGTAATTGTGCCAATATCTTTTCAATCAATTTAGCTGAAAATGGACCAATACCAATTTTTGACATATACATTAAGTAAAGGAAACAAGAAACTTTCTTCAATTAATCTGATTCCAAAACCCCAGATTTTGGGTTTGGGGACTTTTCCCATAAATTTCAGAACTATAATTGCAGAAGAATGACAAATGGTAATATAGAAAAAAGATCTATTTTTTCAATCAATATAGCTGAAAATGAACCAACACCAATTTTGACAAAAACATAAAATAAAAAGAAAAGTACAAGAAACTTTAAGCCTAAAAAACCCCCAGATTTTGGGTTTGTGTACCTTTCCCAAAAAAAAATCAGAACTCAAATTGGGAAAAATGAAAAGGGTAAGAAAATGATTAGTACCTGAATGGGTCTATGGTCCTTGTGAGTAGAAAGACAGAGAGAACAGAGGGGTCCATTGATACAATCCAAGCAATACATATTGCATTCACTCTTGTGGGCACTTGGGTGCTTCTTGCATTGACCAAAAAAACTTGTTTGCAGAAGTGGTCTTAGCCATGGCGGCCACTTGTTTTCATCTTCTCCTTTCACACACTAATTCATATTGAAAAAAAACAAGCCAAAATTTATCAAAAAAAAATCAGAGTCAGAGCAAAGTTACTTCAAATCAAAAAGGGAAAATCATACATTTTCAATACTACCCATGATTCCTTGCCTTGTGGGTATTGATTAATCAAACTGGTTCTTGATTATCAATATCCAAATTTGATGTATAAATACTAAGAAAAGCTTAAATCTTTGGAGAGACAAAGAAAAGGGAAGAAGATGAGGAAAAGAAAGGGGTTTTCTTTTTTTGTAGTGGTGGGTTCGGTTTGTTTTTTGGTTTGGAGTTTGGTGTATTTTATCTGTATCACCGAAAAGTCTGAGTACGAAGCTGAGTCCGAAGCTGAGATGCGTTTATTTCAAGGCACTGACGTGTGTTATTCCATCTTCCCCATTTTTAAAATTTCTTTTTCTACTTTCCGCTATTTGGAAAAAAAAAACAAAATTTAATTATTTAATTATGTGGCGTACCTGATTGGTAAGTTGGAGTTAATGGAATTGTTAACAATTTTATTAAAAATAAATAGAAGCTTCGGTGGAAAATTGTTATAAATAGAAAATATATACTGCCTTCGTTTTAAAATATAAAATTATTATTAATTTTTTAAAATTAATTTAAAATATTTTTAAATTTAAAATTGACACAATTTCATTTAAGTTTAGTCTATACAATAATAAATATTATAAATTATTTTAAAAACACTACTCATTGTAAAATTTGTTTTTTCATAATTTTTAATGTATTATTTCTATTTTAAGTTTAAATATCTTATTTTTTTCATTCAAAAGTCAATAATAATCTTATAATTAGAATAAGATAAAATATATAAATTTACTATTTATAAATTTTACAAAATATGACTTTTTTATATAATTAATGGAGTAGTTTATTTTTTGGAATAAATTACAAAAATAATAATAATAATAATTTATTATCCCCTCCTCAAGAGAATAAACAAAGTATAAATCTCATATATATTAAAAAAAATTAAAGTAAAAGAAAAATAGTAAAATAAAATTCCAAATTTTCCTTTAATGGTCCCACAAGATTCATGAGTAATTTTATTTTTAATATTAATATATCTCATTAAATGATTTTTATCTTAGAAATAAAAATAATTATACTTTTAATTATTTGTTTAAAGACGAAGAATCGAGATAATAATAAATTTGTCCTCACGTGTATAATAAACTGATCACTAAATATCAATTCCAAATATAAAACTTAACGTAGAGTATAACAATTGTGGAGCCCACAAGAGGAATCTTATGGGACCCGCTAGAGAGGGTACTTCGTATGGAGACTGCAACTGAAATGGGGAAGGGGATAATCAAAAGAAATTAATACTTTTCAGATAATTTTTTGATATTTTTATATAAAAATTATGTAAAAGCATCAATTTTTATTGAATTTTCATAGTTTGGATTATTTTTTAAAATTTATGGAATTTTTTTTCTCCTAGTTTGAAATCTATCCTTGAAAAAAGTTTGATTGACATTAATCGATAAAGACAAATATATTTAGATTTGGGTGTAGGTTTATCACGACGAAACTCTTTTTTCGTTTATTGTGTTAAAAAATTATGCAAGTCTGTATAATTTTGTTTATTTTTTTAGAAATATGTTCTCGAGTTTCGAGTTTCAATTTGGGACGGGAGAATTTATCACCTCAACTCTAATACTTTTATAATTCGATTATCTTATTAACGAGAATTTATCTTATTCTTATTACATGATTTTGTTAAAAAATGATTAATCTGGCGATCACGATTTAAAAAATAGGATATGACGATAACGATTTTAAAAATAGGACTTTGAGTAATAACCGAATTAAAAAAATGAGAGACGATGAGAGTAAAGTCTTAATTCTTAAGAGTTAAAGAGTTTAGGCCTTATTTATTATTATTATTTTAAAAATCAATTCGATTATTCGGTTAACCGAATAACAATGTTTCAATACCCGTATTCATATCTGAATATCAGAATATTAAAACGGTTATAACCGAATTAATAAAAATAATCGAATAATTAAAATAATACGATTAAAAAATTTAATTACAATTAATTATTTAATTTTATCTGTTTTTTGCTCAGGTCCGTTATAATATATTGTCGAGGGGATTAAAACTTTAGTGGAAGTGAGTTGAAACATGCACGAACCTCTCACCTTCGATGGTGGACTTGTTTCATTTGGCACTTTGGAGTTTGGACCATGCACTAATTGCTTAAATTAACTACTAAAATAGTTGGAAAAATATATCTATTTAATAAAATACAAATGATTTTGAATTTTCTGCTCATACAATAAATCATCTGGGCCGTCCAAAGTTTGGGATAAATCTCACCATCCATCTATCTAATAAAATACAATCTATCTAATTCTATCTATCTATATCTATATTCTATATATCTAATTATATCTAATAAAATACAAATAATTTTGAATTTCTCGCTCACTCAATAAATCATCTAGGACGTCTAAAGTTTGGGATAAATCCCACTATCCATCTATCTAATAAAATACAAATGATTTTGAATTTCTCGCTCACTCAATAAATCATTTGGGTCGTCCAAAATTTGGAATAAATCCCAACGTCCATATTGCCGGAGACACGGAACTGTTGCTAGTTATCTAATAAAATACAAATGATTTTGAATTTCTCGCTCACTCAATAAATCATCTGGGCCGTCCAAAGTTTGAGATAAATCCCACCGTTCATACATCTATCTAATAAAATACATCTATCTATCTAATAATCTAATAATAATTTAATAAAATACAAATGACTTTAAATTTTCCGCTCACTCAATAAATTATTTTGGTCGTTCAAAGTTTGAGATAAATCATATTGTCCATACAGTGCCGAAGACACGGGACCCAGCTATTAATTAAATATTAGTGCAGCAGAATTGGCCACTTTAGTAGACTTGGCTTGGTTGGCGTACATGAAACTTCAATGACTCCCTCGGCGACCCTTCTTTTCCTTCCTAATTTCCTCTTATTTTCTTTCCTTTTTCACATGTTTTTTTAATTCACTTTTTCCTCTTTAATTAGTAGGTCTTTTCTTTCTGCCTTTCTACAAATAACATCCCCTTCTCTCTTCCTAACAGATATTTTCACATGTAATTTTGATATTTTTATATGTTTCTTTCTCATACAAATATATAATGAGTCTCGTGAGAAGGAACCATGTCAAAATCAAAAACTCTATGTGGACATAAAAATTAGACTGGAATATATTTGAATTTCACTTATTTATATTTTGACCCCCAATAGTGGGTAAAAATACAAATAAGTGAAATTTAAATACACTCGTGTTCAATTTTCTTGTCTGCCTAAAAGAGCTCTTGTAAAAATATCAAAAAAACACATAAAAATAGTGCTTCATTTATTTTTACGTGTAATTTTAATATTTTCACATGATTCTCTCTCACATAAGTATATACAATGAATTCCACCTTCATACGAGAAGAAATCACGTACAAATATCAAAAATATATATAAAAATAGTGATCCATTTATTTTTAATAGAGAGTATAATATGATTCTTTCACCATACGTGTATTTGAGCAACTAATAATTCCTCCTTTATGAGAAAAGAAAGGATTGTACGTACTTTCACGTACTTTTCTTTTTAGTAGTACTACATTAACAAGTTTACCCTTTATATTTGAGTGTCTCCACTTTGAAGGAATATGAGTAAAAGTATAAATGATTACATAATTAACAAAAGATTAACATATAAATTTCTCTTAAGTTCTCCCTTAAAAAACATAATTAACATTAATAACTATTAGTACAAATAATTTATATGTTAATGTGTTTTGCACAAATCTTATTATTCATAAATAAGTTCAAATTTAAGATTTTTTTTTGTGACAGATAATGATTTTGAAGAGAGAATGTCATATTTACGAGCAGGGTAGTTTATGAGATTTTGGTGGTCCATAGCAAAAAATAAAACAAACCCTTTTTCAAAATATTGTCTTCATCCAAAAATAATAGTAAATAAATAAAAAGTACAAGTTGTATTCTAAAAATGCATTTTCAAAATTTAAAACATAATAATTTGGGTTTCAACACTATATTAAAATTGGTTCAGTTGAGTCCTTAAAAATTTATTAAATTTTAAAAATTATTTTTGTATACCTTTATTATTATATTTTTAATTTCACACACACACACACACACACATATATATATATATATATATATATATATATATATATATATATATATATATATATAATTGGAGTCTTCTGATCAAGTTGTATCCACTGTTACGATTTTTACGCGTATGCAGTATGAACTAGATCAAGTAGGGAGTAAATGGGATCCACTTTTTCTGTGAAGATCCTACAAATTAATGTGAATTTAATTTAATTATAAATATTATAAATAATATTATTAATTATGATATTTATTATTTTTAAAACTTATTAAGTTTGAACTTACTTTTATTTTTTTATAAAAGCTAGTATATACATAAACCAATCGTGTCTTGTCATCAGTTATAGTGATTAGTGCTTTGATTAGACTTGTTGTAGTGATTAGTGGTTTGATTAAATTTCAGAATTTTTCTCTTCAACTTAGAATCATATTCCTTAAAAATTTAAAAACTCTATCATCATGTTTAAATAGTCCAAAGATAATTAATTTTATGATTAAATAGTCCTATCCACGTGTGTTTTTTTTATAAGATTATTCACAAGATAACTTAAAATAATCTCATATTATGTTTTTTTTAAGATTAATTAAAGTATTGAATTAAAAAATATCGTTTGAATTATTATATCTTTACCAATAATAATATATTTTAAATTTATTTATACATAAAACAAAGTATATTTACTTATTATATATACCCCATCTCCCTTGTAACACCCCAGTCCCACATCGAAAGATAGGGGGAAAATCTGTCTGTATATGAGGAATTAAGTAACTACCAATAGTACCTTCAAGTCATGACCTTTTGGGAGCCTGTGGTGGGCTAGATGACCCAAGAAGATACTATTGGGCCAGTGGTTTGAGGCCTTATTTGGATGGATTTGATTCGATTCGGACTTGGGATTTGACCCAAGATTTGTTCCGGACTCAGGATTTGACCCGGGTTGTTTCATATGGTATCAAAGCCGACTCTCGAAAGCTCGGGTCGGGTTATCCGATCGGGTTGCCGGAGGTGGGGACACGAAGGCTGGTGGTATTATCCCACAATGGAGAGATGGAGGTCCGGAGGTGGGGACACGAAGCCAGCCGGTATTATCCCACAATGGCTAGAGAGGCAAAGATCTTTGGGCCGTGTGTGTGATCGGTTCTGACGGGGACGTCAGAAATTTAAGTGGGGGAGTTTGTAACACCCCAGTCCCACATCGAAAGATAGGGGGAAAAATCTGTCTGTATATGAGGAATTAAGTAACTACCAATAGTACCTTCAAGTCATGACCTTTTGGGAGCCTGTGGTGGGCTAGATGACCCAATAAGATACTATTGGGCCAGTGGTTTGAGGCCTTATTTGGATGGATTTGATTCGATTCGGACTTGGGATTTGACCCAAGATTTGTTCCGGACTCAGGATTTGACCCGGGTTGTTTCATCCCTCCCCATCCCCATCCCCAGTCTAGTTATATATGTAACATTGCAAGTTCTTTATCTACTTGCATGTTTCATCTCTCCCTCTCTAAATATTATTCCTCAAATTGTCTGTCCAATGTCAAAATTCGAATTCATTGTTTCATCGCCCGCGGAGGCGGTGCCGCCGGCGACGGGAGGAGATGATGACTTACAATTCGAATTCATTGTTTCAGAAACTTGCATCAGTTAGGATTCCGTTTTTTAAGGTTTTGATTTGTTTAATTAGTTGAAAAAAAATTGTGACAATTTTACCCTCTATTATATCTGAATTGTTTAATTAATAAACAAAATACTATCTTTTTATTACAACTCAGCTGATTAATGCCCCACCTATATAATGACGTGACAGACTCAATTTGTTGCAAATGAAAAAAAATTAATAGTTCAACCATCTAATTAACAAAATTGAAAAATAAATCACCGAAGTAAAATATGAACTAAAATTTAATGTACTAAATTATATTTAAGCCTATATTTATAAAGCCCCGGCTTTGGCTGATGTCACGTGCTTCAACTGATTTTATTATTATTTCTATTTTTTACTCTTTTATCTCTTCAACTTTAGTTATATTATTATTTTGTCCTTTTTCATATTAAATTTTTATTTTTTTTATTTACTCCTCTAAATTTTATAAAATTCATATTTTACCCTACATAATTTACACACAACGCGTGTGCGATGGTCACTATTATATATGAACATTTTGTTTCTCCTTTGTCCACCTATATATAAAGCTTTTTTAAAATAAAATAAAAAAAAGATGGTAAATAAGTTAACATGAAAAGGAAAGTAGTTGCCAAATTAGCCAATTCCAACAGTTTATGAGTTAATGTTGAACTTGAAACATACCGACTTGTATTTATTACATCACGTTGATACACGTATATTTCATGTTATATTTTTTTTATTTATTCGATTTGCTCGTAATATATTATTAAAATACTTTTTAAACCTATAATTTAATTATAACCAAAACATTATTTATAATTCTGAAAAACTTTAGAGTAGCTTATTATTTTATAATAATTTTATTTCTTATAGACGTCATTTACTAATATTGATTCTCACGAGCCTAAATTAAAATACTTACGACTATATTTTATTATTATTATTTTGTTATTTTGGAGCAATTTGAATTAGTATTTACAACATAAACGGAAGAATTATTATAATATAGCTTATAAAGAGAAATAATGAAAGTGATTTATGCATGTTTAGTATTTTAGTTCTTTTTTTTAAAGAAGGCAACACACATGTTTATTTTATAAATAACATTATTTTAATATTTTATTTATTTTATATATGATGTTAAAAAAAAGTTCGCAAATTATCGTACTATTGGTATTAGAATGATTGCAATATTTGCTTTAAAAAATTAAATAAATACAAACCACATACAATTGTCTATTATAATTAATATTATATTATTTTATGAACAATTTTAATTCTTTATAAAATTAATCATACATTTCGAGCAATTAAAGTTTATAAACATTGTCATAACAATAATAAGTTAATTTGTGAAAGTTTAAAAAATATTTCATAATCATTAAATATAAAATGAATAAGAAATTAAAATTCATGCTATTTGAAAAATAAATCCGTACTTCATTTTTTGATTTTTTGGTCATTCTATAATAAATTAAATTAAAATTAAAATTAAAAAAAACATTTTGTAATCATTATATATATAGAATAAATAAGGAATTAAAAATAATTTTTTTTAAAAATAAACCCGTTTTTCTTTTTTAACTTTTTTTCTCTTTTCTTACATACGTGCTTTTAATAAGCATTGGGAAATGTTTTTGATGTTGAAAAATTGAAATAATATTAGATAAATATTATGGAAAGCACGTTATGGTTTTCTTTAATCTACGAGGTCATTTCAAAAGCATCAACTTTTAATTTTCCTTTTTATTGAAAAATAGACTCCAATATATTAATAGACTTTATTAATAAGTTTTTACCTTTGATCTGAGAATTATTTACTTTATTTATAAGAAAATATATAACATATATAATCAAAAGCTTGGCCTCTCGATCACTTCTCTCTTTAGGAAAGCATGCAGACTAAAGATGTGAAGTCCCCAAAATAGGTATACAACATTCATTCTGAGTCGTCAAATACATGGTACAGAAATAACTACAATTTTATTAATACAACATAAAAACTGTGAGTTTAAATACAAATATTGTCATCTAGACAATATTCACACTCAAATAAGTCCTCATTACAATTATTAATACACTATTTTACAGAATATAGAGGAATTATTTATAGAGTTTCCTAAAAATTGATCATGTGTCCGACACATGTCTAGACCAAGTGTCTGACATACGTCTAGACCAGGTGTTTGACATGTGACCTCAGGAGAAATTCCAGAAATACCTTTAATTACACGAGTAATGCCTAAATCATCTTATCGTTCTATCCACTAATTTAATCCTTCAATCAATTTTCAAAATAAGTTGCCTCCGTAAGTCAATCAAACCCCTCAATCAATTCTTAATCCAATCTCTCAATCAATTCTCAACCTGAGTTGCCTCCATAAACCTATGTCTTCGAGACTCATGAAGACCTCTTTCAGGTCTTGTATTCCAAGATTTTTGCTGCTCAATTCATTTATTTTTTGTTATTTTTATTTTTTTAAACATCGTATCATTCAATCACATCATCGAAAATCTTGGAAGAGGTCGGTACGAAATTAGGGAGGTCATGCCCTTAAGAGATCGAACCCTAGGGGGTCAAAACTCTAGGTGCCCCCCCTTTGTTCATTTATTGTTTCTTTTCTTCATTAATTTTCGACTTGTTCATTTATTATACTCCCTCTGTTCTGAATTATTTGTTGTTTTAGCAAAAAAAAATTGTCCCACAATATCTGTTTTTTCAAGATTTCAATGTATTTTTTCTCCTTGTTTCCAAAATTTACCCCTTTAGTCATTACTGTCATTCAAGCCTCTCTTCTTTTTTAAGCATCTTTTTCATATTCCCACTAATAAGTATTCACGCACATAAAACAAAAAAGTCAGCACATAAGGGTATTTTAGTATTTTTATCACACATTGATATCTATGTGGAACTCTAGAACAACAAATAATTCGGGATGAAGAGAGTAATTTTTATGTTTTTTATTCATTTTTTTAGATCACATGTAAACCTCAATTTATACTTGCACTTAAAATAAGTAGTAATATTTATGACTTTCATTGATATTTAGATTTTTAACGACGCCTTATTGGCATATTTCCTCGCCAACCCCATCCCTCAACCAACCCACCCCACCCCCACCCCCACCCCACCCACCCCACCCCACCCCCCACCCCACCCCACCCCCCCTCCCACCCCTATCCCTATCCCTATCCCTATCCCTATCCCTACCCCTACCCCTACCCACACCCACACCCACACCCAATCATACAATCATGTAGGACGAACTGACGGAGTATCTGATAGGGGAATATCTCTTTGCTTTTTCCTCCACCCCTCCCCACCCCTCCCCTCCCCTCCCCTCCCCTCTATCCAAATATCCAATCATACAATCATGTTGGGCGAACTGACGGAGTATCAGATAGGGAAACCTTTTGCTTTTTTCGCCACCCATTCGTACTAGCATTATAAAAAGAGTAGTTCTACGGCGACAGGAATTGAGTGACCGGTCTAGCGACCGGCCGATTTTTTTTTTTTTTTTTTTTTTAAATGTCTCCCAAATAATTTATAAGATTTATTGGAACTGGAATTTTTACAGAAAAAAGTGTTTTTGATATCATTTGGATACACGTAAAAAATATGTCTGTACAGACATATTTTTTACGTGTATCCAAATGATATCAAAAACACTTTTTTCTGTAAAAATTCCAGTTCCAATAAATCTTATAAATTATTTGGGAGACATTTAAAAAAAAAAAAAAAAAAAATCGGCCGGTCGCTAGACCGGTCACTCAATTCCTGTCGCCCAAGACTTGTTGTTATAAAAAATAACACATTATATTAAAATTAAAAAATTAAAATAAAATAAATTTAACAATTAATAATTTTTTTATATATTATATCATTATAATAATTATACTAATTAAAATTAAATAAATTTACATTATTCAATCCAACTAAGAGCATGTTCTGAAATTACTTGATCAAATCAACTTATAATTCATTTGTTATTCATGTTTGGGAATGACTTATTTTTTATTTATAAGTTATGTTTTAAGTCAAAAAAATAAGTAAATATTTATAATTTATTCATTTTAAAACAAGTTAGTTTGACCAAATATAATCTCTATTTTATCCTTCTTCTATTTTGCTCCTTTTTTATTTATGTTCATTTTAGTAATCTTTATATTTATTTTAACTTATAATCAAACACTTTCGTAACTTGTTTTAACTTATAAGTTAAATTAATAACAAACATTTTTATTTATAAGTCATAAATTAAAATAAGTCATTTCCGAACAAGCCGGGACTACCGAATAAATAAATATTCATTCTCACTCCACCACCAAAAATCATTCTGTTTAAATTGTCACAGAGGAATAGGGAGATCTATTCGGAATTGATCAGATCAGATATGATATGGGTGTCCAAGAGATTGAAAATCAAAGGACACTTGTATTCACCTACGGAACCCTAAAACGTGGATTCCCCAATCATGTCCTCCTTCAGGAAATGTTTGCCACCTGCGACTCGGCCTTCGTCGGCGTTTACCTCACTGCTGATAAGCTACCGCTTGTCTGCGGGCCCTACAAGGTGCCGTTTCTGTTGAATTTCCCTGGGTCTGGCGATCGGGTGGTGGGCGAGCTATACGCGGTGTCGAATCGGGCGCTGGCTCGGATGGACGAACTGGAGGGCACAAACCGCTGCCACTACGAGAGGCTGCCGGTGAAGCTCCGTTCGGCCAATGGCGATGAGGAGAGAGAAGGAAAGGAGGAGGTGGCGGCGGAGGCGTATTACGGTCACCGGAATTATGCGGCGGAGATGTGGAAGAGGAATGGGGAGAAGGGGTTCAGTAATTATACGGAGAAAGAAGCGAAAGGGTATGTTCAGCGTAAAGATAGGCCTCAACAAATCTCTTTTTTGGATCAGATTCAGTTTTTTCTATCATCTTCCTAAACAAGAAAATTAATTAATTATGTAGGAGTGTGATAATTTATAAAAAAAATCACAATTATAAGCTGAATCTGTTGTATTTGTGCTTGTGTTTGTGTGATTTTTAGATTATTTTAGTGCAAGAAATTTGAAGGGGAATTTGATTTTTCTATCTGGTTTTGTTAATTTGGGAAATGTAAAATATTTGATTTATTATTCTCTGTGGTGATTTAAAGTATCAGTGTTTTGACAGATTCTCTTGTAGATTAACAGTGCTGCGTATTGCATTCTTTCAATTCACTCTCAACAACATCCGTGATGTTTACACGGATGTCTCACTTTCACCATCCTAAACTAATTTTTTTTTCAAAAGTACCCTTAACGTTACAAATTTAAGGTCAATTGTGCCCCTCCCGTTAAAAAAATTCAACTAGACATACGGACGTGTTAAGCGATTGACACGTGGCGAAAGTAAAATTTAATAATTTTTTTCTTTTCTCTTTCTTCTCTCTCTCTTCTCTTCCTTTTTTCTCTTTTTTCTCTCTCTCATTTTTTATTCCTCTGTTCTAAAATAACAAAACTGAAACAAGAATCTGAGTTAACAAAATTACTCTTTGCTTTCATTTAGTTTTTTATGTTACGAGAAGGGTTTGGGTTTGTGGGGATAAAAAATCTGAGTTAACAAAATTACTCCATGTACTCTCCCTCCTCGGCCATTGCAGTGCAGGCATACAACAACAGCAATATCCCCAACCATCGAACTGAAATGCAAACCATATTCACTGCATTACATAATTAAATAGATATTTAGCTCCACTGTTTATTCCAATAACATTCTTTGTTTCCAAAGAAAATGTATAGAAGAAAAGATAAATTAATTAATTAATAAAAACCTTTAAATATCAAAAACCTCCAAATTAGCCTAATCTAACTATTTATTATTATTTAAAAGAACACAATACTATAGGGAGGGGGGAAGTTCTGTAAAAGATTGAAACTAGATTACCAACCAACATCAGTAGGGTAATTTTTTATGTATATGAGAGAGACGAGTGCAATTCAAGAATAAAGGACTGTGAACTACTAAAATAATTCCATAAACAGAGTAGTGAGATACAAATAACCAATTAGACTTTGCACAAGAACATATTTTGAACTTCAAAAACTTTAAGAAATCCCCATTTTACCGAATCCAATTAATCTTATTTAACTTAGTTAGTACTTTAAAACAATTCTGAACAAAACTAGAACAATATTTTGTTTAAATTAACCTAATTTTCAAAGGGGTAGAAGAATTCCAAAAATTCGCATGAGTTGATCCGTGACTCGCCGGTAAAGCCCCGGTGCGCTCGACTGCATTAAATAAGTCCCCATTTGTTGTTGCGACAAGTCCTGTTTTGGCCGCCTCTTCCATCCCAAACTCTCCTCGTTTTTAGGATGGCTCGGTGTAGATTTGTAGGCCTGAAGAGGGGCTATCGATGGGAATTGTATCGGATGCGGTTATGGCAAGAGAGTTGTTGGGGTAGTCAGAGCTGGAGCTGGAGCTGGCTTCATCTTCTTCCTCTGTTCTAAAATAGAGAAAAGAGGAAGAAGAAATGTTGAGAAGAGAAGAGAGAGAAAAGAAACATAAAAGAAAAAAAGTAATTATTAAATTTTTCTTTCGCCACGTGTCAATTGCCTAGCACGTTTGTTTGTCTAGTTGGATTTTTTTTAACGGGAGGGGCACAATTGACCTTAAAATTGTAACGTTAAGGATACTTTTAAAAAAAATTAGTTTAGAGTGAAAGTGAGACATTTGTATAAACATTATGGACATTTTTGAACCTTTGCCCTTTCTTTTATTTATATTACTTTTACTATTACTATTACTGCGTTTGTATCTCTAAACTAGTGTTCGATTTAAAATTCAAATCACACCAGAAATTGTTTAGGTGCAATTTGATAAATTTAAATTTGCACATAAAATTGTTTGTGATTGGTACAGTACGATTTCATTTGGTAAGATTTTGGTTTCAAAACCGATTAAAACAATAAAATTTTATGCAATTTAACATCACTACTCTAATTTTGTAAATTTAGTTTTTTAACCAATCTAAAATAGTCACATACGCCGGAACCGTTGGTACAGTTTTAATTGGTGCAATTTGTGCTGTTTTTGGTGCTATTTCGATTCCAATTTAATTTCTTACTCGGCCCTACTCTAAAAACATCGTATTGTTTTCAATAATTTTTTTTTTTGGAGATTTGACAAGTTATTTTTCCAGAATTGCATTGATGCGTTTGTATTTCTAAAAACATTGCACCACTATTATTTGGGTATTTGTTGGTAGCGTTTGTGGATATTGCATTTCGTGTGTTTGTATCTGTAAATTAACAAAAATTATATGTGAACATGAATGTATTTGAATTTCATGTAATTGTATTTTGACTCTTAACAGTGAGTAAAAATATAAATATGTGAAGTTCAAATATACCCATGTCCAATTTTCATGTCCACCTAGAAGAGCTCATGAAATTAATTTTGGTCAATTAACCAATAAATACAGTCAGAAAGTGATCTCTCTACGTGTTATTGGTCACATGACCAACTTACCATGAAGTTAATTTTATGGTGATTGTGACGCCCCCAAAATAGGTATGCATCACCTATTCTGAGTCTCCAAATATATGGTATAGAATAAAAATACAATCGTTAATATACAACAAGAGAGCTGTGAGTTTTAATACAAATATTGTCATCTAGACAATATCCACTCTCAATTGAGTCCTCATTACATTTATTATCACACTATTTAACAGAATAGTAAGGACTACTAATGTTATCATCCGGACTGTCAATCCTTTCCCCGACTCGTCCCAGCTATATTCTCCTTTTCTGAAGAGAATAGTGAAGGAAAGGGTGAGCTCAACTAGTCCAGTAAGAAATATTATGACTAAGATAATGCAGGATAAATTATCATTAGTCTTCAACAATGTTAAAGTGATAAAATACAATAGACATCACGTTTAACTGTAGCGGAACAAGTAATCCATTAAAAGAGTCAAGTAGAGAATAAAATCTACTATCTTTTTTTATTTAAAAAAGTATTTCATCACTTTTATCGCTGAATCTCAGCTTAATAAATAATGCGCATCATCTCTGCACTACGGCCAAGGATATTCATTAGTATCACGATCACAAATTATCCATGCACTACGGGCCAAGGATATTCGTGTATTCATCAACGGTCCTGATCATGCCATAAAATAATTCATCTTTGCTCTCTTGGCCGAAGAGAATCCATAGCCACAATCATACCAAAAACTGTCCATCAATGCACTACGGGCCAATGAGGACTTTTTTCACATCATTTGTAACATTACGGTCATGATTATACCGAATAATCCCTGGTCATAATCATACCAAGTCCATCTATGCAGTACATGCCACAAATGACTTTCAACAAAATATAAACATGAGGATAATGAAAATGATATAAGAATTCAATAAAACAAGTTCAAGAATTAAATTATCCAGAAACTAATAACGTCCAAATTGTCAACATGATACTTCTTTGTAGAGTAAAATTCAAGAATGCACAGAAGAATATTTTCATAAAAAGATACTGGATGAAGCGCAAATATCAAAGATATTCCACTAATTTCATGGAGTATAGAAGTCAAAACTTTAACCAACTGAGTATAATAAAGAATGAAATAACAAAAGAAATCACCATGCATGCGGTACTTCGCATAGACATGTTATTACAACAAAATAATAAATAACGGAACCAGGTCAGGCGAAATTCGCACCGACAGGACGTTCCAACAGAATAATAAAGAATGGAATAACAACAGAAATCACCATGTATACAGTACTTCGCATAGACAGGTTATTCCAACAGAATAATAAATAACGAAACCAGGTCCGGCGTTAACGCACAGACATGATATTCCAACAGAATAATAAATACGGAACCAGGTCTGGCGTAAAATACACAGACAGGATATTCCAACAGAATAATAAAGAATATAATAACAAAAGAATTTCATCAAGTATAGGGTAGCCCGCGTATACAGGTTATTCCAACAGAATAATAAAGACCGGAATAACAGAAGTTCTCTTCATGAATATGAAAAAAATACCACTTACGAGTACAACAAATAATATCCCTTACCTTTGAAAGAAGAGTACTCCGACTGGTAGGACGAAGATATACTCAAAGAAAACTTGCACTACGCTCAAAGCTTTTTTAAACTCCAAAGAAATACGCTCAAGATTATAGAAGAAGAATTCTCTCTATACTTTCTCTCTCTAAAGTTTCAGTGAATTCGTAAGAAATAATGAAGGAATGAGCTTCTATTTATAGAAGAATGGACTGCACAGTAACTAATTCATAAACGGTCCAGATTGATTTATTTTTAATCGGACGGTCCAGATTGGTTTACAATAAAATATAATATATTCTATTTATAATCTAACAAAACGAATAACTTTTAAAAAGATTTTACTATGCAAACACTATGCATAATAAAATATAATATATTCTAATTATTGTCTAATAAAACGAATAATTTTATAAAAGTATTACTATTAACCTAATAAAACGAATAACTTTATAAAAGTATTCTATTTTTTTATAAAAAACTTTTCTGTTTTATTATATTAATAATATCAATAAAAATAAAGCTGAATGACTTATCACGTAAGCATCAATAATCAATATCGTGTGCTACTATGCAACCACGCGTATTACTGTACTTTTACTACCGAGTAGTTCAACAGTATTAACGGTAAACTTCCGCCGTTATTTTTATAAAAATATTTTTGTCGTTTTCTCAATCCGACAATAATTTCGTTGTGGGGTCCACCAATGATTGTGCCGTCGTACGAATATTCCCCGACACAAAGAATATTCCTCGATCAATCGAATATAACAACTTGCATACTTTGCAAAATTTATAAATATTACCCACAAATATAACATTATATTAAATCTACACCATAATATTCAAAAAAAAATTCGAGAAATTTAAATAATTATTCGTAAAATTTGGAATTTTACAGTGATCAATAAGTTTACTATCACATACAACCGCTCACATATATTCACATACATATTTTGATGATTCGCATGCAAAACAAGTCATATGAGCCTTCAAAATATATATATGAGCAGTTGTATGTGATAGTAAATTTATTCTATTGTAATCGGATCCAAATCCATTGCACCACTTTTGATAAGTTGTTTATCTAAATTGTTTTTGAGTTTTGACCCCGTTATTTTTTATTGGCATTTCTTAATTGGTGCTTGTTTGTTGAGATGATTATATAAAATAAACTTTTGGCTTTGGCCTTTGGAAATAGTTTATTTTTTGGAATAATCAATGTTTGACAAAATTTAGAAATCATAAGTTGAATATGCAAATATATATATATATACATTTTAGTTTTATATTTTTCCAACATTTTCATGCATGAATCCCATATCATTAAATATTAATATTGATTTCATATCACTGTAAAGCTATATTTAAATTAAAAAAATGAAATAAAGGAAGGAATGGGATGGGATGGAATAACTTTAAGCATTTCAAGTGTATGGCTGGTTATTCGTGGTGGTGGATGGTGTGATAAAATGACAAAATTATCAAATACATACATTCATTCAATAGAATACATTTCATTTAATCACCTCTCACATAAATAAAAATTAATTAAGAGAATGAAATGAATTTTCATTCTGTCGTAACGGTTTATCCACAAGAATGACCACCAAATAAATTATTTTTTATTTTATTATTTTAATTCAAATGTAACATTAATTTTTAATTTGAAACTTGAATAGTTGTGTTTGTTTGTCTTATTTGTTCACGAAACAGTAGTAGTAATACTCAACTCTCAATGAGTCCAAAGGGGGCATGCAAAAACATATTTCTATAAAATTATGAAGAGGTATAGCTGGCCTGGGGCCTAGCTATATACAATTAAAAATTATGGCTTCAGGATTGTAGCTCACCAAATTATTTTATTATTATCTTAATTAAGTAAAACATTTTAGGTGGGTTTTGGTTCCCAATAGTGTTATAATATAATGGTAATAGATTATTACGACATATTTATTTCTTATCAATATGGAGTTATAATCTATTATTGTATTACGAAAGTATTACATTAATTTAATTTAATGTGAAACAAACATCACCTAAGAATGATACAAGCTACAATGGACACAAACCCCAAAGGGAGGTACGAAGTTAAAATAAATTGATCAATTGACCAATACAGTGCTGACACGCAGAAAGAAATCACCTCCCAACCTGCATGTCAGTAAATGACCAAAGTTAATTAACCACTCCCCTTCCTTTAACCAAAACTTAGATTCTCATGGGCAACAATCAGAACTGCTATACAAGTACATATGTTTCATTATTCCTATATCTATTTCCATCCAAATTTTCAGTTGATGTTAGGGTATTCAAGACTGGCCCTATGATGTCTATCAACATGTTATGGTATATGCATATCCTCACTGCATCTACCAAGCTAATTTAGGGTTCGTTTTGTAACTGTTTCTGCTTTCGAAATTTTTATTATGCTTCTACTATTTTGAAATCAATAGCAAAAACTTGAAGTAATGCGAAAACGAATGATATCTATATCAGTCGATTATCAAATACCGATAATAAAGTGCATAAGATGACAGATCTTGCTTCCAAAACGGCAAGTTCATCCGACTCATTTGCATCCACATCAGATTGTTGTAATAATCACTGACATGGCATCGACCTTTTACATCTAGAATTACATGAGGGAAGGTATATAGAAGGTGTGAGTTGAACAAGTTAAAAAGATAGGACAACCAAACCTTATTCATCAACTAATTCGTTAGATTCCATCAATTGTTGTGACCTGTATGGCAAATAGTGATCATAAGAAGCCGAAGTAAACCAATATTAACCAAGTAACAAAGTTCTAACAAAAAAAATCCATATGAAAAATAACATTCCAGAGTAGAAACAATCGATTGGGATTTGAGAATAACAAAAACAAGCAAAGGGAGTTGTTTTTTTTTAAACAGTAATACCATTTAGGCTATTTAGCCCATGTTTAGATAAGAATCCTCATGTGCAGGTCAGCAGGTGCCTCAAGTAATTAGCTAGTAATATGGCCGAAGTAATGGATTAGCCCAAATAAAGTACAAATGTAATTATTGTTGGAAAAAAATATGATATTAATAATTATGGGAAATGAGAAGAAGGAATACATTCAGATATAAAATAACATAGTAGAGTAGCAACAATCGATTGGGATTTGAGAATAACAAAAAACAAGCAAAGGAGTTAATTTTTAAACAATAATACCATTTAGGCTATTTAGCTCATATTTAGATAAGAAACCTCATGGCCAGGTGCCTTAACTAATTAGCTAGTAAAATGAAGAAGTCGTGGATATAGCACAGACATAGTGCTAATGTAATGATTGTTGGAAGAAAGAAGATACTAATTATGAGAAATGAGAATAGAATAAGGAATACAGTCTATAGAATAGAATAAATAAACCTAGTATTATGTTAACAAACAACAATGCAAAAATCTTGATTACGGGATTGAATGCCAAATTGTCACTGATATAAAAAGTTGAGAATTCCTAGTGTAATCTTAATAGTAGAACTTTAGAAGCCCGTGACACTGTTCGTTTTGTGATGGCTCAAGGGTGTACTTGAAAAGCAATTTAGCAATTAACTAGCACCAAATTGAAAGCAAAATGATACTGGCGAATACAAGAACATCAATAAAAACCATTAAGGATGTACTTGAAAAGAAATTTAGCAATTAACTAGCACCAACTAGAAGAAAGCAATATGTTACTGGTGAATACAAGATACATTAGTAAAATCACTGTTTGTACTATGATAGCTGAAGGATGTACTTGAAACTAAATTCAGCAATTAACTAGCACCAACTAGAAGAAAGCAATACGATATATATCAGTAAAACAGCCAACATGCTACAATCTAAATTGTCTGCGAAATCCAATAAACCAATGAAGGCCGTGAAGCTATTTCAGATATCCATCAGGACGGGGGGGGGGGGGGGGGGGGGGGCTATCCTTCATTAAGGACTTTTACTTGAGTTTTCAAATTATGGTGGACCTCTTTTGCCCACTTTGTTGTTTCTCTCTTCTCACAAATAAAATTCTTATTTTATCCAAAATAAAAAAATTAATCAGAAAGGCGACGTGACTAGATGCAGCATATACCTACTTGCTCCAGTTAATAATACCCAAACCCAGAAAGCCCACCAAATTTAGAATCTCGATGGACATGCTTTTACCTCACAAAGAAAAAATAAATAAGAAAAATCCATACAGCGAAATCAAGAATAATTTCAATATAATTAAAATTATAATCCTTCTCTTTGAGAGAAAACTTTAGGCAACACTCCCTCCAAATTCCAAAAAGTACCCATCCCAGCTAATCTTCAGACACCAAGTTTCATTTTAATATCCTATAGGATAGTTATGTATTGAACACGAAGAGTATATAGAAACAAGTAGGCAATACTTCTCCTAATACATTATCACATCCCATATTATTGACAGACTGCAAATTCAGTTTATTTCTTAAGAATTTTTCCAATTACATATCCCCATCCGGATGAATTCATAGAGGTTTTGAAACAACCTAAGAGCATTGTCATGTTTTTTCAAGAATAGAATGTACATTTTGCCACTTATGGATGTTTCGAAGATCAATTTGACCTATCTCCAGCAAATTCATAAACATCTTATAAGTTGACAAGCATCTTAAATCTTTAAAAGTATAGTACAAGATAATGTTTCCTAACACAAAACGAAATCACAAAGAAATAACAGTCTGCAATACAAGGTAGGAAAATAAAATTAAAGCAATAGTTGTTTGCCAGTGTTCAGAACGTAATTCTCAATGTGAATAATTTACCAAAACATTCCACTGAAAACTTACCAAATTGATGTGTGACTAATACCGAGTCCATTACAGGTAAGGATCATCCCTTTAAATCTAGTTAGATATTCCTGTGTTGCAGCAGCAAATTATCTCAAAATGTTAACCCAAGAATCATCGTATTAAACTTTATCGAGGTGACCAAAACCAAGTTAAGCATGATCACATATTTATAGTTCTCACCGGTAAAGTATACTTCTCGACTTCATGATTTCCACTTATGTCATAGTCAAACCGCTTAACAGGATCAATTAACACTGCAAAGGAGTTGGACATCATCTAGCAATAACTTCTAAATTACAAAATATACTTGAAAAGTTTCAAGTAAACATGTCATAAATAGTTGGAATGACTTCGTTCCAATCGACCTTTATATGCTATACCATGATTTTGAAAACAAAGGTATGCGAATGAGAGTATATTGGGTTTTCCAGTCAAGAAGTACCATTGCCAGGAAACCAAACAAAAGTATGAGAATGAGAGTATATTGGTTTTCCAGTCGAGAGGTACCATTGCCAGGAAACCAAACTGACAGGTCCTGCTCCAAATCATTCAAATAAGAATACCTGTGTAAGCCTCATTGATCTCTTGAAATTTAGCCGTGACAGCATTATCACCTTTGTGTTTGTCAGGATGCCACTTCTTCACATGTTCATAGAATGTTAACAGATGTAAATTTCATTCTAATAGCGGCTTGCAGTTACAATGAATATATATATATATATATATATATATATATATATATATATATATATATATATATATATATATATATATATATATATACAGAAGAAGAAATGTAACAACAATAAGATACACAAATAATGAGGAAATGGGTAACTGACTAGTGCAAGTCTTCGGTAACTTAATCTGATGTTCTCCTCTGTTGCATCGTAATCTACTTCCAGAACTTTGTAATAATCCTTGAAGTAAGATAAAACAATCAAGTCAGATATTCATCACGGTAGACCAAATAATAAAAGAAAACTAAAAAATTCAACAGAATCTTAAAGATTGTAACTGAACTCAACCTCTACAACCAATTGGGTATTACCTATTAAAATTTTAAAAAAGAATAAATGACCACAAAGGTATTAAGTTCCCAGCGATATTTTATGACAACAATCTACCAAACAACAATAACAAAACTGATAGACCGTAACATAGTTACAACTGACAATGGTCTCCAAAAATGATAAAAGGAGTATAAAATAATGACAAGAAAACTGAAAAATTCTAGCAGACACCATAGAAAGAGTCTCAAACACAAGTGATAGGTCATAGTAATAGGCTTTCTACTGTTTAGGCTCATTTATAAGAATATTTCTTCTTCAATGACAATTCAGTTCATCTATGTGAGAATCTATAATAAAAGGGGAAAGGAACTCATACAAGCAATTCTTTCAAAACAAATTTGTGTTGAAAAATTAAAAAAAAAATCATGTTTCAGGGGAAAAATTGTGCAAAACTATAGACATTAAAAAGTAACCCAGTTCAACACAATGCACTATATACTTTGGATAAATTCATTTTTAGTTGAAATGCGGTTATACACTATTTCTTGAAATAAATAAATAAATAAATAACCTAGAAGCATAGAGTAACAAATCAAGCAAGTTAAATGCACAAAAACAATAAAGAAGCAGAAATAACATAGACCCAAATCAATCTTCCAATTGAAACAGATATAAAAAGGGGAAATTGTAAATACTAGTATAAAATTCGAGCTAATTAGTAGAGTAATACCTTGTAGGTGGGTTTATCATTTTCTTCCATACGCTAATCGAGCTATCCAAGTAGTATTTAACAAAACCACCACCAGGAACAACATTCATTTGAAAATGCAGAGACAGAAGGGGAAAGAAATGGAACCGGTTCCAGAAAAATATCTTTGATTTGCAATAGAATATCAAGCAGTCAAAAAATATATAAAACAATAATAAAAATAGAAGCAAAGAAAAACCCAGATTTAATGGAGTCTAAGGATTTCTGATCGTAATTTAACGGGGTTCAGATTTTTCACAGAGAGGGGCTGAAACAATTGATTGGATTTTGTTTGATTACCCTTCTTCCTTGTCTTTTTCTTGGATTATTATTTTTGGTGACTTTTCTTTATTTCTTTAAACTATTTAATTTATTGTTGGGAATTATTATTTTCAAATAAATTTTGATTTTTTTAATGACGTTTTGTTTTACATATTTAAGTTACATTGTGAAATTATTATTTTCCTAATTTGTTTTATGGGAATGATTCACCCATTTGAAATGGCTAAAAAACATTCATTGGATTAACATCTATACTCTAATAATTATTATGTGATTTATTAAATATGCATGTGCTTATTTAGAGGAAAATTATTCATTAGACAATACCAAAATATGTATTTTGTATAATATTTTTATATTATCACAAGTGACATAATAATTCATAGTCCAAGTTTAATAGCAAAATAAAATTTACAAATAAATATAGTGTTTGACTGACTGAAAATATGAATGACAAGAGGATAGGGTGGAGTAGATATGTGTCGATTCGGTTATTATAAAATTAACTCCATGATAAGTTAATCAATTGATCAATACAATGTTGACACGTAGAGAAAGATATTACCTCCCAGCCTGCGTGTCAACACTGACCAAAATTAACTTCATGCTAATCATTTCCGTCCATCCTCATCCCTGCTCTCATAAATATTTCTTATACCCCTTACATTTAACAATCATCCTCATGCACATAAAAGAATTTATCTAATAAAATACAACTGATTTTGAATTTCTTGCTCACTCTAATAAATTATCTGGGCCGTCCAAAATTTGAAATAAATTCTACCGTCCATGTAGTGCCGGAGGTACAGAACACAACTAGTTATTATATATAACACGTTGCTTCTTAGTCATTATAAGATAAAAATAAATAATATACATAGGGAAAATGATATTTATTTTTACAAACATGTTTAACATTTCTATCAAATTTCATCTCATATAAAGGTACAATTCACACTATTATTAAAATACACGCAAAAATAGTGCCCCAAATACATTGGTTAAAATACTACTGATCGCGTCAAGTTACTATAAGGCTCATTTAGAGTTTTGAAGACAATTGGCAAAACCCAATGTCCAAATATGATGCTGGGCAGATATTGAGAATGAAATAGGCCCACAAAGATCCATTGTCTAACTAAGCCCATCAGAAATTCATTATATAAACTTTGGGCAAAGGTGCAAAAAGTCCCTGTTGTTTACACGGATGTCCCACTTCCACCCTAAATTAATTTGTTTTCCAAAAGTACCCTTAACGTTATATTTTTTGGGTCAATTGTGCTCCTCCCGTTAAAAAAATCCACCTAGACAAACAGACATGCTAGGCGATTGACACGTGGCAAAAATAAAATTTTTTATTCTCTTCTCTCTTCCTTTATTCTCCCTCTTTTCTCTCTCTCTCTCTCCTTTCTTCTTTCTCTATTCTAAATTAACAAAACTAAAATCACCAATTGAAATCACCAATCTCCAGCACCAGCATACTCTTAGTAGCAACAAACAGTCATCGAACCACCATGAACGCCGGTAAAGATAAACAAACCAGTATAGATCCAAACAACATAAACAGTTACTCACACCTAGACCAAACACTATCAATTAGATCCAAAGGGTGGGCCAATTAACAGGATGGGAATGTAAGAGATAATAAATAGTTCACAACATAAACATCACAAAATTCAGCCAATTAAACTAAACAAAATCGGCAGTTACCCAGAAAAACAAATGCCAGAAGATTCCAACCCGATCGGCAAAACAGATCTGGGTACTATCAACGAACAGAGCAGTAAAAGACCCGCTAAACAATAAAAGACCCGACATCACACGCATCGAAGCCAACCCATCCTTCCCAAAATAAAATTTTGGTGCCTCGTTCCTGTGCTCCCTCGTCAATTTTTGTAGAACACTAGATAAAAACATCTCAATCACTACCCCTCATCTTCTCCGCGATCAGTATGTGGATAAAAATATAATTGCATCAAACATTCCTTCAATTCCTTAATTTTGTTTCAAGAATCATGTCATTCCTAATGGATAGGCATTCCAAAACAAGACAAAATGAATAAAATTCCAAATTACAAGTTTCTACTCTGTAAAAAAAAGTCACGAACGGAGTCCCCTTTAGCTGAAGCAACAGTTGAGAGGACTTCAGTCTCTTCCATGGCTATAACCACTGCACCATTAGCGAAGCGAGCATACTTCCCTGTTTCAAATGTAATTTTTTGTGACCCGATTTTGAATTCTTCTTTTGAATGTTTCGAGAAGCTTCGTTCCGGCCACAGGGATCTCGGATTCGGCCAGTGACGGCGACGACGCGAAGCCCAGACGACCGCTGCAAATGGTACGAAAGGCGAATCTCCTCCATGTGAGAATGTAAGGAAGGGATGAGATCAGAGGGTTTGTTAATTTAGAACAGAGGACGAAAAAAGGAAAGAGAGAGAAAAGAGGGAGAAGATAGGAAGAGAAAAGAGAGAGAAGAGAATAAAAAATTTTATTTTTGCCACGTGTCAATTGCCTAGCATGTCCGTTTGTCTAGCTGGATTTTTTAACGGGAGAGGCACAATTGACCCAAAAAATGTAACGTTAAGGGTATTTTTGGAAAATAAATTAATTTAGGGTGGAAGTGGGACATCCGTGTAAATATCAGGGATTTTTTTGCACCTTTGCCCTATAAACTTTATTGGGTCCTTAACACTAATATACAACAATTAGAAAGTAATTACAAAAATAAAACACACACAACATAATTACAAAAATAACGCAATTCATATTAATAAGGAAACCTAAAATTAAGGAGAAATATCTGCCACAACTAATCATTCAAATTCAAATATCTGGGATCTAACCACAAAAACAAATTCAAATTTAAATATTCAAATTCAAATTTCATAGGAAAGACTGCACAAATTTTGTACTTTGCAGGAGGTGGCGGATGCAATTTTCAGAGGAGGTGGAAGCTTTGGAGGAGGTGACAGCTTCGGAGGAGGTGGTAATGGTGGCTTCAGAGGCGGCGATGATGGCTATAGAGGAGGTAACAACGGTGGCGGTGGCGGTGGCGGTGGCGGTGGCGGCGGCGGCGGAGATGGCGGTGGTGGCTCAAGTGGTGGTTATAGAGACGGTGGAGGTGGAGGCTGGGGCGGTAGTGGCTGAAGCAACCATTTTCTGATAGTAAAAGGAAATTCTCAAGATACTGCAGAGGAGAAGATCATTAGTAATGTCATGGTAACCAAACTTTTATAACAAGGTAATCAAACTTTTATACTAAGGTAACCAAACTTTTATACCAAGGTAATTACCAAGGTAACCAAACTTTTATACTGAGGTAACCAAACTTTTATATTAAGGTAACTAAACTTTTATACCAAGTTAACCAAAACTTTTATACTAAGGTAACCAAACTTTTATACTAAGGTAACCAAACTTTTATACTGAGGTAACCAAACATTCATACCAAGGTTACCTTGGTATGAAGGTTTGGTTACCTTGGTGTGAAGGTTTGGTTACCAACTGCACTATAAAAAAATTGATGGTGTAGAGGTGGATTGGTTACCTTGGTATTAAAGTTTGGTTACCTTAGTATAAAAGTTTGGTTACTTTGGTATAAAACTTTGGTTACCAAACTTTTATACTGAGGTAACCAAACTTTTATACTAAGATAAACACCAATCAACACCAATCAACAAAAAAAGTGATCATAAATTCATAATCAAACGCACATTTTGCATAAAATTAAGATCATAAACCCCAAATGAAAGAAATTAAAGAGAAAACCTTAAAAATTAGTGCTCGAGAGAGAGAGAGGTAAAATAGAAGTACTTACAAAAACAGAGTACAAAGAAATATGAAGAACAATTGAAAGAATGAAAGAGATAGAAAAAATGGCAGAATAGAAGAAAATGGCAGAAATGGCGTCTTCATCTTTTGAAGAAAAAATGGCAGAATAGAAGAAAATGACAAAATGGCGTCTTCATCTTCTCTCTTCAATGGCGTCTTCATCTTCTCTCTTCACTCTTCAGCTTTTGTCTTTAAATATAAAAATGGAAGAATAGAAGTGCAGTGGCGTACAGAAAATGAAAGTAGGAGGAGATGAGAGAGAAAATGACAGAAAAAATAAAATGACAGAATAAGAGGAGATGAGAGAGAAAATGTCACCTACCAAAACTAATCCCTTAAATTAAGGAATCTTTATTATACTAATATTGTCATGTAAGTCATTACATATTAATCCCTTAATTTAAGGACCTTTAATTATGTTAAGATTAAAAATAAAAACAAAAAAATGTAATACTTTTATAATTATTTTATAGGTGTATGATTTTTGTAATTATTTCTAAAAATGTATATTATATGTAATTTACCCAACTTTATAATTAATACAAACTTCGCTCCCTATCTACTTTAAGACCCATTGCCCAACTAAGCCCATCAGTTGGCGGGTTAGGCGGTCTACTGATCAGGCCTTTGCAGAAGTGGGCTGAATAGGTTAAATTTAAAAATATCCAATTTTTTTAGTGTGCTTCCCATGTTAGCCATTAAGTTTAATAAAATCCTGTTATATATTGCAAAAAATTTCAGCTCAATTATGATAGTAACGTATGTGAATATACGGGATAGATAGAAATTAAAAAGAGTCTCGTTTTAATTTATTATATCTTATCGTATATACTTTTACGTTGGTTACAGTCTAACTTCGTCAAATATTTGTTGATATATATATATATATATATATATATATATATAGGGAAATGATCCGTGGACAACGTTAGCTATTGTCCCTATTTCAACTAACGCTCATCCAGCCGTCCAAAATTGGAGTTAGTGGCTGAGATGAGCGCCCAGCCGCTAGAGGGAGTAGCGGCCAGCAAATTTCTTTTTTGCTGGCCGCTACTCCCTCTAGCGGCCAGTCAAAACAGAAATTTGCTGGCCGCTACTCCCTCTAGCGGCCAGTCAAAATGACTGGCCGCTAGAGGGAGTAGCGGCCAGCAAAAAAAGAAATTTGGCTTAATTACTGATTATCCTAATTATTCTCCTAAAATAAAATAAAATAATAAATAATTATAAGGATAATTATAAGAATAATCAATAATTATCTTTATACTTATCCTTATTCCTTATAATTATAAGGATAATTATAAGAATAATTATAAGGAAAATTATAAAGATAAGTATAAAGTTAATTATCCTTATAATTATTCTTATAATTATCCTTATAATTATCCTTATAATTATAAGGAATAAGGATAAGTATAAAGATAATTATTGATTATTCTTATAATTATCCTTATAATTATTTATTATTTTATTTTATTTTAGGAGAATAATTAGGATAATCAGTAATTAAGCCAAATTTCTTTTTTTGCTGGCCGCTACTCCCTCTAGCGGCCAGTCATTTTGACTGGCCGCTAGAGGGAGTAGCGGCCAGCAAATTTCTGTTTTGACTGGCCGCTAGAGGGAGTAGCGGCCAGCAAAAAAGAAATTTGCTGGCCGCTACTCCCTCTAGCGGCTGGGCGCTCATCTCAGCCACTAACTCCAATTTTGGACGGCTGGATGAGCGTTAGTTGAAATAGGGACAATAGCTAACGTTGTCCACGGATCATTTCCCATATATATATATATATATATATATATATATATATATATATATATATATTTCCTTATTAGTAATACAAACAAGTTTCTTGTATAATTATTGAAAGAATATAATAAAAATTTTATTTAATATAAAAGATATATTAAAACTTAAAAAAATTAATTAAAAGAAATAAAATTATAATATAACCAAATTCGGTTACCAACCGAAAAATAATTTTGTGACACACTCTTCCATTATATGAATTCGGTTATCATGAAATTAATTTCATAATAAATTAGTTAATTGATTAATATAATGTTAACACGCAGAAAGATCCTTCCGATTTATATGTCGATATTATATTGATATTGTACTAATTAATTAAACAAAATTAATTTTTATGGTTGGACCAAACTCTCACGTCCCCACAAACATGTCAAGAGTCATTTAGACATTTACTCATTTATTAATGCGATGATGGCTGCCTGCCTTTCTTTATTTAATACTGACAAGCAGTCACCATACTCTTAAATACTTATACATTACTCTCCCCTATTTTGAATGAGAGCGGATTCTATGTGTTCAATTTTTTCGTTTCCTTATGTTCTTTCTTTTAAATTTTAATCTCTTATTTAATATTTATTAATTTTAAAATTAAATAAAAATATATGTGTCAAAATTTAAATAGAGAGACACAAAGAGAACAGAGAATTTGGAGACAGAGAATCTGCTCTCATTTTGAATTCGCCCACACGGTTGACGGCACACACCTACTCATATTTAGTTTTTTTTTTCAAAAATAAAATAAAATAGAAGTCTTTAAAAATAAGTAAATTTTATATAATTTTGTGATTTAAAAATGAAAATTTTGAAATCCTTGAAAAACATGCTTATATTATAAAATTATGTTCCATTACTTTAAAATAAATACAAAAATTTGTAAAATTTCATATTTTCCATTTGAATTTCGTTTTAAAAAAAATATAAAACCAGCCATATGACAAAAAATAATTCATAGAACGGCTGAAATTCACCGGAGAATTAATTTAATTTTTAATTTTGAGTTTTGTTATGTATTATTAAAATTTTATAATATTTTAGTTTCACATTCGAACATGTGGTATATTTAAATGTGTATTTAAAGACTTAAATTGTTATTTTTTTTAATTATTATTGCGGAAAACTGCTATTTTTAATACTTTTAATAATGACATTTTTGATGAACTTGTGGTCAAGTAGGGTAATTCATCTGAACAGGAAAATTACCAATTCTTTGTTTATGTTTGCACAACGAAGAGTGAGAAAGATAAATGTCAACCACTTTTAGTAGAAAAAACTCATCAACTTACCATCACTTAAAATCAATCAATAAATTATATAACTGTTTTGATAAATGTTTATTTAAAATTGAACGGTTAAATAGTTGAATCGGTCAGTTATTAAGTGTATTTATTTTAGGAAAAAAAATCGTCTGAATGGCTGAATCGGTCACATAATTGAGCTGAATGGCTAAGTCAGATTTTTTTGACTGAATGAGCAGCTGAATAAAGTAAAAATAAAATAAAAATTATATAAAAAATATTAACTATTATATTAAGTAATATTAAATAAATTTATAATAACTTTGAATTTTTTTAAAGGGGTAAAATAATAAAATTTTGTTATTCTGATATTTTAGACATGTTAATTATCAAACAATTTTTTTCATCCAGATTCAGATTCATTCAGTTTTTATCAAACACCTCATAAGAATGGGAGAGGGAATATAGAATCACCGAATGTTATTTATAAATATGAGGAGTTGACAATATTTGTAGATTTTGTGATTTTTCATGATCAATTTTTTATTCAACAATTCTACTATCACATAAAAAAGGGTCACATAATATTTACATATAGACATGTATATTGTGGGCACTACCTAACATGTGGGGTCCACAAATATGCATGTGTGTGTATGTGAGTATTGTAAGACCCCAACTTATTATTAATAAAATTTAATTTTCTCTATTTATTATTTTGAAATAGTAAGGGTTGATTTAATTAATGTGGATAATTATGGATAAAATACACAAATATTTCAAAATAAGCAAGTGGTTATAAAATATTCATTGTTGTCGTGGAATATTCGTATGGTCGTGGAATATTCGTACTGTCGGGGAATATTCGTACGACGGCGCAGCCATGTATGGGCCCCAAAACGGAAAGCGATTGGATGAAGAAAACGACAAATATAAGTTGTTTAAAAATAACGGCGTAGTTGTTACCGTTAATACTGTTAAAATACTCGGTGGTTAACACACAGTAGCACACGGTATTGTACCAATTATTGATTCTTACGTAAAAAGGCACTACTCAATAATGGTTACAGTAATTACTGTTCAATATTTTATTTTATTGATTTAATAATTGCTGCGTTGATATTTTATATTGCTGTTGTTTCAATAATTGTCATTACACAGTATTTTCATTATCGAAACAATAATTCATATTATCTGAATAATATTATTAGATAATATTATTGGCAATGTCTAAAAAGTTCTGTCTAAGGAGAGGTTTGGTCACCTAATTGCCCCCCAGTAAGGAGAAATTCTTATTGGAAAGCCCCCTCTTTCCTGGAAATTGTCTGGTTGTCAATATTGTGATTCTGTAATATTATTTGTGAATAATTAATTATTGATTCATATGATGAGGAAAATATTGATTTTATGTGGATATAGATGGAAAAAATTTTAATGTGACAATTGTTGAAAATTGAAAATTTATCTTTTTCTGATAAAATAATTTATTTAAATATATTATTATACTTTAATAATATAATAATGATGATATTTTTACGATTAATATGGGATATATGAGTATATATGGAGGAAGAGTATTTTTGTTACCAAAAATATTTAAAGCATGTTTTATGTGTCGGTGGACCCCATTTCTAGACTGAAATTTTATTATAGCTTGTAAAATCGCGCGTTTGTGGAATTCGGTCAATTTCTATTTAGAATTTGGAAAAACTTTCTTCTGTAAAGTTGTAGAGAATTGAATTTCCTAATAAAAGTCGCGAGTTTTGAATTTTTTGATAAAATGGCTATTTATTGTGAATTATTGAAGTTCCGAAACTCCGAAATAATTGATTTTTGGAAGTTTAAATTATTTTAAATTAGAAAAACGTTTTTTCTTACTTTTTCTAGAAGGTGGCATGTGCTTATTGAGCTGAAATCAGATTTCAAGAGTGGCGTAAGAATTTTGATATATACATTTATATTTTATTAAATTTTCTGCTTTTATGTTCTAAGCATTCTCCTATAAATAGGGTGCTTAGGTTAGAATTGAAAATTACACCAGAAACTGAAGTTTTCTCTCTATATTATCGAGCGTATTTTTGTGAGAATTTTGAGTATATTTTGAGTATTGCTATACGGTGCAAGTTCAAGTCATAGCCTATATTCGGTGTTTCTGCTAGAAGTACTGATCTTTCGAGGTAAGTGATATTATTTTTTTAAAATGATATTATTTCTTCTAATATCATTATGCCGAAGTATTTATCTGAACTTTTAATCAAATTTGGAACTTTTTATGTCAGAGTTACTATTCACGTATACGGCACTATTCACGTATACGACACTATTTACGAATACGGCACTATTCATCGAAAAATAAAAATTTTTCTTTTCGTCTAAAATATCTATTGTGGATAGTAGCTTTGATTGTATCCATGTTTTGATCATTCTTGAATTTTACACCACTATGATTATTTTTGAGGTATTTTGGACATGGATAAAACAAAGTACGAATCCTTAATCCTTAATCCTTGTCATTTTGTTTAACTGGATTCGTTTCTTTAAAAATATTTTTTATCATCCTCAGTCCTAAATGATGATATAATTGAATATCTTTGACCTGTAGTGCAAAGATGAATGATTTCTGATGAATATCTTTGGCCCGTAGTGCAAAGATGAACAGGTGTTTATGAACATGACCAACTGATGAATATCTTTGGCCTGTAGTGCAAAGATGAATATTTGATTTCAGATATATATTGATTGATGTTACAAGGATAAAAGATAGACGATGAACTTTTAAATTCATACATAGAAGATAGTAGTTTGCATTCTTTACTTAACTCTTCTAATGAATTATTATTTCCGCTGTGAATATCAATTTAAAACTTGTTGTCTATTGTATTCTATTATATTTTTTCCTGTTGAAGACTAACGATAATTTGTTGTATATTATCTTAGTCATAATATTCTTTACTGGGCTAGTTGAGCTCACCCTTTTTCCTTTTTGTTCCATTTTTCTTCTCAGGAGGCGAGAATATAGCGAGTACGAGTCGGGGTATGGAATGAAGGTTCTAGATAGAGTTGTTTAGTAGTCCTCACTATTTTTGTAAAATAATATATCAATAAATGTGATAAGGATTTATTTGAGTATAGATATTGTCTAGAAGATAATATTTGTATTCAAACTCACAATTTTACTTTTGTAATAATAAAGTTGTAGTTGTTTCTGTACCATATATTGACAACTCAGAATGGGTGATGTATACCTATTTTGGGGGTGTCACGAGTATTATGTGACCTTTTTTATGGGATAGTAACATTTTTTTTTTCTATTTGGGCTTAAAGTGACAACTTGAACAGGTGGTGATTGGTGTGTTTCATTAATTTTTTTTTGGCCTTTTAATTTTAGTTTTAATGCTCCACCCTCCGAATGGGGATGATGATTTGACTCTGACTAGGAATGGGGGAATTCGGTTAGCATGAAGTTATTTTTTTGATAAGTTGGTCAATTGACCAATAGAATACTGACCAATTGACCAACGTATCCCAAGATGAACTTTATACTAACCACCTCTGAAATAGAGAGGGGTTATTTATAAAGACGAGGAGTTGGCAATATTTGTAGATTTGGTGAGTTTTAGGGATCAATTTCTTATTTGGGCTTAGAGTGGCAGCTTGGACTGGTGGTGATTGGTAGTGTTTCATTAATTTTTTTTGGCCTTTTAATTTTAGTTTTAATGTTATTGGCAAAATAAAAATAATTATTTAGTTGGAACTGTAATCAGTTTTGTAAGACCCCAACTAATTATAAATAAAATTAAGTTTCCTCTATTTATTATTTTGAAATAGTAAGGGTTGATTTGATTAATGTGGTTAATTATGGGTAAAATGCGCAAATATTTTAAATATGCAAGTGGTTATAAAATATTTATTTTTATCGGAGAATATTCGTCGAATATTTTTACTGTCGGAGAATATTCATACGACGACGCAGCCTTGTGTTGGCCCCATAACGGAAAGCGATTGGATGAAGAAAACGACAAGAATAATTTATTCATAAATAACGGCGTAGTTGTTACCGTTAATACTGTTGAAATACCTGGTGGTTAAAACACAGTAGCACACGGTATTGTACCAATTATTGAATCTTACGTAGGAAATCATTACTCAATAATTGTTACAGTAATTACTGTTCAATATTTTATTTTATTGATTTAATAATTGCTACGTTGATATTTTATATTATTGTTGTTTCAATAATTATCACTACACAGTATTTTCATTATCAGATCAATAATTCATATTATTTGAATAATATTATTAGATAACATTATTGGCAATGTCTAGAAAGTTCTATCTAAGGAGATGTTTGGTCACCTAATTGCGCGCTAGTAAGGAGAAATCCTTATTGGAAAGCCTCCTCTTTCCTGAGAACTGCCTGGTTGTCAGTATTGTGATTCTGTAATATTATTTGTGAATAATTAATTATTGATTTATATGATAAGGAAAATATTTATTTTATGTGGATATAGATGGAGAAAATTTTTAATGTGACAATTGTTGAAAAATTATTATTTTATCTTTTCTGATAAATAATTTATTTAAATATATTATTATATTTTAATAATATAATAATAGTGATATTTTTACAATGAATGTGGGATATATGAGTATATGAGGAGGAGGAGTATTTTTGTTATAATTAATGTTTAAAACATGTTAAACATGTCGGTGGACCCCATTTCTTGACTGAAATTGGTTTACAGCCCGTAAAATCGCCCATTTGTGGATTTCGGTCAACTTCTGCTTGGAATTTAGAAAAACTTAAACTTACAAAGTCGTAGAGAATGGAATTTCCTATGGAAAGGATATGTGGTTCAAATTTTTCTGATAAAAGAGCTATTTATTATGAATTATTAAAGTTTTATAGTTCCGAAATAATTGATTTTTGGATGTTTTAATTGTTTTAATTATGAAAAACGTTTTTCTTACTTTTTGGGAGGTGGGCTACATGTGTGGCTGATGTTTGAATAAGAAAAGTGTGCGTATGAAGTTTTGGAAAAATAATATTAATATTATATTAAATTTTTTGCTTTGGTGTTCTAAGTATTTTCTTATAAATAGGGTGCTTAGGTTAGAATTGAAAATCACATAAGAAACTAAAATTTTCTCTCCCTTTCTCTCTCTATATTATCGAGCGTATTTTTGTGAGTATTTTGATACTTTGAGTGTTGTTATACGGTGCAAGTTTTCTTCAACACTATATCTGGTATTCCAGCTAAAGGTACAGTCTTTTCAAGGTAAGGGATATTATTTTTTAAAAAAATAATATTATTTCTTCTAATATCATTATGCCAGAATATTGGTAAGATTTTTCTTGTGAAATTCTTGTCTTTTAGTGTCGGGGTTACTATTCACGTATACGACACTATTCAAGAATACGGCACTATTTACAGAAAAATTAAATTTTTCGTTTTTTGTCCAAAATATCTATTATGGATACTTCTTTAATTATATCTATGTTTTGATCATTCTTGAATTTTACTTCATTATGATTATTTATGAAGTATTTTTGAACTCGGTTTGTTTAAAGTACGAATCCTTAATATTTGTTCTTTTTGTTTCACTGGATTCGTTTTCTCTAAAATATTTTTCATCATCCTCAGTCCTAAATGATGGTATTACTGAATATCTTTGGTCTGTAATGCAAAGATGGTTGATTTTATTATGAATATCTTTGGCCCATAGTGCAAAGATGTACATGTGTTGAGATGAACATGACCGACTGATGAATATCTTTGGCCTGTAGTGCAAAGATGAATATTTAATTTAAGATGAATATTGATTGATGTTACAGGGATAAAATAATGATGATGGACTTCTAAATTCATAGATTATAGTAGATTTCATTCTCTATGTAACTCTTCTATGATATATTATTTCCGCTGCGAATATTGATCTGAAACTTGTTGTATATTGTATTTTATCATATTTTTTCCTGTTGAAGACTAATGATAATTTGTTCTATATTATCTTAGTCATAATATTCTTTACTGGGCTAGTTGAGCTCACCCTTTTTCTTTTTGTTCCATTTTTCTTCTCAGGAGGCGAGAATGTAGGGAGTTCTAGTCGGGGTGTGAAATGATGGTTCTAGAAAGTTATTTTAGTAGTCTTCACTATTTTTGTAAATTAATGTACCAATAATTGTAAAGAGGACTTATTTTGGTGTGAATATTGTCTAGACGACAATATTTGTATTTAAACTCACAGTTTTCATGTTGTATTAATAAGTTGTAGTTGTTTCTGTACCATATTATTGACGACTCAAAATTGGTGATATATACCTATTTTTTACCCGTGATCACCTCGTTTGGGTTCCTCGCATTTTGACCAGTCACGACAAACGCTCTTCCAGGAACCGTTGACTTTGACTTTTTTGGGACAGCCTTTTGAGTCACCATCCCCGCTGAACTTGGTTTCGCTACCGTACAATCTCGAGAGATATGTCCTTCATTTCCACAATTATAAGATACCTTAAACTGTTGTGGGCAATTTGGGCTAATATCTCCCTCTTTTCAACATTTATAGCATACGACCGGTGGTCGTTCTCCTCCCTTAGAACCAGTTGCTGCTGGTGTTGACGTCTTCACATGATTATTGTTGAATCTCTTCTTTTTAAAATCTCATCCCGACTCACTTCTTCTATTCTCATGGCCATGATTACCACTAGAGTGGTTACCGCCTTTGTCCGTATTATATATTAATATTTTATTAAATATTGATTATACACTTTTAATTCATAAAAGATAGTAGATATCATGCTCTACTTGATTCTTCTAAAATACAGTTGTATGTCTTTGGCATGTAGTGCAAAGATGAATTGTTAATGAATATCTTTGGTAGTTGTGCAAAGATGAATTTATTAATATAATTGTGAGCAGGAATTGTGATTTAGTATAACCATGATTTTTGATGTTTCATGTGAAGATAAGTGATGAAAATTATCTTCATCCTGGGTGCGAAGAGGAATTTAGAATCACAATTATGATTATGAGTTATTCATATGATTGTGGACAGAAATTGTTGATTGATGTTACAGGGATAAAACATTATTTGTGGCCTTTTAACATGGAGAAGATAATAGACCTTATGGTCTTTTTGACTCTTCTAATGGATTACTCGTTCCGCTGCAACTATGGTTGAAAAGTTTTATCATCTACCATATGTTCTAAATATCTTATTTATTATTGACGAAGACTATTGATAATTTAATTATCTTTAGTCATGATATTTTTTACAGGGCTATTTGTGCTCACCCTTTGCTTCACAATTCCTTTCAGGTAATAAGAGTGTAGCTGGGTCGAGCGGGGATAACAGGGAAATAGTGTGATGGTCCGAGACTGTCAAAGATTCTCAATACATTATAAAACGACATGACATGCAACAGATAATTATATTGAGGACCTAAGATGTGTGTCGTATTTTATACGTCACTTAATAATTGATTTTGGCGAACAACAATAGGGTGATGAGAACCCGACTTTGAAAGCGTCAAAAGTGCACCTCATTAGAATGAATATGATAGTAATCTTCTCGTTTTTCTTTGGGGTCTTAAAATATTTGTTGCTGTATTTTACATGGCATTGTAATCATTTGAGTTTGGATACTGTCTACGAGATAATATTGTATTAAAACTCACATTTTGGGGGCGTCACAATTTGTATTTAAACTCACAGTTTTCATGTTGTATTAATAAAGTTGTAGTTGTTTCTGTACCATGTTATTGACGACTCAAAATGGGTGATGTATACCTATTTTGGGGGCGTCACAAATTTTACAAGTAAAAAATATTATTTAATTATCTTATTTTATTAAAATTTATGCTATAGTATTTTAATTTATTTTTTATTTCACTAACATTAATTTTCCATATACGAGGGACCATGATACCACATCATATGTTGTCTCATCATCAACTCACACATTAAATGTCACATTTGATGTCATATAATTCTTAGGTAATTTCGATTATTATTTGAAAATTTAATGTTATTTTTATTTAAAAAATAATTTTTATATGTTTTTAATCTATAATATAAAACAGAACGGCTCAAATCCCAAGGCTTCAACATCTAACTGCCTCAAATCAATTTAGGCTTCAACATCCAACAATCTAAAATCATTTGGACTTCAACATCCGACGACCAAAAATTTATCTCTCAAAAATTCAAATTTACATCCATCATCTCACTCTCTAATTTATATATTAAAATCAATTTGTTCTCAATTATTAATTGTTTGAATTATTTTTTCTATTGTGTTTATGCAAGAATGGATAATGATGTATGGTGAATCTTCAAATAATTATATGATCGCTAGATAGCTACATAATGATATGAAAGAAGCTTTCACCCAACAATATTGAGTTTATTGAATTTATATATATATATATATATATATATATATATATATATATATATAATATTAAAATAGAGTAGTTTTTTTTTCTAAAATCCCTTTTTGGGAGGACAAAAAAGAGAGAGAGAGGGAGAGGGAGAGGGAGACGGAGACGGAGAGAGGAAAAGGAAAGAAGATGAAATAGGTAATGAATGTCGGTAGAGGGGAGGAGAGGATTAACACAAGAATATGTATATAAAACGGATCCGGTTAGCATGAAGTGAACTTCATGGTAAGTTCACTTCATGTTCAATACAGTGCTGACACACAGGCGAGAGGTTAATATCTCCGCCTGCGTGTCAACACTGTATTGGTCATAAATTGAACTTACCATAAAGTTCACTTCATGCTAACCACTCTCATATAAAACAGAGCCGCTCAAATTCCAAGACTTCAACATTTAACGGCCTCAAATCAATTTAGGCTTCAACATCCAACGATCTAAAATCATTTGGGCTTCAACATCCGACATGTTAGGTTAATATGTATGTCTATGCATGTAACACCCCCTTCCCGAAAAGGAAAGGGAGGTCACGTGCAAAGCACAACAAACCTCAAAATAAGCGAACAGAGCACTAACAACTTCAAAATATGTAATAATGATATCTATCAATGAAGTACTAATTATAATTCTCCAACTAGAGTCAAAATAATCAAAACTTAAAAATCGAAACAACCTAGATCGATGGTCAAAGACAACTCTCTCATCACACTAGCCCTGAAACACCCCTGCAAACCTGCCGGAAGAAAAACACAGCATGAGCCAATTGCCCAGTACGGATACAGATATACAAAAGATAAACAACTGATATACGAAAACAACTGAGACAAAATACTGAACAAAGCCTCAAGTGTAAATACGGACGAAAATATAATCTCCAAAGATCTGAATGAAATATATCTGAATCAACAGAATTGACGAAACCAATAGACGATTAAAGAAATAACGAACTGAAGTAACTAACTCAATGAATTGAACTGAACAAAAACAAACAAAACTAATACAATAAAATAATAGGCTGAAACAAATGGCTGGGGTTATTTCATACCAAGTGAGCTCAAAAATATACCTTGCCACACAGACAAGTCAAAATAATGCCACACAGGCAAGTCAAACTAATGCCACACAGGCAAATCAAAATAATGCCACACAGGCAAATCAAAATAATGCCACACAGGCACATCGAAACAATGCCACACAGGCAATCACACATTGGACCGCGAATCCAAATGTATGCAAATCGGATAGGTGTGTTTGGCACAACATCACCAATCCGCAGAACAGAAAACTAGGGTTAACCCATACGCCTCCCACAACAAAACACCAAATGGCCCATTTACTCCGGAGCCCAAAATGGAGACGCCGTGGACTAATCACACCGCCACGGAAAGTGTCATGTCTCTCGTGCCAAGACGACATGCCTGTGGTACCCCCACAGGTGGTTATAGCTCAGGTATACGCTACGGTATATTCTAACAAAAATACCATGTCACAACACATGCGACATAATACCAACAAAAGGGTTCTATATGTACATGTTGAACCAAATCAAATTATAATCACAAGGTTTCAAAAGGAAGGTAGCAACATGTACCGCTCTATAATTATCGAAATAAATATAAGACATGATAACCTCATTCAAAGAGTACAAATGCGAGTTATATGAATCAACTCCAAAATGAAACTAATATACTTATTTCACAAGAAACAATTATGTGAAATAATAACGAAATTCGAACAAGCGACAAAACGAACAAATCAAATTTAACAAGAATGTCGCTGAAAGAGTACGGAATCCGTACCTGATACTTCCAACCCATTTATAGCACACTCCACCAAATCTTACCCTCAAATGTCAACGATATCAAATACGAAACGTCATTCACAACCTAAACATATTCACCTCAAATTAAAAACAATCCAAACTAATAATTCCAAAGTAATTCATAATCTATTTAATATGCCTTTAATCATCGCCTTTTCGTTCAAACTAACTAAACAAAATAATAATAAATATAAGTACACTTATAAAAATATTCTTTCATCTCTAACCCATTCATAAATTCATTTTATTATTATTATTATTATTACACTCCATATATTTTCTTTTTAATACCATTGTACTAACTACATACTTATATTTATTCTACCTCTGTTTCACAAGAAATACTCATTAACTGATATCCTGAAGTAAATTCGAATTAATTACAAACTTAATCATAATTCCCAACTCCGTTCTAATATATAAAAAAATTTCTAACATGATACCACAATATAATATATAGAACAATACTTTAAAATTTAACTACATGTTCCAAACAAGCTAATCTAATTTATACTTTATTTATTTGCTAGTTTTAATTGAGATTCCCTCCAGGCATGACTTATAACAATAAACAATCAAATTAATTAAGCTTGCAAGATCCGATCATAAAATAACTAAAAAAATACTCAATAATAAAAATAATGGTATTACCTTGGTTGGGAGAATTTTTCTCTTTCTATTTTCTGTACTCCTAGCCACCTTTCTCTTCGCTTCATAATAGATGGAATCCAATACAATTAGGTTTGAGTCATATATATAATTAATCATCCTTGTCCTAATAGGATTTATAACATTGAACTTAATTAGTTTTAAAGCCCAAATTTACAAGATTCTGTCACTTATTGTTATAGCCCACAAACATTATTTTCAAATTGACCCAAATAAAAGACAAGCCCAATTATTCTATTTAAAACATAGATTTAAATGTTATTTACTTTATTTATTATTATTATTATTATTATTATTATTATTATTATTATTATTATTATTATTATTATCTTTTTACCGGGTATTACATCACCTACCCCTTAAAAAGGATTCCGTCCCCGGAATCAAAAGAATGAACGTACCTAATTATCAAAAGATGCGGATACTCCTCCCGAATTGTCTTCTTTATCTCCCAAGTAGCTTCCCGCTCCGAATAATTTTACCACAAGACTTTAACAAGAGGAATTATCTTTCTCCATTTTAATTTAATCAGTTATTTACTTACCAACTAAAAGAATTTAATTTTCCAAACAAAACAAGGAAGAAAAGAGGAAAACAAAATCATTTACCTTTTCCAATTTAAATACAATTGTATACAATAAAATTAGTTAATATTTAATAAAAAAATATGAGTTATCATATTTTTCACCCCTTAAAAATAATTCCGTCCTCGGAATTCAAATAAGCTACCAAAATAAATAAATAAATTTAGTTACGACGTAGCGTCACCATTTATAACGATTAACGCGGGTAAGTCAGTCCACACAATTGTCCACGTACTCGTAAAAGATTCGTCAGCTACCGTGTCAAGCTTTGGTAAGGTTCTTCGCGTTAAATCACATGATCCACTGTTGGTGCGGCTGTAGCTAATATCTTTGAGTTTCATTCTTGCAACGTACGTACTCTTCGGAACATAATTCGAAATCACACAAAATTTTCTTTTCATTTAAATACGATTCGAATACCCAAAATATTTAAAATAATCTTCAATTTGTGATTTTTTTTTCCACACATAACAAAGATTTAACAAATTATTATTTTTTTGATTTATTTTACATAAATTCATACAAAACTCTAAAGACATCAGATAAACAAAACAACTATGCAAACTATATTACCAACTCTACCCAAGTCCTCAAAAGCTTCAAAATATCTCATCCTCCATTTAAACTATTCATCAAATAATATTACACCAAAGAATATACTACTAAAATCTCTTTATCACCAACTCTCCTAAGTCCTTAAGAGTTTCAAAATATCATAACCTCAAATCAAATTAATTCTCAAATAATATTACACCAAAAATATATTACTACTAAGATCTCTTCATCACCATACCAACTCCAAATCATATATCCTACTATCTGAATAAGCACACTATAGCTTTCAAAATCTCTTAAAGATTCATCACTTATTATATATCTAATCATTCAATGAATCAATCATTCTCTTAATGCAATTCTTAATTCAATAAATTTCAATGTCTCCTCATACTATCACAAATAAACTTCATAGGACATAACTCCAATATTCTACTAGGAAATAACCACAAAATTGATCATCAACTCCAAAAGATTAATCTAATTACCTCGAATATCAACAACTCAAATTACAAGAAATCATCTATACTTAATAGTTTTCACTTTATCATAGTATCACATCAATACACATACCTCAAATTATCCACAAGCTTAACATAAACAAAATCATCATCAAAATCAAATCCTCAATTCTAAGATCATAATAAATTGTCACCAAAAACAACTCTAACAAATAATTTTCCAATATCAAAAACTCGCTTAACAAATCCTCACATCATAATCATATAATCCTTTCTTAACTGTACAAAATATCCAATCATAAACGCAATCACGTATTTATTCTCCTTAATGATATCCAATCACAATCCTTAACTAATATTATTGCTCCAGTGCATAACAATAATAATCTTAACAATGTATATCACATTTCTGAAATTAACTACAACTCGAGGAGAGAATGACACTTGGTCAAAATCAAGACCAACTAAACAAAGAACAAAATCGACTAAAATTCCTACGACGTCTACCCAGTGATTTACCCATAACTCACATGTCAAACCTAAATAGGTTTTCTACAAGAAAGAACCTAAGCTTTGATACCATCTCTGTAACACCCCCTTCCCGAAAAGGAAAGGGAGGTCACGTGCAAAGCACAACAAACCTCAAAATAAGCGAACAGAGCACTAACAACTTCAAAATATGTAATAATGATATCTATCAATGAAGTACTAATTATAATTCTCCAACTAGAGTCAAAATAATCAAAACTTAAAAATCGAAACAACCTAGATCGATGGTCAAAGACAACTCTCTCATCACACTAGCCCTGAAACACCCCTGCAAACCTGCCGGAAGAAAAACACAGCATGAGCCAATTGCCCAGTACGGATACAGATATACAAAAGATAAACAACTGATATACGAAAACAACTGAGACAAAATACTAAACAAAGCCTCAAGTGTAAATACGGACGAAAATATAATCTCCAAAGATCTGAATGAAATATATCTGAATCAACAGAATTGACGAAACCAATAGACGATTAAAGAAATAACGAACTGAAGTAACTAACTCAATGAATTGAACTGAACAAAAACAAACAAAACTAATACAATAAAATAATAGGCTGAAACAAATGGCTGGGGTTATTTCATACCAAGTGAGCTCAAAAATATACCTTGCCACACAGACAAGTCAAAATAATGCCACACAGGCAAGTCAAACTAATGCCACACAGGCAAATCAAAATAATGCCACACAGGCAAATCAAAATAATGCCACACAGGCACATCGAAACAATGCCACACAGGCAATCACACATTGGACCGCGAATCCAAATGTATGCAAATCGGATAGGTGTGTTTGGCACAACATCACCAATCCGCAGAACAGAAAACTAGGGTTAACCCATACGCCTCCCACAACAAAACACCAAATGGCCCATTTACTCCGGAGCCCAAAATGGAGACGCCGTGGACTAATCACACCGCCACGGAAAGTGTCATGTCTCTCGTGCCAAGACGACATGCCTGTGGTACCCCCACAGGTGGTTATAGCTCAGGTATACGCTACGGTATATTCTAACAAAAATACCATGTCACAACACATGCGACATAATACCAACAAAAGGGTTCTATATGTACATGTTGAACCAAATCAAATTATAATCACAAGGTTTCAAAAGGAAGGTAGCAACATGTACCGCTCTATAATTATCGAAATAAATATTAGACATGATAACCTCATTCAAAGAGTACAAATGCGAGTTATATGAATCAACTCCAAAATGAAACTAATATACTTATTTCACAAGAAACAATTATGTGAAATAATAACGAAATTCGAACAAGCGACAAAACGAACAAATCAAATTTAACAAGAATGTCGCTGAAAGAGTACGGAATCCGTACCTGATACTTCCAACCCATTTATAGCACACTCCACCAAATCTTACCCTCAAATGTCAACGATATCAAATACGAAACGTCATTCACAACCTAAACATATTCACCTCAAATTAAAAACAATCCAAACTAATAATTCCAAAGTAATTCATAATCTATTTAATATGCCTTTAATCATCGCCTTTTCGTTCAAACTAACTAAACAAAATAATAATAAATATAAGTACACTTATAAAAATATTCTTTCATCTCTAACCCATTCATAAATTCATTTTATTATTATTATTATTATTACACTCCATATATTTTCTTTTTAATACCATTGTACTAACTACATACTTATATTTATTCTACCTCTGTTTCACAAGAAATACTCATTAACTGATATCCTGAAGTAAATTCGAATTAATTACAAACTTAATCATAATTCCCAACTCCGTTCTAATATATAAAAAAATTTCTAACATGATACCACAATATAATATATAGAACAATACTTTAAAATTTAACTACATGTTCCAAACAAGCTAATCTAATTTATACTTTATTTATTTGCTAGTTTTAATTGAGATTCCCTCCAGGCATGACTTATAACAATAAACAATCAAATTAATTAAGCTTGCAAGATCCGATCATAAAATAACTAAAAAAATACTCAATAATAAAAATAATGGTATTACCTTGGTTGGGAGAATTTTTCTCTTTCTATTTTCTGTACTCCTAGCCACCTTTCTCTTCGCTTCATAATAGATGGAATCCAATACAATTAGGTTTGAGTCATATATATAATTAATCATCCTTGTCCTAATAGGATTTATAACATTGAACTTAATTAGTTTTAAAGCCCAAATTTACAAGATTCTGTCACTTATTGTTATAGCCCACAAACATTATTTTCAAATTGACCCAAATAAAAGACAAGCCCAATTATTCTATTTAAAACATAGATTTAAATGTTATTTACTTTATTTATTATTATTATTATTATTATTATTATTATTATCTTTTTACCGGGTATTACAATGCATGTTCTCTCTCTGTTCATAATTAGGTTAATGAGTGTTCACCATCATCAGCTGGGCGTAAGCTGCTGAGAGGAGATCTTCTGTCCCCAATTTCTCTGTTCCCTTATGTCTTTTCACTTAAATTTTGACATCTAGTCTCTTACTTAATACTAATTAATTCTAAAATTAAATAAAAAGACATGTGTCAAAATTTAAGTGAGAGACACAAGAGGAACAGAGAATTTGAACATAGAGAATTTGCTCTCTAAGCTGCCTCCCTCTCTAGTCTCTATGAACTTTAATCACTTATTCTTTCTTTAAGAATAATTCCAAATCTAATCTACTGGCCCTGGCCCTGGGCTACCTAAAAAAAGTCGAGGCCAAACACTGAATAAGACGAGGCCAAACAGAACAATTAGGCTAATAAGCAGGTCAGAACTCGATCGAACAAATTGTAGATTATTTAGGGTTGATGGATGCTTTTTTCATTAGCCTTACTGTCTTGTTTAACGTGAAATGGTGAAAGTAGTTATTATTATCATAATACTCCTTCCGTTTCAAAATATAATATTATTACTGACTTTTTAAAATAACTTAATATTTTTTGACTAATGTCTTGTTTTGTACTTCCTAAGAGAGTTCACATGTGAATCACTTGAACAACCTAAGTGTTACTCTTAAAAATAGAGAAAAAAACAAAATTACGCTTCAATGGTAAATTCACATGTGAATCACTTGAACAACCTAAGAATGGTAAATTTCACATGTAAAAAAAATTACGCTTCAATGGTAAAAAAAAATCACATGTGAATCACTTGAACAACCTAAGAATCGTAAATTTCAATCGAAAATAGCGGGGAAAAAAAATTACGCTTCAATCCATTCCAATCGCAATCAAACACAATTTTTTTCATTTCATAGAAATGACATTCTATTCCCACATTTATTACTTCAATCATAACGTAGCATAAAGACCAAAATGTTTACTTTCGCCTTATTATATATGTATATAGATTTCAAAATACTCCCTCCATTCTTTTTTACTTATCGTTTAAAAAAAACAGTTTAAAAAAAGCTATTAATATTTTTGTTTGATTGACCAAAATAGTTATAAAATCTAAATACCACCCTTCTAAAATTCATTGGTATTTAATATAGAGATAATATGAAAAATTAAGTTATTAATGCTTTCTTGAAATCTACAAAAGACAAATAAAAAGGAACAAATTTCACTCTCTAAAACGACATATAAAAAAGAACGAAGGGAAGTTTATGAATGTCTTTGTGGTGGACTTGACAAAAAGTCGACGCGGGCTTTGTCCTTTATGGATCGCACGGCGACGCATCATTCCAAAAAAATGATTGTTTTGCCCGATTGACCCTCAGCCTGGTGTTCGTTCGGATATTTTATTGACATGGTGATAGATGGTTGTCGACAAGTAAGACCTACACTCGGACCAAGACAATTTTTATTTGTTTAAATACAATTAAGGTTGCGTAAAACCTGCGATAGCAACGGAATCGGTGATACGATTAAAACGACTTTTAAAATTATAAATTTTCAAGTGATTGCTTCAAGGATAAAATACTTCCTTGTTTTTATAATCTTAGTAATTAATTTGAGATGGTGGAAGTAGTATATATATAACAAGAGAGAGCTCTAGCCTATATCTATCATTCCTTGTCCTTTAAAAAAACACACCAGTGAAAAAGTCTCCTCTTGAGGCATAACCAGCAGCTATATTCAAGCCATCATGTCTACCAGCAGCTCAAATGTCATTACCTGCAAAGGTAAATAATACTATTTCGTTTAGAAAATAATAATAAGATTCAAACAAAAAAAACTCGATCCGATAATAAATCTGATGGACATGCATACAGCCGTGGTGTGTTGGGGAGCTGGGGAGGAAGTGAAGGTGGAAGAGATAAAAGTTGATGCACCAAAATTGGGCGAAGCAAGAATTAAGATGCTGTTTGCCAGCCTTTGCCACACTGATGTCCTCGGCTGCAAGGGATTTCCAGTAGTCAGTACTCCTACCTACCTATTTTTTCATTCTTTAAAATCTACTAAAATTTTCTAGTTAAATTAATTTTTCTTACATGTTGTTGTGTACTAATACAGCCTCTTTTCCCTCGAGTTCTTGGACATGAAGGTGTTGGGTAAACACACACACACACACCTCTCTCTATTATGAGTTTGTTCGGTTACTGGCGTTTGCGGCAGTAGCATTTAGTGTATTTTGACCTCCAAACACATCATATGTGTATGTTTAGTTACACAGCGTTTAGAGTGTTTAAAAGTCTAAACGCACTTGAAAATCTTGATAACTTATTTAACTCACAAACACAATGTTTGAACTCAAACGCAATGCAAAAATGCCAAAAAAAATTGGTGTGGTGCTTTTGGAGGACCAAACGCCACCGCTGCAAACACTATTTTTGGTGCGTTAAAATAAGTTGCGTTTGTGAATTAAATAAGTTGCTTCTAGACGATTGAAGGTTTTCAAATGTACTAAACGCTCCAAATACTGTGCAACCAAACATGCACTTAATTGTTATGCATAACCCTGAAAATTTTCAATGCAGGATGGTAGAAAGCGTAGGGGAAGGAGTTACGCAGCTAAGAGAAGGAGATATCATAATTCCAACATACATAGGAGAGTGTGGAGATTGTGAGACTTGCGATTCGGGAAAGACAAACCTATGCAGAACCTATCCTTTGCAAGCCTTCTCAGGATTACTAAAAGATGGCACATCAAGAATGACAGTTGCAGGTAGCGGAAAAACACTGTATCACTTCCTTAGCTGCTCTACATGGTCGGAGTACACTGTTGTTGATGCCAACTACCTTGTCAAGATTGATTCAAGGGTAGCTCTCCCACATGCTAGCTTCCTATCCTGTGGCTTTTCTACTGGTTTCGGTGCAGCCTGGAAGGAAGCTCAGGTTCACAAGGGTTGCAGTGTAGCTGTTTTTGGCCTTGGCCCTGTTGGACTAGGGGTAAGTCTAAATTCTAGCATGCCTACTTTGATCTCGCAAGGAATTTAGGATAAAGACTCCCTCCATTACCCCTTTCACTAAAAGTCTCGCAATGCACATACATCTATGTCATGTTTGTTTGCAAGAAGCATATGCTTGTGATTGAATTTGTTTTAGTTTAGCACTATTCTAGACGGTTTATTCTATCATGAAAAATATTAGTCCTTTAAATAATCTTGGACTTGTTTTTTTCTCCCATCCTTTAAAAAATTAAAAAAAAAATAGGACTATTTATTGTTATTCCGAATGCTATTTATGGGGGGGATTATAAAACCCATTTAAAGCTATCAAATGACTTTAAAATTGATAAAAACTGGTCCATAAAAATAGTCGCAAAAATTACTTTAGTCAATAGCCTATCATTAAATGATTAAATAGTCATAAATAGTGTTAAATTAAGACAAATAATTCAATCCTAAACATGTTTTTTGCAAACAAACATGGCCTTAAAGATGAAAATATTACATTTTGCAACAAATAAATAACTATGTCGTTGATACGTTGCTAAAAGCAATATTTATATCGCTAAATATGTGCCCAAGGAAATTGGGCGAAAGGTGTGAAGGAGAGGATTCTAGTCAGAAATTTGAAAATTCTTTCTAACATAGCTACAAAGCAGGTGGTGGAAGGAGCTAGATTGAACGGAGCAGCAAAGATAATCGGGATTGACATAAATGATTGTAAACGGAAAAAGGGAGAGGCATTTGGTATGACTGAATTCATCAACCCTAAAGATTCTGATAAATCTATTTCAGAATTGGTTAAAGAAGTAACAGATGGACTAGGAGTGGACTATAGCTTTGAGTGCACTGGTGCTTCAGCCTTGGTGAATGAGGTCCTTGAAGCCACAAAAGTGGTATGTATGTTTGTCCGTTGTTGCATATACTCTCTCCGCATGTATATGAGAATTGTTCATCATCATCTACTGGGTACACGTAACGCAATCAGGTACAAGGAATGTTACCTATGGTAGAATGCGCAAGGCATTTAAGGGGGTGTTTAATAAAAACTGAATCTGAATGAAAAAAGATGTTTGATAATTAATATGTCTGAAACATCTTAATGACATAATTTTATTATTTTACCCCTCTAAAAAAATTCAAAATTGTTGTAAATTTATTTAATATTACTTAATATAATAGTTAATATGTTTTTAAATTTTTTAAACTTTATTCAGCTGCTCATTCAAACATTCAGTCAAAAAAATCTGACTTAGTCATTCAGCTCAATCTTCTGACCGATTCAGTCATTCAAACATTTTTTTTCTAAAACAAACGCACTTAATGGTTGACCGATTCAGCTATTCAGCCATTCAGATGTATTCAGTGCTAAACAAACAGCCCCTAAGTCTCGTACTATGATTCAGAACGACAATACCCAGTACGTGAAAGGTAGGGCAATAAGCTTCAAAGTTTCTAATTCATTTTTGGTTGTTGGTGATGTCCATTCGATGGTCAGGGACTAGGAAAACTGATAATGCTTGGAGCAGGAACCCAAAAAAGCATAACAATGGACTATCTTACACTCTTCCCTGCTAGAACGTTCAAGTTTTCTGTTTTTGGTGGGATCAAAGTCCAATCTGACATTCCAACTATCGTTGGTAAATGTATAAACAAGGTACAGATCATCCTCTCTACACTAGTAACATCCTCTGTTTTGAGAGGAAGAAAATCCAATCGATTTGCTAGCTAAAATCTTGCTATCAATTTCTCTAAACAAATTGGAAACTGGCTCATAAAGTGTTTGTTCCACTTCTAAACAGGAAATCGGAAAACTAAATGAGCTCTTGACTCATGAAGTACCGCTCGAAGATATAAACAGAGCCTTTGAGTTCCTGAAAGAACCGGCTGTGTTAAGGTTCTTATCAAGATTTGAGTAATCTTTAGCCACGACTGTAATGTTAATTGGCTTCTGTCACATCCTTTATTTATATCTTTATGTTTATTATTCAGCAAAATTTAATAAAACATTATACCAATGACAAAAAGAGTTATTGCACATATCTAATGTAAGAGAAAGAGCCAGCCAAGTGAAGTCTATCCTAAAGCAAGACTTCTCTAAATGTCAAAAAATTGGAGAGCCAAGATTTCTCTAAATATTGTATATGACCATTGAGTGGTAGTTTCAAGTTACCAGTAGATAAAAAGCAAGCACTGATAATCATCGAAAGCAATTCTGAATCTTCACACACTCTTAAATGGACATTTTTCTCGCATCGGACAACTCAGTAAATGTCAGTTTCTTAAGTTTATTACAGCGGCTATTAGCTTGAGGATCTAACTATTGGTATATCATTTTGTGATCAATTTTAGAATATAATATGACAGTATTTATATTCATTATTCAATATCATGGACCACACATATACAAGATTTCATCAACAATGGAGTTTAGATAGTATATGGTTATTGATCTTATTAGACTAAATATACAGATCATCAACTGAAGTTTCAAAATCTAAAACACATGAGATATCCAACCACATACTGTGCCAAGTCATTTATGTGTATTATGCAGCTTCATAAAATTTCCTAACAAAACAGACATAACCAGTTTTAGCAGAATCCGAAAAATCATGGGATCACTGTTAAGTAAACACCAATGCAAGTCTTACATTGTGGCTTCCTCTGGGTCTATCGCAACCGGAACAGGAGGCATATTTTTGCCACCTCTCAACCGCGACGACACATTGTCAATGGCAGAATTGAGTTGACTTATTTTGGCATTTAGGGTTTGCCTGGTCTTCTGCATGTCACAAAGGAAAAATGATCAAAACAAAGTTATTCCAAAGTTCTCAGCCTGAAAGTTGAGAGAGAAGTTATAGCAATCACCTCTAGACCTTCATCATAGTAAATTGGTCGCTTGGCTCTTCGAAAACCGTATTCATCTTCATTAAGCAGGGATCTTCTTATCTAATAACATGGGGTAATAAAACAGAAACGGACATTTGGTAAACCAAAACGGCAAAACCTAAGGGCAAAAACCAAAACTATATAACAATTTACAGCAAATAGGACCAGAGAGATGTCCATTTACCCCACCCCAAAAACATATAATTAAAATGCAACAAGAAGTTATTCATGCTGCATATACAACAGATCAAGTTTCACCATTGACTTACTGCACTACCCAAACTGTTCTTCTCTTTCCTTGTTTTCTTTTATTTGTTGATTTAAAACAGAAGCTGTATAGCAATGATAAGTAATTAAAAGAAAGGCACATAATTGTTCAAATTTTGGAAAAATTTATGGCAATCACCAATGATTAATGGAAGCCACACAAGTCATCTGAAAACAAAAGAACACAAAAACAGGTCATCCAAGAACGTGAGTACATTGACATTTAGCCCCACAAATAAATCATCTTCAGCATGAGCTGCATGACTCATAGTTACTGTGGGAAATGGAAAATGCAGCCAGTATAGGGGAAGAAATTGAGGAATACAGAATCATATCGTCATGAATTGGCAAGTCCAACCTCTTGAAATAGATTAAAAGAGCTGGTGTACTAATTCCCTATATTGTACATAAACCTGAAGGACGAAATATACTAAATACCTGCGGAGTAAAAACATATGCAAGGGTTCCAAATATTGCACCTCCCATAAGAAAGCCGGCCACAAAATCGCCACCATTTCCACCTTTATTATCACTGCATATCGCATACAAGAGAAAATGTTGACAAAAATATAATAAAAGCAAAAGGAATATAGAGATAGAGAGAGCACCATAAACTTGAACTCATACCAGAAACCAAAATTTTATGAACACGTATTTGACAATTCTTTAAAATGTCTAAACTTGTAAAAAAACAAAAAAAAAAGAATAAAAATAAAATCAATACTTCTCAGACACTAGCCAGCGTGTGCAAAAGGAACATTGGATACCAAGATATAACTTTCTTTATCAAAGAAAGTATGTAAATTCCTGAGATCAAAAGAAAATTTATGATATAACAAATAGGATACACGGCAATTATACTACAAAGAGACACATATTCAGTAGAAAGGTGTCTAAATTGATCATGACTGCAATTAATTGGTCAAACTGCATATTACCAGTGGTGAAGGTCTAATTCCCAAAGCACAATCTTACAAGTCTTTCCATAGCATCTAATACAAATCATATAGGACTAAATGGCATGTAGTTAACTAGCACTGTGAAGAGAACCCCACTTTAGATAACACTATCATCAAATCAACACAATTCATACCAACTCAACTCCTTGATAGAGAAATTAAATCTCACAGTATACACTTTTACCAAATACTTTTATCATTTAATAGATTTTTTTATATATATTTCAAAGGATAATGATCGGAGTGGAGAGTGGATCGTGTAACCTTTAAGACCAATCACTGCCGCATGACATGATCAACTCGTTGTCCTACTTTCTTGGCTTCGGCACTGCTATATACTTTGAAAATTTTGTCCAATATATATTATATATTCTTTTTATTCAAATTCCATATTAATTACGCAAAACCAGGAGACAAAATTTACGTACTTGTACTCTGCACAAACAGACAAGTTGCACTTGGTTCTTTGTTGATTAGATTTTCTTTGAATTTTCAGCGGCAAGGTATTACCATATAAACTGGACTTTGTGGAACAAAAAGCACCTGGCTTGAGAGGAACTCCACCTAAATACAATAAAAAGGGGCTATTCAAAAAGTCACAACAAGAACATCAACAGAGGAAAAGTAAGTGCACATTTACTCAATACGTGAAAATAAATATAGAACTGAAACATAATGGTCTGAACAAAATGCTATTGAAACGTAAAGTTGATACTAATCTATTATAATATTCACATCATTACAAAAACAAATTAGAATTGATATTCATTCCACTTGCAGGTTAAGCTCACTTAAAACCAACAACCAACTAGACTACTTGATGTTTGAATGCAGCCACAGTGATAACTGATCTGAGGGTCTCACTGGAGCACACATCTTAACATCACTTATTTTATGCACATTGTATGAGTGGTAATAACCTCTGCACCATCGTCGAACCCTTTCTTTCTCTAAAAGGGGAAATACAAAGAAGATTTCATGCTCAAAGGGGGATCTTTATAATATATTATTTTCACTAAAAACGTCACATTTTTTATCATACAAATTGGAAATTCCATTCCATCAGACCAGATTAATTATATGTAGCTTTAGTATAAGACCCATATCATACGAATGTTGCTTTTATTATTTTCCTTCTTTTTGGTAAGCTTAGTATTATTTCAAATATCATAAATTGTAAATTTTATTTCTCGAACAATCATGAGGCTTATGCCTTAGTATATCCAGATAATAAAAGCCCTCATTATTACCTGAGCTACATTATACTCAATGAATCACAAGATCAATAAATCACAATTTAGTAGTATGAACAACACACATAACAGAAAATAACCCTATTTATAAAATATATTTATGTATGTGTGTGTTTGTGTATATATATATTACTGATTTTTACCTTTGTAATAGAACTAATATGGGAAAACACTTTTGGGAAATGGAGAAAAATATCTTTTTCTTTTATGTAATGAGAACAAATCAACCTCAATAGAAGACCGCCAAGCATAACCGAAGTCTTTGTGAATATATGGATTGATAATACAAGGCAAAATAAGCAATACCCGAGTGTAAAAATCAGAAGTGAAGCTCAAAATAGCTAATACGAAAAAGTAAAATTAATCCAATGGTCATCTAATAAATCAAATATGAGATGTAACAAACCCTAGCTAATCAAATACGATATGAATTATGCTTCAGTAAAGAACAACAATAAATGATAATCATTGTTTTCCATTTTCAAAGGTGAAACTCTAGAAAGAAGGAAAAAACAGAGACTAGTAAGAGTTGCAACTTAAGTTTTCAATTACCAGATATGGACACGGAACCGATGCTCGTCGCCATGGAAGATCTGTAGATGGAGGAGAGAAAAACAGACAGAGACGAAGAAGACGGTAGATTAATGAGTAAAAATAAAATTTGGTTCAAGTAATTTATATACAGTTAATAGACAATGACCACCTTCAAATTTCAATTCCACAAGTGCCCCCTTAAAAAAATAAAATTTTGAAAAGAAATAAAAATTAAAGTTATCATCAAGCTAGATATAAATAAATAAAATAATTGCCTTTATTTTTTTTCTTTAAAAAAAATAAATTCGGTCATTATACATATGCAAGTAAGGTATTCGATTTTGAATAAGAGAAAGAAATAAAAAAAAAATACTCTTTTCAACTCTAACTCTCCTTTTCTGATATTATCAAAATGGAATTTTTAAAAAAAGTGCTAGAGACAAATTTCAAATTTTTTAAAGTGATTAGTTAATTATTTATTTTTTTAAAGGATTTTGTTATTCTTTGTCAACCAAATATTAACCGTCACGTCCATTCCAAAATTCGAGACAAATTTCTTTTTTTGTCTATGTTAATTTTTTTTATTTTAGAATATAAGTGACATGAAATTCCTAATATGTCATTACTTGTATTATTCTAAATAAATTAAGTACTATCATATCACTATAATACTTCTACTTAATATTATAAAAACATTTTAAATGTATCTCTAATTTTGTACTAACATAGTAATATTTTTTATATTTTCAAAATGTAAGAAACTAGCTGTGTACTCTAAAATCACTTCTTTGCAATTCTCATTACAATTTATAATGGAGAACTGATACTTCCACGTCATTTTTTAATATTTTCATATGTGGAATCCACCTTTTAACGGAATCACTATTAATATTTAATTAAAAAATAAACCCCACGTACAGAAATATCAAAAAATATTGTGAAAATACCGGTCCATTTATATTGATGCTTGTATAAAGGTAGCCAACATTTTGCATAATTGCACTTGTTACTTGTCCATTGAATATTCTAGCCCCCTTGAATACATGTAAAACAATGTGGGAAGACAACATTTCAATTAGAAGAAAGCCCTGAGTTTTAGAAAAGGCCATAAAAAGGACAGATTTAGAGACAGAATAGCCAAAAAAAAGGACCAAGGTAACCAGGAGCAAACCAATAAATAACCTACCACACAACTAAGCACAAGCATTTTTCTTAATGGACCATAAAACAAAAGGGTAATATTCAACAGAAATAGTTTCCACAAAGAGCCGCCCAGAGGGGCTTTGTTTTTCCCTCCGCTATAAATTTCGAGATGTTCCTAGTTGTTATTAGGCTTTTTAATCCAGTGACAACAACAGCGATAACAACATAAATAAAAGACAAGGAGAAGGAGGGAGAGGGAGAGGGAGAGGGAGGGGGAGGGGGAGAAAAAGCCTAATAACCTTTGTCCGAAAATTCCCTAATGTCAACGGAAGCGGCTCGAGCTTTCATTCTCTTTATATACAACACAGCCTTATCTATGCACTTGCAAACCAAAGATAAAAGGGAAAAGACCAAAAGAGATTATAGATGATCCTATATGGCTTATGAACGTATGGGTTAGGGTTTTCAGGTACAACCCATTGTGAGGATCATTACACATGATCTTGGTATACACCTACCATATCCATGTGGGCACTATAATAGACAGTGATCCCCATGTTGTGTCTACTTGTCCGAAAAGCCCCCAAAGAGAGGTGAAGGATTAAAACGTCTTCTTTCGGGAAGGAGCTGTTCTGTATTGGTAACAGGCTGCACTGCCGGATCTTTGTCTGGAAAGGGAAATGAAAGCGAAAGGGAGAGAGCAGCAGATACATCATCCTCCTCTGCTTTGATTGCTGCCCTACCAGGATGGTGATCTTGGTTTACATTCTTTTGTACTTTCGCAACTAGAAACGGTGGAAGGCTATGCTTCATAGGTGGTTTCATTTCAGCCCCTAAAGCAAGCTCAAGATTCGGTACCCTTTCTTGAAGGGGCTCTTCATTCTTTAAAAAGACCTTCCGAGGCATGGGACTGTTATCCAAGTCAACAAGCATCACAGGATATGGATCTACAGGAAAAAAGTACCTTTCAGCATTTCCCAGAGTCTTGCCAACAACGGTCTCTTCACAACCTTCATCATATCTATTGTTCTTGATTGCGGAACTAGAAGCCACGTCTTGTATACATGAACCGTCTCTTGAAGAACTTGTACAATCGGTAAATCCATATAAATCACTGTAGTCCAACTTCCCTTTTTTATTTGCACTTCCTCCATCAACCAACACGCTACTTGGGTCATTCCAAAGAACAGTTTGACTTGAGCCAGCAAAAGCTTCTGGGTTCGACGATGGAGAATCAAAGATTGACCGTTTCCTGTGATTCAGAGGACAGGAGTTAAGCTCCTTAGGAGAAGATGGAACTCTCGTCGTCTCCATCTCTGGCGCAGCTTCTGCTTCCGATAATCCTTCCACTTTCAAATTCCTCAGTTTCAGTTGATCTTTATCATTGCCCACCATATCGGGTATATTCTCCTCAGCAACACTTTTTAAAGAGGCAAACTCTTGACTACCATCCAGAAATGTACTAAAATACTGAGGTGCAGCCCCCCAATCAAGTTTAGTATCCGAGTGAGTTGGAATCTTCTCATCACTTATATTAGAACCAGTGGTAACTTGTAAGGCTTCAGGTTCTGTCTTCACTTTGCAGTCAGAATCAACATGTCCCTCCTACAGGTAGAATGTAGCATATTAATATGCCACTATGACAGCCAGCAGAAAAAAATGCCCTCATGCTAGAAATCATACTTAAAATAGTCATTATACAGATTTATACAAGTGAACGAACTTGCACAAAAGTTGAAATGGAAATGTTTACAGGTTAAATATTAAGGTAAGTTATTCAAAGTCCATAAAGGCGTAACAAATACTATAAAGTTTGAACTTCAGCACACATAAAACATTAAAATGAATAATCATAATGAAAAATTAATGTCTTCCACATCTGGAGTTAGGTAAGCAGATTCCTGCTGGATGATACATAAATGATTAGATGATATCCCTAAAGATTGGCCTATACGAGATTGGACCATCACAACGAACAGGTGGAGTGGGAGAAAAATAATTCAGCACAAAAGAATGTGTGGTACCACCCCAAATGTCAGCCACAGTCTTAACGACGTCCAATTACAGTTATATTAGAGGTGGACTTTTAAGACTTGTCTATTGGAGGCTTGGGATATGAAGTATCATCCCTTGGGACATACTTAAGCACGAGCATGAACGATATTCAAAGGAAATTGTACCCTTTCCCCAAACTTTGCAGGAATTTAACATCCAGGAACATTCTATAGTAGATTACCACTAGATAGGGGATTCTAAACATGGGCACACCATCGTATGCGGCCCAGAGACAACATTTTCTAATTAAATAGATTGGCAAGTCTTCCAAAAGAAGTCCAGAATTTTTCATTTCAGTAGGCTCCTTAAATATAGACAAGTACCATTTGGATTGTTTTTTTCAGTCAAGTGAATACCATAAATTTTACAGTATTTAAATTAACATCAACACCCCACCCCCACCAAAACCAAAACCAAAACCAAAAGAGAGAGAGAGAGAGAGCAAAAAAATAGGAGAGGGGAGGGGGGGGAATGAAGCACACACCCTTCTCTACATAGACAGCGAGCAGGACCAGATATTTTGGTTTTATAAACAAAACTGAAGGAAATTAACATTACCAGGGAACTCGTTGTGGATCTAGAATGCTGAGAGCTTGATTGAAAATTAGACAACAAATTACAGTCCGGTCTGTTCTCTGGCCGCTCCACAGTTAATCTTGCACAATTACCGTTTTGGGGAAGGGACACTACTTTAGTATCACTATCCCCATTTATTGTCTCAGTTGATGACGAAGACAAATCTATAGAGGCATGGGCATCTGATGCCACATTACAAGCTCTGTTGCACTTAGGTTCAGCGCTATCTATAGGTACAAGTGAACATATGTTTTCAGACAAAGACATAATAGCTGTGGGAATATCTTGGACCCTAGAAAATTTCTTTGGAGAGCCAGGCACTTGTTGCAAGCAATTAACCCTCTTCCCTCTGAAGACAGACCAGAGAAAGAACATTGTATTCCAACCTGTTAATTATGAATGGAAAAAATTATATGAAACAGACTCTAAAGTGAATCATTCATATATCAGCACAAGTACAAAAGTGTAAAGGAAATTGCTAGGAAGCAGGCATGAAGTGTTACAGATATTTAAAGTAATTAATTTAGAAGCATAGAGAAGAAGTAAAGAAGGCAGAGATGAAAGAGAAGACAATTCATAATTATCTTAAGAAACTGGCCTAATATTGAAGTACTTGTGAATTTAGTGGTCAGTGCATAATACAACATGTTCAATTGTTCCTTCCATATCAGCTTTTATGGGACAGTGTCACAACCACCAGTCACTTAAGCATCACAATGTTAGTGGTGGTTATCAAATTAGTAGATAAGAATGGTAATTATCTAGTTGTTAGTAGCGCACTGATAGTAGTTATTAGTTTGTTATATAAGGGAGCTTAAGGAGGTGAGAATGTAAGCAAAATGTAACTGAACTCTCTTTCTCATTAATATCATTTATGTTAATCTTCACTATCTTCTCTCTCCCCTCTTTTCTCTCTTCTCTGAACTACTTTCTCTCTCTCTCATCCTCATCTTCTTCTGATCTCTTATCTCTACCCCTAATTCTCTTAATTCTTTCATGTTCCTCTTCATAACTCTTCTCAAATCATGTTAAATAAAAATATCACCAACTGAAATAATGACAGACAGTGGGTCAATGTGACCTGCCCCAAGTAACCAGGATAATGTTTCACCAAGTCGAGTACAACTTCTAATTGATTCCACATACAAGGGAACACACGTACAGTAGGACATGATACAAATATATACATGGTATTCAGTTATGACAAACTTTTCCACATAGAAGATAAAGATGTGCATGAGCAATAGAATGGCTAAAACATTGCATTCTAGGGCATGCATCTAATGCATAAGGCATGTCCATCGGTGCTTACCCCACAATTACAGCCTTGCTAGTCAAGACTTGAAGGTTCTCAATATAGCCACACATCAATATGTTGCAGCAAGGGACAGAACATAATAGCCTCAATTCATTATCACAAAATTCATAAACTAAGAGCATACTCCCTCCGTCCCTAATTATTTGACGTTTTAGAGTTTTTCATTTGTCCCTAATTATTTGACAGTTTGTTCAAATCTAGGAGAATTAATGACAATTTTTCCAAAATTACCCGTCATTACTCTGCCTATTTTTTTGATACGTTAAACTCTTTCTCTCTTTATCCCAACAGAACTCTCCTTATCCCAACAAAAGATTTAAGGGTATTATAGACAATTGAGTACTATACTTAATGTTTTCCAATCATTATCTTAATTCTTGTGTCCACCTCTAAAACGTCGAATAATTAGGGACGGAGGGAATATATAATACAGATTGTTACAATTATTATTCACATCTAAGAAAGCAGCAAGTTTTAATCTTTACGCTGGGATTTCACAGGAAGCCGATTGGATGGGAAGATCAGGATTTCAACACCATCAATATTTCCTTTGAGAGCTAGATCATTCCTCATCATACCCTCCAATACAATCTTGTAGCTTTTCTCATAACTGTGTCACATAAGTAACATAATGATCATCACCCAAAAAGAAATTATGTGATAAAAAAATGGCATTTGAATTTGGTAGCAGATTAAAACAAAATTGGGGGAAAAGAGAAAAAAGAGTAAAGATGGCATGTTACCTATCATGATCTCTAGCAAAGAAATATAGAGCAATGTGATCGTCTTTAGCTCCAGTTTCCTCGAATTGTATTGGCCAAGTACTCAGGCGAGGTACTTCATTCAAAAGAACTTTGCCCGGAAACTTGTTCATTGTTTCAAGAACTCTGCGCGACGCATAGGTTGATAAATGAGCTTGAAATCCATCATAAAGATCTGGCAAACTTCCGCTTCTATGAACCTCAAAACAACCTCTGCATGCAAACGGATAGCAAATTCCAAAATAAAAAGTTCTTTAAGAGATTAGTACATGATGAACCAACAGGAGATAATGAAAAAGATATTCCAGGCAAACAAAAAAAATCAACTGAAATGGAAAAGAACCCTACTGCCAAATATACTCGTGCTCTGGGATGGCTGACATCATCAAATGAGCAGAAATCGCTACAGAAGCTTGACTGGGCACATCCATTGTGAAAGGCTTGCCATCAGCAGGGAGAATGGGCCTACCGTTTCCTGATCTGGAAGTAACTTCTTCGGCAGAGAGTGTAAACTGCTTCACATTGGTACCAGTTATCTGCTTCTTAAAGTCGGAAATAGAGTTCCAAGCACTTTCTAGCTCATTTACCTCCTCACCAGAAACCAATTTTCTTGGGTTACTTGAGTTTGATAATTGGTCTTGTGAAGATACTTCACAGTTGATGCTGGACACAGATACCTCATCAGATTGATCTGCAACTCTGTTCTTTCTATATATTCCAGGCTTTTTAAGCATAGCAGCCTCAATTGCAGCTTTCAATCTATTACCTTTATTCATCGCCTCCTTCGAACTTCTTGAAGTTGGGATGTCTGGAGCAACTGGCTGCTGAGGACCGTCAACTATGCAAAATTCTGCAGAGTGACCTATATCTTTACATTTTTGACAAGGAACACTTTTTCCACCAGCTGTAATACTCTGCCTTGGACGACTATTAGAGCTTTCCTTCACATTCTCAGCCACATTTGTTGATTCTCGGGACTGAGGTAACCCATCTGGTACACTATCACTAATTTTGCAAATTGGTCGATCAGCAGTAAGAAAATTTGACGAGGAATTATCCTTCATCTTATCGTGGATAGGCTTTTGTTCTGCATAATTGCCGACTCCACTGGCAGACAATGATAACTGCCTCTTACCTTCACCTATACCAAATGGACAGTTAAACAAGACAGCTTAAACAAATAAAGTAATGTCAAAAAGAAACCATGGGAAAACATATATAAATATACGAGTAATATTATGGCACAATCTATACACAAAAAGTTGTGCACAAACAATATAAAAAAAAGAGAGAGAGAATAGGAAGTTGAACCTACAATTGGATGTTTTACACATTTTTATTAGTATGCAATACATGGGTCCTACTATGCAAAACTTTTTGTGTATAATTTGTGCACATTTTATTATTCTAAATATATATATATATATATATATATAGTGTGTGTGTGTAGATGGCAGTACCAAAAACAGAAATAAGACAGAAAAATCATACCTAAAGGAACTGGCACTTCTGAACCTTTATGGGTTATCTGGTTGACCGGTCTAGATGACTGGGTTAATATATTATCAGATGGCACAGCCTTCAACTCGCGGTTGTTGCTAATGGAAGAAAATGAAACGGTATCACCTCGAGCAACTAGTTTTTTATCAACTCTTGGTGAGGAGATAGTAGAAGAGGCTATTGTTGGACTAACCAAAGGACGTTCTGATTTAAAGGAATTTTTCCTCTCAACAAAGATCCGGTCTTTTGTGTGTTTCAGGCCTTTTAGATCTGGAACATGAGGAAATTTTGGGGATAACATCTTAACTTTTGATTCACCAGAACTTAAACGTCCTGAATGAACAGATTTAAATGACATAGATTTGCCCATCACTCTGCTAGCCCCTTCCTTAGTATCAAGTGAAGCAGGCTCTCTAATTGATTTCTGCTTCTGAAGGACAACTTCATCCACAAGCTTACCTTTTGGTTTTGCATTTGCCGTACTGAATGAATTAGACTTTAAAAAAGCACCTGTGAAATGAACTGCTAAGTTAATATAACCATGAAAATCACAAAAAAAAAATCATAGGACACATCATCAAAGAGCGTAACTTAGCAAACAATGTAGCAGTAAAAACTAAAGACTTACCTCGAGGTGTCTGTTGTCGAGTACCTAGAGTAGGAGACGCAGTTTCTGGTGTATCATTAACAGCATGAATACCATGAGGAAATTGATGGGCAGCTTTCACTTTCCCCTTATCTAAATTCTTGAATGAACTATCACGAGAAAGCACGCCAACTTTTATAGGACTGGATGTCTTTGGTGATCCGATAGTTGCTTCAAGAGCCTGCCTTTTGGCCACTGAAGAAACTTCTGCATCGTCTGCATTTCTTTTACGAGATATTTTCACACTTGAACAATCTTTATCAGTTTTATTTCCTTGAACATTAGGATCGTTTCCATCTGCTGAACCAAGTTTATCTTTCACCTGATTATTTCTTTCCTCCAACTCGCAATCTTTACACATCCAATCACCTTCTGGAATTTTATCCAGCATTCCTTTTGTGCAATAACTAATGACAGCATTAAGTTTAAGAAGAATATAGTTAGGCACATAGAACTAAATACATTAAATAGACAATTCAATGTTCAAAATACCAAGTGCATTTAAAAATGCTTTTATAAGCTTACATGTGCTCGGCACCATCACTACACCTACAACATACAACAAGCATATCCTCTCGACCTGCATCTCCGCATATATCACATACCTTTACCTGGTACCAGAAAATAGACATAATTAGCACCAATCAATTAGGTTATATAATAACCCAAAGTAGGAGAATAAATGGATAGCAGATAATTGCACAACAATAGAAGGCAGAGAATGTACAAAGCAAGATAAATATTTGATGATGGAAGTCAAACCGACAAATTCCAGAAACCTCAAAATGAAATGTATTTTGCATACTACCCCCAAGACATCAAAGCTTTTAGAAAGATAGAACCACAAGAACACGAAGACATAAGAACAGCAGTAACAAAAAGAAAACCTTCATCCAAAGTTGAAGCATAACAAATCTCTCTTAGGAGAAGTTGTTTCGAAAATGTTTTCTGGAAAATGGTTTGGGAGAAATAACTACACAAGTTTTCCAATGTTTGGTTGGCAAACTGAAAATTAGCCTCAAAGTGTTTTCGTGTGTTTGGTTTCAAAGAATGAATTCCGCAGTTATGTTCATTGTAAATACATATAGAATTAGTTCTGATTTCTCGGTATTATGAGATAAAATAGTACCCCAATGAGAACTTGGCTCTATTCTCCAAATGATAACTTTTTCACTTTCTACAGAAAAGACTAAAGATATATATAAAATTATAGAACTGCACTTTTCACAACTTTGTAAAGGAAAATGAGACTGAATGATTCGTAACTTAACAAGTAAAAATAATATTAGTACCAAAATGCAATATTCTAATAGTACAATTGAGTAAACATTCAAATGTTTTTAGCAGTGAGATATACATAAAATACCAAAGCAAACAAATTTATTATCAATGTCTTCACAATCAAATAATAATATAAATTCTGAAAGTATATATATGGACAAAAACATAAAATTACATTTAAAATGTTTTAAGAAATTATCAGAGTTCTGAAAATCCATTCATTTGAGAATTTTCTAGACCGTTGAAGGGTTGATTCTAATATTTAAAAAAATCACTAAATTATACATGCATTTCGTGAAAATAAAAATATATGAATTTAATTGAGAAAAAGAAATGAGAATAGATAAGGGTGTTACTGAGGGAAGAGAGAGAGAGAGAGAGAGAGAGAGAGAGAGAGAGAAGGAAAAGAAAGAGGACTTGATCACTTACCAAAAAATGACAACCATTTAAATCCACTAGTCGTTTACTGAAAATAATGGAAGAAGTGAGGGGAATTGGCTAAAAAATAACTTGTTGACCAGATGCTTTCGAGATGCATCAAACAACCAAAAACTACAGAATGCTTTCCTTGAAACACAGGGAGCCTAATGACAATTTAGATTTTGAGACGATCAAACAGGAAATTGAAATACACACGCACACAAAAAAAGCATTCCAAGAAATGCAAATATCATCAAATAAGAAAGACAACTACATTCATATCAAGCTACAAATAAATGTGCTTAAAGGACGATAAACGCACGGATATGGAGTTGGCACGTCAAACAAATATACTAGGTCAAAACAAACAACTAGTATCCATACTTACATCATCCTCAACAATATCAGATTCATCACTCTCGTTCACAGGAAGGGACTGCATAGAAGTTTCCTTGGCATCAGGTAAGACAAGCAACTCCCTGACCTTCTCAAGTTCTTGCATTTGTTCTACAGAGTTCAAAGCTTCAGCAGACAGATTAATGGTAATATTCTTGGTTTCTGCTTCTAGTTTCGGACAATCTTGAACTGAAGAGTCAGAGTTTCCTCCAACAAAACCAATTTTGTTATCCTGAATATCACCAGAAGTATATGAAGCAGGTTTCTGTCCACAAAAAATTTTAGATACCACCTCCTTTGCCATTGATGGATTCAAATACTCTCTTGAGCATTCAGGTGTTTCTTCACCAAGTTGGGAGCATGAATCTACTTCCAAGTTCTTCAGGCTTGGGTTGCAGGAAATAGATTTTCCATTGGGAGGATTGGAGGATTCACTTTGTACACTTTCGGAACCAGTACCATCACCTATGTCTTTGAACAAAGGATTCTCCATCAATCCTGAATTATGGGAAGAGAAGTTGGCTGATAGACTGATAGGAGGGCGCACCTTCTGAATATGTTCTTCATTACATCTCTGCATGATAGAATTATTTTGGCTTCCTTCAACAACAGTTTTCTCCAGACATGAATCAGTTTGAGATTGAACTGCTTTACCATATTCTTCAGATACTGAACAATTGGGAAAAGCAGAAGATGTTGCTAGAGTTTTGGTTTCTATAGTTCCACTATCAGAACTAGTCAGTTTTGTAGCTTCATTAGCTCCACTGAGACACGAAATATTATCGTCATGGCCTTCTAAACCTCTCAAGTCCTCAAACTTGTTTATAAGATTACTTTTATCTGAATCCCTTTTGTGTGGTTTTGAAGTGTGAAGATTTTCTCCCACAGACCCACCAGATAACAACTTTTGGGATATCTCAACGTCTTGAGATGCACCAGATACATCAGAAATTCTCAAGCTAGCTTTACTTTCTGCATTTTCAGAGAAGGAATCATGACTAGAATTCACACTGATCACATTGCTAGTTTCACTAGCAGTATGCTGCCCAATTTCACATTTTCTGCTCTTAACAGTTGGTACTGCGTCATTAACAGAACAACTAAAAACATTTTCTCTAGAGGTTCCATCCAAAGATTCATCATGCTTCAACCCCATGAGAGCTTGGTTAACATGCAAACAAGATGAACAAGGAGCAGAGCACACGTTACACGTCCCAGAGTCTGCTCTCACGTCACTCTTTTGACTATTGGTATGCCTACTAACTCCTTTATTAACTCGAGATGATACCTAACAAGATCGGCAAGAACAAAAATAAGGAAAAATGGAAGCTGTAGAAAGGATAAAGCAAAGAAATCTATCAAGAAACTAGGAATTATTGTAGACCTTTGAATATATATATATATATATATATATATATATATATATATACACGCACACACACATATACTATTTTAAAAACACAAATCTGACTGCCGCGGCACTTTGATCCCCCTATTCCCCTCTGAAAAATATGTACTTACAAAAGCTACATAGATGAAAGATATACAAGTTAAAGGTCATTGTATCTGTTAGCAGACAGCAATAGGAAAGGAACGTATGCTAGGCTTCCGTCAGATTAAAGCAAAATAAAATCTTTCCACATTGTAACAAAAGGCAATTTAACACGCAAACTTCCCAAGGACACATTCATATCTTAATCACACGCCATAAGCAGTGGCGAAGCCAGAAACTTTTGTCAGCAGGGTCGAAATTATTATTGAGATACAAATAATTTGGCGGGGGTTCTGGGGAATAGCCCCGAGCAAATTTTTTTTAATACTTTATACTTTCGAGTGTGTGTATATATATATATACTATATTATAATGAAAATATAATGAGTAATAATATATACACTATATTGACTCATAATAGACTTTTTTAATCACAACTGTTTATAAGTAAGTAATTCATTATTTATTTTTTAAAATAATATAAATTAAATTATTATTTAGTTTAAAATATTATAGAGAGATACATATATTGAGAGTATATGAGTCATATGTTGTTGAAATTTGATTGACAAAGTTATAAATTTTCAATTTGACCCAGTATAATAGAAAATTTATAAAATTTTAGTTGGGTCAATTTATATATAATACTTAAAATTTTTAAAATTTATCTTACATTATAAAGCAATTTAGTGGGGTCGATTGACCCCACAAAGCTCTATGTGGCTTCACCACTGACCATAAGTATGCTTAAGATTTCTATTTCATCTGACAAAAAGATTGATTAAGTTATGCAAAGTGATTTCTTTATATATGTACTTAGATACATATACTATTGTGTCTGCATTGTCCACGTCTATATGCCATAATTTTAAATTTGCCATATTGTGAGTCCGTGTCCAGGATCAATCGATCAAAGGTGGCATCCTAATCTGATGCAGACCATTACATCCCTAATTGAGAACCAATCAGATGCACACAGGCCCACATACAAAGAAATAGGGCCATTAAGTGTAGTTATTATCTAAATGTTCTAGTTCCTGCATATTACAGATTCCATTTCCAGCCAAACTTATGATGCTTACAGGATTTTACCCGGTTGGCCGGTTATAAGATTTCAGAAAAATAGCTCGAATTTTTTATTAAAAAATTAATTTTTCTTTAAGGTGACGCCTGAATGTAAAGTTTCAAAAGCATAGTTTATACAAGAATTTTATTTGAATATTTACTTTGATAGATTTCATTAATTGATTTCAATCCAGTCTGATCTGACCCATATTTGGTTGAAATGGAAAGAGAGCAATTCTTATTTATTTTTTTGTAGATAAAGAAAAAAATAATTTATTAGAAAGAATAGAGATCCAAATAAGGTGAAGTTCATCAAACAGCCAAAAGTGAAGAAAATTATGTTTAACAAGGACAGTCCCCCAATCCTTTGAATATTCAAGCCACCAACAACTTAGATGCCCCCACAATGCCTGATAGGGATGCAAAAAAATTTAAAGACACCTTGTTCAAAGCAAGTAAAAAGGAGGAAAAATATCAATACAACTCCTAGTATTCCTCTCTATCCAAATACCTCCGAGAATAGCAAGCATCGCAAACTTGCATAAAATTCCCTCATCTTGTCAAAACCAAAAAAGCCCAAAACTGATCTGTAGAAAGCTTCAATGCAAGGACTAACTCATTGAATAATCTAAACAAGGCACTCCATGAAATTCTGAATTTTGTAAGTTACATATGAAAAAAAATTATGGATACACGTATTTTCCATGTACAAGGAAAATCGTTAGTATTAGCCTAATAAGATTCCCCAAACCCAACTACTACCTAACCAAGGTTCCTCTAAAACCTAATAATAATCCAAACTTGTACATGATAAAGGCAAATTATTTTTCCTCTCATTTATCATTTTAGGTGATGCATCATGCATGTATTAAAAAGCAACTTGGTTCCAGAAAACCCAACTTGATACAAGAATCCACAAATAGTAGTTATTTCATACCAACCCATATGGAGAGAAGCATAATGTCATTAAAAATGAAATCCTTTGTGTAATGATACAATACAAATATTACTTAAAACAAATTCCAATTATGTGCATACTATATCATGTAAACTCAGAGCTTGAATTCCACAAAATTCTATTTCAAAACGCATGCAGTATAAAAATATCTATAATATGTACCCAGCCAAGAAGAGACTCAACACTACATATTGAAACTATCACAGAGGAATTAGGAACGATAAATTATGATTCAGCTAAGAGCTACAGCATGGAAAAGCAAAGAATCATAATGGACTATCTTTTACTTTCCTTTTTTCTTTCTTCTGGACAGCATAATGGCATCCCATGAATCCATGATAGGATTAGGATACTTTGGCTTTATCAATCTTGCAAAGAAAATGACCATGTATAGTAACCGTTTTACACAAAAACAAAATTCACACCCACGTCAAGACTATCTATAAATCATATTTGACTTCCAATAATATATGGAAACATGCATGATGAGCCCACAAGTCATTTTGTCAAATAAAGAAATACTAATGGAGACGAATTGTCAAAGGTCATGTAGCGTCTCAATCCCCAAAAAGCTTTTACTTATTCAAAAATGATGACTTTATTTGAGACATAATGGAAGAAAAAATCAGCCCATCAAGTCACTGGCCCAAATCAAAAGATAACATGCTTGACCCGCACAAGACATTCAACAAGACAATTTGCACATATAATTAAAAAATGCAGAACAATTAGCACCAAGGATATTATTGTTTAATTATGTCAAACATCCTTTAAACAAAGCCTTCACTCCATAAAATTAAAAATAACAAAATAAGCATGGCCAAACGCATTCAATAGCTATTACGTAACCTGTTATCTCACCGTATTCGTCTGATAGTCGCAGTCTGTTTCATCAACTGGCCCTTGCATTCGATAGCTACCATTCAAGACTGGGGTGATCTAGAAAGAAAAGCAAACAACATCAATTACTGGCCAAAAGCATTAGCCAGATACAACATCAATTACTGGCCAAACACATTAGCTAAATGTTATATGAAACAGTGTGCATATCACAACTGATATAAAAATAAATTATACAATAAAATTAAATAAATACACTAATAATAAATGGAGAGTTTAGTAAATTCTTCATAAACCGAAAACCCTAGAACACCAAAAAGTCTTTCTAGGATCATAAAACTCCAACAAAATATAAAAAACGTATAGCACCTTCAATAACACATGAAAAATCACAATTACACTAAAATAACAAAATCAATTAAATGAAACCGATAAATAATAAATTCAAAGGATCAACAAAAGCCCTAACCGAATATGATCAATTAGGGCAACATAAATTACATATTACATGCCTCCGGCTCCTTAATTATCACGGTCGCATTATAAAGCTCTTTGAGAATTCGTTCCTTCCGCTTCGCCATATCACACCCAATCGATTAAATTCATCGATTTCAATTTCATAAATTACCCTCGACCTATTCAATTAAAAAAATACATAAATAATTAAATAACTCAAAATCATCCATCCCTATTGTATTCTAATTGTATATCTATGTAGATGAAATGGGATGAAATGAAAATTAAGAATAATTAGAAAGGGTAAAGTATAAATAAAGTGTGAAATACGAAATACAAACGATCTGAGAGGAAATCTGTAATACAGAATCTATGGCGGAGCATACGGATGAGAGAGGGGGCTGTTAATACAGACGTGTTCTTTGCTGTTTCTTTTCCTGCCTCTTTCTACACAAGATATAAATTCAATCCAGTATTATTATATTTTTGTTCATAAGCTATATATGTACGTTTATACAGTTATACTACTAGTTATACTACTAGTATTAAGATGTAAATCAACTAGTGTTGACCAGTATTGAGTTTTTCATATTTTATATTTGATTCATAATTTATTGAATATAAAATAAAATTTAATTAAAATTCGTTTAATTATTCAATTTGAATACTTTAAATTTTTTAATCAATGAATAAAAAATTATAATTTAAATAAGTTTGAAGTAATTTATCAAATTTAAAAATTACTTATATTTGGAGTCAGAGTTTGAATCGAACTCGAACAAATACAAATCAATTCGAATTATTTATTTATTTTACGGTCTTAATTAGTATACAGTTTTTTTCTATCTACTTTAATAAATATTCCCTTCTTTTATTATAAGAACCTTTGTTAACTTTTAAAAGTGGGGATATTAATTATTAAAAATTATAAATAACAAATTAGATGTATTAAATGCCCTCACAAAGCTATATTAGATTACGAATAACCTGTAACTAACGGTGGTGAAATCAAAATATTTTTAGAGAGGTTAAAATACATCAGTAAAAAAATTATTTATTGACACTTGAAGTGTTTCTTTCAAATTTATTTTGCCCAATTATATTATTTCATAACATCTTCTTCCAACCATTGTCAACCTTTAAGTTGTGAGTCTAACTTTAAATATATATATATATATATTAATTTCTCCCGACTATGAAACTATTAATCAAATTTTTAATTTTTTAGTCAACTAATTAGCTATTTTTATAGATAACTTACAAATTATAATATTATATATTCAAAATCTTATATTATGGTTCTGGTCATCTTCCTTAGAGACAACTGAGATGAGCCACTCAAAATAAGAAAATGAATTAAGTTATTTTCATTTACAAAAAATTGATACTAATGTATGATTAAGTCACTGAGACAAATGAGTGTAATATTAAGTAATTAATCATCAAACTTATTTAACATTATTTTTTCTTATAGTAATATTATTAATTTATTATATGCGAAAGGACACGAGAAAGCAAATAAATTAATATCATCTTATATCAAATATGTAAGACCCCAACTTTTATGAATAAAGATGAATTTTCTATAATTATCATTTTTTGAATATTATGAAATGAATTTGATATAATATTATAGTTGTGGGTAATAGTTATAAATTTTGCAAAGTACGCAAGTTGTTATATAATATTCGATTGGTCGGGGAAATATTGTGAGATCTCAAATTTTATGAAATAAAAGTATTCAATTATCTTATAATTATTCTATTTAGTAAATGGTTAAATTGATAAAGGTTAAAGTTAAAGGTGATATGTGAAATATTTGCAAAGTAAGCAAGTTGTTATAAAATAATCGGTGGTAAAATATGTGTGGTTGCATAGTAGCACACGGTATCCATTATTGATGCTTATTTGAGAAGTCACTCAGTTAAACTCAATTATTGCTACAGTAATTGCTGCATCATATCTCTCATATTATTGATTCAATTATTGTCACAGTATCTTCTGTATAATATGTTATATTATTAAATCAATAATTGAGACGACAAAGTTATTCATATTATTAAATTACAATATTTACAATGTCTAGAAGTTCTGTCAATGAGAGGTTTGGTCACCTAATTGCGCGCCAATAAGGAGAAATCCTTATTAGAAAGCCCCATTTTCCTGGGAACAACCTGGTTGTTAAATATCGTGAGTTATAATATTGATGATGAATAAGTTCGTGTTGATTAAAGATGAATTTGATAGTTCCATTGTGTTGGGATTATTTGTGTTAGTAGAAATCGACATTTATTTCAGTAATAGTTGATGTCTGGAGGTTATATTGTTCAATCGGGTATTCAGGGCACTTTTCGTGTCGGAGTACTATTCACGAGTTACTATTCACCCGAATAAAATATATTTCTTTTCGGTCCAAATCATTTTTGGGTACAATATTATTCATGAGGAGATGTGCTAATTTTTTAGACCGTTGGTTGAAATTATAATAGTAAATCAATATGGATAGTTGGTTTAAAGTTTTAATAGTGAATCAATATGGATCGGTGGTTTAAAGTTTTAATAGCGAATCAGTATGGACCATTGATTTAAAGTTTTAATAGTGAATCGGTATGGACCGTTGGTTTAAAGTTTTAATAGTGAGTCAGTATGGACCGTTGGTTTAAGTTTTAATATGGACCGTGTGACGCCCCCAAAATAGGTATACACCACACCCATTCTGAGTCGCCAAATATATGGTACAGAAAGCAAACTACAACTTCAATAATACAATTGTCGTGCAAAATACGACAACACATACTGTAAGTTTAAATATAAATATTGTCTTCTAGACAATATCCACACTCAAATAAGTCCTAATTACAATTATTCATACACTATTTTACAGAAATAGTGAGGACTGCTAAAATATCTTTCTAGAACCATCACTCCAAATGTGACGCCTCGAAAATAGGTATATAGTCACCCATTTTAGGTCGTCAATAACATGGTACAGAAATAACTACAACTTTATTAATACATCATAAAAACTGTGAGTTTAAATACAAATATTATCTTCTAGACAATATCCATACCCAAATAAATCCTCATCACAATTATTGATACATTATTTTACAAAAATGGTGAGGACTACTAAATAACTTCTAGAATCATCATTCCATACCCCGACTAGTACTCGCTACATTCTCGCCTCCTGAGAAGAAAAATAGAACAAAAAGGAAAAATGTGAGCTCAACTAGCCCAGTAAAGAATATTATGACTAAGATAATATAGAACAAATTATCGTTAGTCTTCAACAGGGAAAAAAATCTGATAAAATACAATAGACAACAAGTTTCAGATCAATATTCGCAGCGGAAATAATAATTCATAGAAGAGTTACGTAGAGAATGAAATCTACTATTATCTATGTATTTAAAAGTCCATCGTCAATATTTTATCCCTGTAACATCAATCAATATTCATCTTGAATCAAATTTTAATTTTTGCACTACAGGCCAAAGATATTCATCAGTCGGTCATGTTCATCTCAACACTTGTTCATCTTTGTACTACGGGCCAAAGATATTCATCAGAAAATCATTAATCTTTGCACTACATGCCAAAGATATTCAGTAATATCATCATTTAGGACTGATGATGATGAAAAATATTTTAAAGAAAACGAATCTAGTGAAACAAAAGAACAAATATTAAGGATTCGTACTTCAGCTATTTCATATCCAAAAATACCTCATAAATAATCACAGTGAAGTAAAATTCAAGAATGATTCAAAATATGGATACAATCAAAGCTAGTATCCATAATAGATATTTTGGACAAAAAAAATTAATTTTTCAATGAATAGTGCCGTATTCGTGAATAGTGTCGTATACGTGAATAGTAACCCCGACACAAAAAGTTCCAAATTTTATTAAAAGTTCAAACCAATATTTCGGCATAATGATATTAAAGAAAATAATATCATTTAAAAAGAAAATAATATCCCTTACCTCGAAAAGATAGTACTTCTAGTTGAAACACCGAATATAGGCTATGACTTGAACTTGCACCGTATAGAAATACTCAAAGTATTAAAATACTCACAATAATACGCTTAATATATCGAGAGAGAAAGAGAGAGAAGATTTCAGTTTCTGGTGTGATTTTCAATTATAACCTAAGCACCCTATTTATGGGAAATGCTTAGAACACCAAAGCAGAAAATTTAATATAATATTATTATATTTACAAAATTGTCAAGCCCACCTCTTGAATATGAATTCAGCCACCTTGCACATGTTTAATGCAGCCCACCAAAGCAAAAAAAAATGTTTTTGTAATTAAAAATAATTAAAACTTTCAAAAATCAATTATTTCGGAACTACAGAACTTCAATAATTCATAATAAATAGCTCTTTTATCAGAAAAATTCAAACCACATGTCCTTTTCCATAGGAAATTTCATTCTCTACAACTTTGCAGAAGAAAGTTTTTCCAAATTCCAAACAGAAATTGACCGAAATCCACAAACGGACGATTTTACATGCTATAATCAAATTTTGGTCAAAAATTAGGGTCTACCGACACACAAAATATGTGTTAATCATTTAATGCCACAAAAATACTATTCCTCCTCATATACTCATATATCCCACATTCATTCTAAAAATATCACCATTAATATATTATTAAAATAATATATTTAAATGAATTATTTTATCAGAAAAAATAAAATATTATTTTTCAACAATTGTCACATTAAAAAAAATTTCTCCATCTATATCCGCATAAAATCAATATCTTTCTCATCATATAAATCAATAATTAATTATTCACAAATAATATTACAGAATCACTATTACTGACAACCAGGCAGTTCCCAGAAAAGAGGGGGCTTTCCAATAAGGATCTCTCCTTACTGACGCACAATTAGATGACCAAACCTCTCCTTAGATAGAACTTTCTAAACATTGTCAATAATATTATCTAATAATATTATTCAGATAATATGAATTATTGCTCCGATAATAAAAAATACTATGCAATGACAATTATTAAAATAACAATAATATAAAATATCAACGCAACAATTATTGAATTAATAAAATAAAATACTGAATAGTAATTACTGTAACAATTATTGAGTAGTGCCTTCTTACGTAAGAATCAATAATTGGTGTAATACCGTGTGCTACTGTGTTTTAACCACCGGTTATTCCAACAGTATTAACGGTAACAACTACGCCGTTATTTATAACCAACTTATTCTTGTCGTTTTCTTCATCCAATCGCTTTCCGTTATGGGGCCCACACAAGACTGCACCGTCGTACGAATATTCCTCGACAGTAAAAATATTCCACGACCAAACGAATATTCCCCGTCAGCAATGAATATTTTAAAATCACTTGCTTGTTTGAAATAATTGCGCATTTTACCCATAACTTATCACATTAATCAAATCAACCCTTACTATATCAAGATAATAAATAGAGAAAATTTAATTTCATTAAATAATAAGTTGGTGTCTTACACCAAATCCCGACTAGATCCTGCTATGTTCTCATCTCCTGAGAAGAAAAATGGAACAAAAAGAAAAATGGTGAGCTCAACTAGCTCAGTAAAGAATATTATGACTAAGATAATATACAACAAATTAGCATTAGTTTTCAACAGGGAAAATCTGATAGAATACAATAGACAACAAGTTTTAGATCAATAGTCTGCAGCGGAAACATCAATTTATTAGAAGAGTTACGTAGAGAATGAATTCTACTATCTTCTAAGATTTAAAAGTTCATCATCAATATTTTATCCCTGTAACAACAATTAATATACATCTTTAATAAAAAAAAATCATCTTTGCACTACATACCAAAGATATTCATTTGTATCACCAGTTGGTTATGTTCATCTCAAAACCTATTCATCTTTGCACTACGGACTAAATATATTTATCAGTTAATCATTCATATTTGCACTACAGGCCAAATATATTCAGTAATATTATCATTTAGGACTGAGGATGATGAAAAATATTTTAAAGAAAACGAATCCAGTGAGACAGAATGACAAATATTAGGGATTCGTATAACAGTTTATCCAATATCAATAATACTTCATAATAACCAATTGTGAAGTAAATTCAAAAATAACGATCAAAATATGGATACAATCAAAGATAGTAGCCAAAATTGATATCTTGGATAAAAATGAAAATTTTTATTTTTTGGTGAATAGTGTCGTATACGTGAATAGTAACCCCGACACAAAAAGTTTCAAATTTGATTCAAAAGTTCACCAATATTTTGGCATAATGATATTGAAGAAAATAATATCATTTCGAAAGAAAATAACATCCCTTACCTCAAAATAACCGTACTTCTAACTGAATTTCGGATATAAAGCCGACAGAAACTTCCACGGAATAGCAACTCTCAAAGTATCAAAATGCTCACAAAAAAAGCTCGATAATCTAGAGAGAATGAAAACTTACTTCTGGTATGATTTTTAATTCTAACCTAAGCGTCTATTTATAGGAAAATGCTAGAACGCCAAAGGAGACTAAAATAATAAAATAATATTATTTATTCCTTTACATCTACGCACACCCAACCTTTATTTTTTTGATTATTTTTTAATTTACTTTTGTTGCACTTGTTGATTCACAGGTTGTTCAAGTTAGTGAAAAGAAGGTTTTGGATCAGAAAGTATACATGTTCTATTATCGAGATAATAGAAATTTTGCTTCAAACTTGCCTCTTGATGTTATTCGGAAAGAGATCACGGCGACAAATGTCATGGGAAGAAGCTCAAGTTCATAGCCAGAAGATATTTCCAAATAATTTTTTTTAAAGGTGTGTTAATTTAAATTTTGTTATTGTTACTATCATATAACTGTTTGGTTACTTCTGCATTATGTTTTGGTTACTGTTAACTTGGGATTCAGATACCATTTTTGTTACCTTTATTTGGTATTTTGGTTATTTTTTTATGTTGTTATGGATTACCATGTATTTGCTTAGTATACATGGTTGACTAAACTGGTTTTGGTGTACATGTTGTTTATGTATTGGTTACCATTAATATATATTTTGGTTACTAACATATTACTGTTTGGTTACTTTATTAGTATAATTTTTTGTTATTGTTAGCTTATGAATTGGATACCATTCTTTTTCCCTCAATTGGGATTTTTGTTACTTTTATATGTTATTTTTGTTACAATGTATTTGCTTAGTATACATTGGTTGACTAAACTGAGTTTGGTCTACATGTTGTTTAGTATACTAGACCAATTTCTGGGGGCTTGATGTAATGCTTACGTTGTAGCTACGTCAAGAAATAAAAAATAGATACTATCATATAACTGTTTAGTTACTTCTGCATTATGTTTTGGTTACTGTTAGCTTGAGATTCGGATACTATGCTTGTTACCTTGATTTGGTATTTTGGTTACTTTTTATGTTGTTATGGTTACCATGTATTTGCTTAGTATACATGGTTGACTAAACTGGTTTTGGTGTACATGTTGTTTATGTACGGGTTACCATTAAAACATGTTTTGGTTACTATCATATAAATATTTGGTTACTTCTTTAGTATAGTTTTTGGTTACTGTTAGTTTCTGATTTGGATTCCATTTTTGTTTCCTTGAGTAGGGATTTTGCTTACTGTTTTTTGTTGTTCTGGTTACCATATATTTGCTTAATATATGGGTTGACTAAACTTTGTTTGGTCTATATGTTGTTTATGTATTAGGTTACCATTAATATATATTTTGGTTACTAACATATAACTGTTTAGTTACTTCATTAGTATATTTTTTTGTTACTGTTAGCTTATGATTTGGATACCATTCTTTTTCCCTCAATTGAGATTTTGGTTACTTTTATATGTTGTTTTAATTACAATATATTTGTTTGGTAAACTGTTTATGATATAAATATTATTTATATATGGTTACTAATGACTATGTAAATCTGATTTTTTTTATTTGCAGTTATGGAATCTTTAATGTGAGGAATGCAATAGAAAATTCATTGGAAAAGTTATATATTGGTGTGACATGGAAGTCCCCGACATTATTACCAAGAAATTGAACCCAAGACAGTTGAAGAAGTTTAAGGCATCATTAGTTTGTGGATGTATTATTTTTATAAATAATAAATCCCAAGTCATAATAAACCATGTATTTGCTTAGTATACATTGATGTATTATTTTTGTAAATTCCTTCAAATATATTCTACAAGGTTTATGCTATTCTATTTATAGTTCCATTTCCACAAGCACATCTTACATGTTCTGGTTACTTTCATATAACTATTTGATTACTTCTTTATTATGTTTTGATTACTGTTACCTTATGGTTTGGCTACTATTATTGTGTCCTCAATGTGGGATTTTGAATACTTTTATTTTTTTTTATTTTGGTTAATATGTAATTGTTTAGTATACATGGATTACCTAAACTGAATTTCATTACATGATGTTTCTGTTTTGGTTACCATTAAAACATGTTCTGGTTACTATCATATAATTATATAGTTACTGTTTTATTATGTTACATTATGGTTACTGTTATTAGTAACCAGATAGTTATAAGCTTGTATCAGGACAAACATCAGTTGTTAAATGTACATGTGTGAGTGTCCTATTTATCTACAAGCTTGTTAGTAACTAAATAATTATCACAGATAGTTACAAGCTTGTTAGTAACAAGATAATTATAAGTTTGTATCAAGACTGTTATAAGCTTGTATCAAGACTGTTATAAAGCTTGTATATGTTTACTTTATATTGATAACTCATGATGGAATCAAAAATTAAAATATTAATTAACATCAATTTTAGTTATTGTACACCATCCAAAATGTTACCAACCATGTGGTTAATGGTTACTAACAGTAAACAATTATATATTATTGAAAACAATTAAATTTGTTGTATTGGTTACTGTCAGTCGCCATTGTCTAACAACTAAATAAACATTGTAAAGTAACCAAATCAATATTAGACAGTAACCAAATTACATAATCTTAGTAACCAGAATATAAACCACATTTTTACATGCAATTTTGAAGGCCTAAATGATGAAATTTGATCAAAAAACCATGCAGTTCACCAACAAAGCTCGTGACTTTTGATCGTTGACCCGTTTTTAATGAAATTAGGCTCCGAAAACGCCAAAATCCGACACTCCAAACTTGACAAAAATTACCAAATTCTCACTAGATCTTTACATAATCTGACACGCCTGCGCTTCAACCGCATCAGTTTGTTACCACCTAAAGACTAATAATTGTACGAAATTACGCAATGTAGTCAATAAGTAATCATCAATATAAAACAAACTAGTATAAAACACACTAATATTATATACAGTAACCAAATTTAGATTAGACAATAACCAACATAATTCTATTTAATAACCATAACATAAACACATTTTTCATTGTATTTTACAGTAAAAAACAACCAGTATAATTTATTTGTTACCAACTAAAGGCACACTTTTATAAGAATGTAATCAATTTGGCTAACAAGTAACCATTAATATAAAAAACATAAGTAGAAGTGTACATTAATATGCTTCAGCAACCAATAATATAGTAACCAATTAATCACTACAGTAATTAAGTTTGCATTAGTCAGTAACCAAGTCAGCATGAGTCACTAAATAATATTTTTACACAGTAACCAAGTCAGCATTATAATTTTATACAGTAACCAATTCAGAATTAGTCAATAACCATTATAGTGTTACACAGTAAGCAAGTCAACATTAGTCAGTAACCAATAAATATTACATAGTAACCAAGTTAGCATTATTCAGTAACCAAGTCAGAATTAATTAGTAATATTATGCAGTAACTAAGTCAGAATTAGTCAGTAACCAATATAATATTACATAGTAACCAAGTCAACATTAGTCAGTAACCAAGTCAGCGTTAATTAATAATATTATGTAGTAACCAAGTCAACATTAATTAGTAATATTATGCAGTAACCAAGACAACATTAGTCAGTAACTAAGACAACATTAGACAATATAATGTTACACAGTAACCAATACAAAATAATCAGTAACCAAGCCAACATTAAACAGTAACCAATTTATATAACCTTAGTAACCATAATATAAAACATGTTTTCAAATACATTTTGCAAGCACAACATTCAGTATTCATACTCTATGACAATTTTAAGTTCGAAAAACTTAAGAAAGGTAATCAATTTAGTAATTCGTAGTAACCATAGGTATCTACATGCTTATAAATTTTAAACTCACATACCACAGTATTTGTATCGAAGCTGATGTTGATTTTGTATTCAACAATCACTACAGTAATATTTTTGGTTACTGAACTTGAAGGCGTTGTTGATTTTGTATGCTATTTTTGATCTTACAGATTCGTCGCGACAACATGTTTCTTCTTCTTCGATTACGAGTTGCGTCGCGATAGGATGTTTCGTCTTCTCTGATATCAGAGTTGTGTCACGACAGAAGATTTTCTCTTCTTCGATTGATTTGGCGTTGATCTGTTATTGATTTGGCGTTGATCAGTTATCTCCATAACTGAGGTGTAGGAGTTAATGACGTTATTTTAGCAACGTGATATATTTTGTTTTGTTATTTTTGTAATTATTTTGTGTGTATTTTATTTTTGTAATTACTTTCTAATTGTTGTATATTAGTGTTAAGGACCCATAATTAAATGAGTTTAATTGTCATAGTGTCCGTGGGCCCAATTTAGTCAGATTTGGATTCCTTTACACAAGTAGCCCATACTGATTTCTTCACCTATTATCTCTTTCACTACTGATAAAGATACACGGAACAATTACATATAATAGTACATTTATGAAAGTAATTACAAAAATCATACATTAATAAAATAATTACAAAAATATGACATTTCATCATATATATTTACAATACTAATACAACTAATACAATTAAGATTCCTTAATTTAAGGGATAAATATTAATTGGCTGACATAAAAAAAGTTTTTTTTTTTGAATCGCGTGATAACCGCCTATCGTTTGTACAGGACTATGCAGTTACCAAACCCTTTTGCACATGCTGAAACCCTTGTTCTCTCCTCTCTCACGACTAAACGTAATCGGAGTTAAAAACTATTGTTTCCGGTGATTGTTGTTCATCTGAGTTCGTGTGTTCTTCATCTCTATCATATTTGTTTAGTTGTTCGGCATACTCGTTCAGTTGTTCGTCATTGTCGTTGTTACTCGTTACTCGTCTGGTTCATTGTCGTTGTCGTTTTTACTCGTCTGGCTCATTGTCGTGGTGTTTATCGACTCTGATTTTTATTATTTCTTCAAGTGAGTATTTTCTTATTAAGTTTAATGTATTATATATTAAAGTAATTTACTAACAGAATGGATTATTCATTGTTTTGATTTGTGTTGTTTTTATGTTTTTGTATAGAATGGGTGATACAAGGAATGATACAAGTAAGAAGGATGGAAAGAGGAAAAGGATCGTGGAAGGTGATTCTGTTAAGAAATTGAAGAAGTTTGTTGTGGAGAGCAAGGGGGAGGGGAAGGGAAAGGGGAAGGGAAAGAAAAAGGGGAAGGATGTAGGTAATAAATCAAGTAAGAATGATAGTAGTTTGGTGATACATAGTGATATCAAACATTCCGTAGTGCAAGTAGATTCTGATTTTGATGTCCCTGTTAAGAATGAAGTTCAAGTGCTTATCCAGAAGATAATTCCAACTCAACGAATTTTAAAGGTGTGTTAATTTAAATATTGTTATTGTTTACTGTATAATGCTTAATTGGTTATTGCATAATATTAATGATTAATGATTGGTAACCACCAGATTGGTAACCAATGCATTAGACAATAACAATCATGTTGCATGAAGGTAACCAAAACTGACTTGGGTACTGTGTTATGAGTGTTTTGGTTACTATCTAATGTTGTATTGGTTACTGCTTATGAGTGTCTTTGGTTACTGTATAATGATGTCTTGGTTACTGTCTTATGGGTGTCTTGATTACTATCTAATGATGTCTTGATTACTGTCTTATGATGTCTTGGTTATTGTCTTATGATTTTTGGGTTACTGTCTTATGCTTTCTTGATTACTGTCTAATGATATATTGGTTACTGTCTTATGATTTCTTTATTGATGTCTAATGATGTTTTGTTTACTGTCTAACCAATATATTGTCTAAAGCTCTATTGGTTACTGTGCAACATTTAATTGGTTACTGTATAATGCTGAATGGGTTACTGACTAATGCTGTTTTGGTTACTGGATAATTTTTCTGACTAATAATTGGTATGCACATGGTTGGTAACCAATGTATTAGATAGTAACCAACATGTTGCATGAAGATAATCAAGACAGCATTAATAAGTAACCAGTTTACATTAGTTACCTTTTTGTAACATGTTGTTTACTGTCTAATATTGTATTGGTTACTGCTTATGAGTGTCTTTGGTTACTGTCTAATGATGTCTTGGTTACTGTCTTATGATGTATTGGTTACTGTATAATGATGTCTTGGTTACTGTCTTATGGGTGTCTTGATTACTATCTAATGATGTCTTGATTACTGTCTTATGATGTCTTGGTTACTGTCTTATGATTTTTGGGTTACTGTATTATGCTTTATTGGTTACTGTCTAATGATATATTGGTTACTGTTTTATGATGTCTTTATTGATGTCTAATGATGTTTTGTTTACTGTCTAACCAATATATTGTCTAAAGCTCTATTGGTTACTGTGCAACATTTAATTGGTTACTGTATAATGCTGAATGGGTTACTGACTAATGCTGTTTTGGTTACTGGATAATTTTTATGAATAATAATTGGTATGCACATGGTTGGTAACCAATGTATTAGATAGTAACCAACATGTTGCATGAAGATAATCAAGACAGCATTAATAAGTAACCAGTTTACATTGGTTACCTTTTTGCAACATGTTGTTTACTGTCTAATATTGTATTGGTTACTGCTTATGAGTGTCTTTTGTTACTGTCTAATGATGTCTTGGTTACTGTCTTATGATGTATTGGTTACTGTATAATGATGTATTGGTTACTGTCTTATGGGTGTATTGATTACTATCTAATGATGTCTTGATTACTGTCTTATGATGTCTTGGTTACTGTCTTATGATTTTTGGGTTACTGTCTTATGCTTTATTGGTTACTGTCTAATGATATATTGGTTACTGTCTTATGATGTGTTTATTGATGTCTAATGATGTTTTGTTTACTGTCTAACCAATATATTGTCTAAAGCTCTATTGGTTACTGTGCAACATTTAATTGGTTACTGTATAATGCTGAATGGGTTACTGACTAATGCTGTTTTGGTTAATTGTCTATGTTTTTTTGGTTATTATCATATGATTGGTTGGTTAACTTTGTAAATATGATTTTGTTTACTTGCAGTTATGGGATCTTTATTACGAGGAATGGAACAAAAAATTCAACGGAAAAGTGATATATTGGTGCGACATGGAAGTCCCCAGTATAATTGCAAAAAAATTGAATAAGAGTCAGCTGGATAAATTTAAGGCAACATGTTTTGGTAATTTTCTTGAGTTTGGTGAGCACCAAATGTATTCCCAGATCATTCACCACGCTCTTGTGAGGGAGATTCACCAGAGGGATGACGGTGAAATGTGGTTTTTGTTCGGAGAGAAAAGGGTCAGGTTCGGTTTGCCTGAGTTTTGTATGATATCTGGGTTGAGATGGAAAGGTGAGGATGATATAACTCCATATAAAGGTATGGATAATATGGTTGTTGGTAAGTTTTTTGGTGACGAAGCTGTGACACGTAGTAGTATAGGTAGGATATATAGGAAGGCAGTTTTTGATGATGATGACGAGGCTATTAAGATGTCTATGATATTCTTGGTCTTTAATTTCATTATGTGCACATTTTCTGAAAATTTCGTTGATGGGGCAATGGTTAATTTTGTTGTGTTACGGCGATGTTAATAGTTTTCCTTGGGGGAAAGTTGCTTTTGAGATGACAAAGTACTCTTTGTCTATTGCTTTAAAGGGGCGTTATAGGAAAGGAAAGAATGGTGTTTCAACATACAATTTTTACATGGATCATTACACCAAACTGTACAAGTTGAATGGGCTTCCGTATGTATTCCAAGTTTTTATGTTTGAAACTATTCCGACATTCAAAAGTCGGGGTATATGCAATGACGAGCATCCATCGGATGTCCGTTTATTCAGATGGAAGGAGTTAATGAAGCCGCTTTCTAATGACAAGTTGAATGAATTAGTTTTTTGTTCCGGACAGGTATGTTGTTTCACTTTTAGTTATATACTTGATAAATGAAAATATTATAAGAAGTTTACTATCAACAAGTAGTTAGTTATCTTTATATACACGTTTGGTTACTGATAATTTATATGCATGTTAATAATAACAATGTTTTTGGTTACTTGAATATTAAAATACGTTTACTGATTAGATTACATTCAGGTTACTAATGACATTGTTTTTGGTTACCAATCATATACACATTTTGGTTACATTTATACATTTAGTTGGTTACTACTTATTATACATTTGGTTACCTGTATATATGTATTTGGTTACTGATTATGTTTTATGATTCCTTATTTACTGTTTATTTCAATGTTATTGTACATTGTTTGTTAGATGATATACTAAACTACACTTATTATTTTTTAGATGAGGATAAACAGTTTGACTCCCACGGCCGATGAGAAGGATCGACTTGATTTGGGCGGTTTTCACTTTTTTAATGGGAAGGATGGTGACAAGAAAGTAGATAAAAAAGTGAAGACCGACAACACTGGTGTTGATTTATCTGCTGTGAAAGAGGCAATTGATGTACGGTTTAAGCCGTTGGAGAAGAAAGTGTCTGAATTGAAGAAAGATGTTTCTGAATTGAAGAAAGAATTTGGAAATTTGCGAACTGATATTAAAGATGAAATGCAGCTTTTACATGTCCAGTTATGCAGGGACCTTAGGTCCATTATTAGAGATGAGTTACGTGCTATCAAAGACGTGGGGGACAAAAAGCTTGATGGTGAGTCTGATGATGACGATTCTGACAATGCTGGTGATGATGATGATGATGATGATGATGATGATGAAAATGAAGGTGATGAAGCTGATGATGATGCTTCCGATGACATTGATAATGAGAATGCTGATGTCATGGTGGAGGATGACATTGTTGATGAGGATGTTGATCATGGTTCAAAAGTGAATAAGAATAATGATGGTGATGATGTGTTGGATGAAGTTGAGAAGAAGGGTGGGAATGAGATTGAATTGGTTAATGAAGTTGGCGATGATGTGTCAATATTCGTGGAGAAGAGTGATGTGAATGTAATTGAGATTGCTAATGAAGTTGAACGTGCTGCTATGGTTGAAGAACCCGATGAAAAAAAAAATAATGATGATGAAGAAATTGTCAAGGTTAGACATATTTGTTTGTTCTGTTATGTGTTATATGTATTTTGTTTTAATTATTAAATGGTTCTTTATTTTACGCAGATTGACAATAATAATGACATGCCATCTTTTGACATATTAAGCCAATGTTCTGGGAAAGAGATTGTTGTGTATGATGCTGACAAGGTTAGTGTTATAATTATGGGCCATCATTTATTGAAAACATCATTTATTGAAATGTTATTTATGTTTTGGTTACCATCATATAGTGAATTGGTTACTATGATATTGTGTTTTGGTTACAATTATATTATGTTTTGACTACTATTATATTGTGATTTGGTTACTAGTTTATGTTAATCAGATTGCTAATATAACATGTTCATTTTAGTTCATTAGCTTTTTTAAAGTAAGTTGGTTACTAGTTTATTTTATTCAGGTTACTAATCGTATATATTACCTTTTTGTGTCAACTGAAAAAGGGGAAGAAAGGTGAGTCAGCAAGCAGGTATGCTCTTGATCTTATGGTTCTCACCACACAGGACATAGATATGTGTGATGAGTTGGAGAAGAGTGTCCAGAAAGCTGGTGGTAGACCTTTACGTGATCATGCAAAGAGTGCCATTTTACGGTCTCCATATACAGCAGCGTTCGGATCTGCTGGTTCATCATCTACTGTAGTGGGTGATGATTGTCAAAGACTTGCACGTTTAAGTGCATTCCCCAAATCATGCATGGAGATGCCCACAAAAACTGAAGAGGCATTGTTTGAAGAATGGTTCAAAATTGGAATAAACAACAGAAAAAGGTTTGTTTTTGTTGTTAACAATGCTATAGTTTTTTATGAAACAAATAAGTTTTTATTATTGTTGTAAAATATGGTTAATATTTAAATAAGTTTGATGGTTACTATTATTTTATATTCTGATTAATATTAGACATGCTGTTTTGGTTACCTAGTAGTTATGTTTATGTTACTATGTGATTATGGTTTGGTTACCAGATTAATGTTTAAAATTAAGTTTATTATTTTACTGATTTTGGTATGCTGTTTTTGTTACTGTCTAATGATGTATTGGTTACTGTCGAATGTTGTATTGGTTAATGTGCAACATTACATTGGTTAATATATAATACTTAATTGGTTACTGACTAATGTTGTTTTGGTTACTGCGTAATATTAAATATTTATTAAATGTTAATATTAAATAAATGTTGTGGTTACTATTAAATTAATGTTATGGTTGCTATTACTTTATAATATGGTTAATATTAGTTTATGTTTCGGTTACCTATTAGTTATGTATTAGTTACTATTTGATTATGGTTATGATTTTAATATTTGTTGGTTAGCAGGGTACTGTTTAAAATTAAGTTGGTTCATTAGTATGTTAATTATAGAACGTGCAAGTTTGATTTGTAGTAGTGTGTATATTAATACGGTATTTGTTAATGTTAGTGTGTATACTAATATTATGTTTTTATATTGAAGGACGGACAAATTTCCAGGAAAGAACGATATTATCATGCCTTCTTTTGAATTTGGATCAATTGCAATATCATCGAAGATGTGGTTCTATAAATTAAAGACGCCTGGGCAGTGGTTAGACGATGATGTGAGTATTATTTTAAAAATTATGTTTTTGTAGTTATGTTTACATTATTTAGTTATATTAATCACATACTTGCATTTCCCAACAACTGTTAGTATCATATTAAGTAATGCTGTATAATGATGTATTGGTTATTGTATAATGATGTCTTGGTTACTGTCTTATGGGTGTCTTGATTATTATTTAATGATTTCTTGATTACTATCTTATGATGTCTTGGTTACTGTCTTATGATTTTTGGGTTACTGTCTTATGCTTTCTTGGTTACTGTCTAATGATATATTGGTTACTGTCTTATGATGTCTTTATTGATGTCTAATGATGTTTTTGTTAATGTCTAACCAATATATTGTATAAAGATGTATTGGTTACTTTGCAACATTGTATTGGTTACTGTATAATGCTGAATGGGTTACTGACTAATGCTGTTTTGGTTACTGCATAATATTTATGACTAATAATTGGTATGCACATGGTTGGTAACCAATGTATTAGACAGTAACCAACATGTTGCATGAAGATAATCAAGTCTGCATTAATAAGTAAGCAGTTTACATTGGTTAACTTTTTGCAACATGTTGTTTACTGTATAATGCTGTATTGGTTACTGTCTTATTATGTATTGGTTACTGTATAATGATGTCTTGGTTACTATCTTATGATGTATTGGTTAATGTTTTTGTAGTTATGTTTACATTATTTAGTTATATTAATCACATATTTGCATTTGCCAACAACTGTTAATATCATATTAATTTTTTTTTGGCTCAGCACATCAATATTGCCTTGTATTATTTCCGTAAATTGGCAAGACATTCCGAAAGTGTTCCTATAAGGGTAACGACTACGGATTGTTGGTTTCACAGCAAGATCACCGCTCTTTTCGAGGAGTATACAAAAAAAAATTGTGACAAAATTGTTCTGTCTGGGGAGGGTGATGTTGTTGAATACATACATGGGCTGTTTATGGATGTCAACACACCATGGAGGAATGTTGACTATGTGTTGTTCCCAATTCATATGTCATCACCGGACCATTGGCTGTTGTTGTCTTTTGATGTGCATCGTAGGTGTCTAACTGTGTACAATTCTCTACAACCAAAAAGGAAAGCCATGCAAATTAAAATATCTGATGTTTGTGAGCCGTACATCTTTATTCTTCCCATACTACTACGCAAGTCTGGTTTTTGGAAGGATAGGTCTGACATTGACTTCAGCAGTGACCCGTATCGCAACAAGGACGAAGACGATATAATTGAGTTGGAATTTGCTGAGACGGTTCCTGAACAAGTAGAGGGGTAAGGGTTAAATTTTGTACATTTTTTTTAATTATTACATATAGGATGATTTTATTTTTGATTTTTGTTATATGTTGTTTGTTGTTACAGTGATTGTGGGATGTTCACAATTTGTTTTGCTGAGCATGTCATTCATCAGAAGTTTGATCAGATTCCTATTCCTTTCCCCATTGCGAAGTATCGGAAAAAGTTATGCACAAACCTATTTATGCATGCTAGGAACAAGCAGTTGGAGGGCTATGATACTGATAGAGAATTTCCAGGAAGATTTGTTCCAGATTTTGATTAGTTCGAATTTCGTTGTTTTGTCTTTATTAATTTTGTTGTTTATTTTTTGTTTTAGTTTTGGTGTTATACACAACATTTGTGTATTGTTTATGATTTTTTTGATGTTCATTGGATCTAATGTAGATTGGATTACATATTTGATTATATTTGAAAGAGATATTGTTTGTTGGTTGGTATTTTGTTTCTTTTTAAGTTGTGTTTGTTGAATTTTTTTGAAATATACTGTTGGTAACCAATCATATATAAAGGAGTAACTAGATAATGATTTGATAGTAAACATGTAGTTACAAGATTGTATCAGGACATATATCATATGTTAAATGTACATGTGTTATGTATATATGGGTTTCTTAAAATTCAATACCCTTTTAATTACATGTTGCTGAATATACAGGTTGTTTATGTTGTGGTTACCATTATAAACTGATTTGGTTACTGTTATGAAATTAGGTGGTTATTGTGATGGTTACTGTAATGTAATTATTTGGGTACCATTAAACATTGTTATGGCTACTGTTATATAATTATTTGGTTTACATTAAAAACCGGCATAGTTACTGTTATGGTTACTGTCATGTATAAAATGATTACCAATTATAATTTTGTAATATACAGTTTGTAACCAATCATGTATAAATATGTAACCAGATAATGATTTGATAGTAACCAGAGTAACGATATTGTATCAGGACATATGTCATATGTTAAGTGGACATGTGTGAGTATACATGGGTTTCATAAACTTCAATACCATGTTAATTATATGTTGCTGGATATATATGTTGTTTATGTTGTGTTTACCATTATAAAATGGTATTGTTACTGTTATGAAATTAGTTGGTTACTGTGATTGTTACTGTGTGTTACTGTTACTTAATTATTTGGGTATCATTAAATATTGTTATGGTTACTGTTATGTAATTATTTGGTTAAAAACTGGTATGGTTACTGTTATGTTATTAGCTGGTAAATGTTCTGGTTACTGATATGTACATATTTGGTTACCATTAAAAACTGTTATGGTTACTGTTATGTATTTGTTTGATTACTGTTATTGTTAATGTTTAATTGAAATCAAAAATCAATATATAAATGAATAACAATTTTGTTTACTAAACACAATCAAAAATTTTACAAACCAATCGTTTAATGGTTACTCAAAGTAAACAATAATACATTCATGTATCTATACTCTTAAATTAACTGCACGATATCAGACCCTTTTTAGTGGTTTTAAAACCGGGGGATTAGTGCATGTCTTTCTGTTGTGTCCTTTTTCTTGACACCTGCTGCATTTGTTTTGAATTTTGATTTCAGATCCGTGTTTGTACCTCCCTTTCTTTGGTCTTCCTGCTGGCCTTCTTGTGTTGGGTGGTTTTATACATATGTTTTTTACTTCTTCTGATACATCCCAGTTTTCTTTGTCATCTAATGGCATGATGGAAGCTGAATATGTCTTGACCAAAGTTGCTTTAGTGTAATTTCTTGAGCAAAAATCATAACAGCTCAAATTTCTCTTGCTCATAACAGCAGCAGCGTGCGGGCAAGGCATCTCATGGTACTGAAATTTACGGCATGTGCATGTCTTTTGTTCGATGTCCACAATATACTGTTTAGAGACATCGTAAACAGTAAAAATCACTAAGTTTGATGTCTCAACCTACAACACCCAATGTATACAATCAGATTAACAGTTGCATGCCAAATATGCAGTAACCAATTTACTAGTACACAATGTTATTCAAAAAGTAACCACCAATATAAAAGAAAGAATTATGAATAACAGTAACATTATAATGTTACATAGTAACTAAGTCAGTATTGATCAGTAACTAGTATAATGTTACACAGTAACCAAATAAGCATTATACAATAACCATTATATAATTACACAGTAAGCAATTAGGTAGTAGTTAGTAACCAATATAATGTTGCACATTAAGAAAGTCAACAATAGTTTGTAACCAAATCAGTATTATTCAGTAATATTATGCAATAAAGATTATAATTTTATCTAGTAACCAAGTTTCTGTAGTCAGTATAATGTTACACATTAACCAACTCAGCAATAGCGAGTGACCATTATATGGTTACACAGTAACCAATTCAGCAATAGTCAGTAACCATTATATGTTTAAGAGTTGCATCCCAAATTCATAGTAACCAATTAACTAGTACACAATATTATTCAATAAGTAACCACAAATATAAAAGAAACAATTATAAATCACAGTAATATTATAATGTTATATAGTAACTAAGTCTGTATTGATCAGTAACCAACATAGTGTTACACAGTAACCAAATAAGCATAATATAGTAATCAGTATATAAGTACACAGTAAGCAATTCAGTAGTAGTCAGTAACCAATATAATGTTGCACATTAAGTTAGTATTAGTTTGTAACCAATAAAGATTATAATTTTATCCAGTAATCAAGTTAATGTTAGTCAGTATAATGTTACACAGTAACCAACTCAGCAATAGCCAACAACCATTATATGGTTACAAAGTAACCAACTCAACAATAGTCAGTAACCAAGTTAGTAATAGTCAGTAGATTGCAAATGCAAATTAGGATGCAATAATTTAAATCGAATATTAATTACCTTAAGTATCTTTGATTTAAAGATATTAGATTGCAACTTTCTCTCAGCTGTTGTGGAAAGTGTTGTGAATGTTGATATGGCTGCTTGTTTGTTTGTGAAATACCATTTTTGAACCAGACAACGTATGCATTCAATCATTGTCACAACTGGAAGATCCCTGATAAACTTGATTGCATTGTTAATAGATTCGGCGGTGTTTGAGGTCATTGTTGAGTACCTGCTTACAGTCCCATGGAGCCTGGTGCACCTATCCAACTTGACCTCTTCCTCCAGATATGTCCTTATTCGAGGATCAATGGCATCAAGTTCAGCCATGTGTTTATTGAATTGTTCAACAGTGTAAGATCTACAAACCCCGTTGTAAGCCTGTTTAACTTATTCTCCTTTCTTTTTGAATCTGTTTTTATATTTTTCAATATATGATATGTGCATGAACCATGCATGATATCCGGAAACACACAATTCAGTCCTTGTATAATGGCTTCATGTCTGTCTGAAACAATACATTGACCTTCCCTAACTCCACAAGCAATTCTCAAATTTACGAAAAACCATTTCCAAGACAATTCATTTTCGCTGTCAACAACTGAAAAAGCAATCGGAATAATATTTCGATTTGCATCTTGTGTGCTTGCTATCAGTAATGTCCCCCCGTAAGTTGATTGTATGAATGTGCCATCGATTACGATGATTGGAAAACAATGGTGCCATGCTTGAATGGATGCTCCAATGGCAAAGAATAGATACTTGAAACGACCATTTGTTTCCAACTCAAGAGCTGTGACGGAACCTGATATAAAACATCAGAACTATCATTAGAATTACAAGTAGTATACTGTATCCAAATAACTAGTAATCGGTAACTGTTCATGTGGTTAAAGGTACACAATTTGTAATAGTTTATTGTTTACTGTATAATGCTTAATTGGTTACTGTGTAATAGTTTATTGTTTACTCTATAATGCTTAGTTGGTTACTGTGTAATAGTTAATTGGTTACTGTGTAATAGTTTATTGGTTACTGTGTAATTATGTATGTATTGGTTACTGTGTAATAGTTTATTATTTACTGTATAATGCTTAACTGGTTACTGAATAATGCTATTGTTGTTACTGAATAATATTACTGACTAATGCTTGGTAACCACATGTTGGTAACCAATGCATTATACAGTAATCAATTATTGCATGAAGGTAACCAATACAATATTAATCAGTAACAAATTTACATTAGTAAACACTCTATCGTGTAATGATATATTGGTTAATGTTGAACATCATATTGGTTACTGTATAATGCTATAAAACAAATAAATGTAATAAGGTGTTACCTGGATTTGTTTTCTTCAGCATGTATAACCATGATGGGATGAGTGAGTAGTCGTGTGGATTTCCTCTCACCTTTTCCAACGCCTTCTCCTTCGATCTCCATGCTTTTTGGTAAGAGATAGACACATTATATTCTGAGATCATGTCTTCCACAATATCGGTTGGTGTGTATATTTTCTTCAAATTTGTTATTTTTTGCATTATGCATTCACTGACCAACTCACTATTTGCCTGTTTGTGGTCTCCCAACAATACATTGACCGAACAAGTGTGGATATCATTGAATTCTCTAACCTTGAACATACTGGTTTTTCTGAAACTTGATGCTCTCATCTTCCATTTGCAATTTTCATTGCATACACACACTAGCACAAAGTCTCTATAACTTGTTCGTTGGACTTTGTGTTGTCTGTTTTTTCTGATTGAATGCAGCCTCATAGCTTGTGAGAGGATTTTTTTGTCTGCGTATGTTTGATGTAATTTTACTTCACGTTCATTCGGATTCGATATTACATCATCATATAGTTCTTCTGCGTATGCTGAGTCATGTTGTCTGTCTCGTTGTTGTTCAATAATTTCCATTGCAAGCTGATCAGCATATTGCGTTCCAAATTGGCTTGATTGGCTTGCTTGTGGAACTAGTGCTGAATTCCCTTGTGTTAATCTGATTGGCATTACATCGTGAATTGTAGATTCTTCTACATTTGTCAAGTTATGCAAGATCGTTGTGCGTCCCATTCTGTGTTCAATATCTAAAATCAGTGGGAATTTACCTTGTTCATCAGATTTTCTACTCACTTCCAGAAAGAATTGTAAGGTTGCTTCATCTGATATACTGATCGGTGGAATGTCGTTTCTAATCTGAAATTTGATTGACAATGTTGCTGCGTTTGTGTCTAGCCGTAATGCACTGCATATTTTGGTTAGTATTTCTTTGAACGAAATTGTTGATGGAACTAATATGCCAGTAACTTCAAATTTACTGTATTGGTTACTATCAGTCCATGTGCCGTTGAAGTAAAGTACAACTGGAATCATCTCCATTGTCTGTCAATAGAATAAGTAATGGTAAGTAACAAAATCAATGTTATCGGATAACCAATATAATGTTAAACAGTAACCAAGTCAGCATTAGTCAGTAACCAAGTATTCATCAGTAACCATTATAATGTTACACATTAACAAAGTCATTATTAGTCAGTAAACAATGCAGTGGTACACAGTAACCAAATGAGTATTAGTTTTGTAACATATACATAGTCAGGCAGTAAACAATATAATGTTAAACAGTAACCAAGTCAGCATTAATCAGTAAATAAGTCTTCATCAGTAACCATTATAATGTTACACATTAACAAAGTCATTATTAGTCAGTAAACAATGCAGTGGTACACAGTAACCAAATGAGTATTAGTCAGTAACATATACATAGTCAGGCAGTAAACAATATAATGTTAAACAGTAACCAAGTCAGCATTAGTCAGTAACCAAGTCTTCATCAATAACCATTATAATGTTACATATCAACAAAGTCATTATTAGTCAGTAAACAATTCATTGGTACACAGTAGCCAAATCAGTATTAGTCAGTAAAATATACATAGTCAGACAGTAACAATGTAATGTTAAGCAGTAACCAAGTAAGCATTAGTCAGTAACCAAGTCTTCAGTATTAACCATTACAATGTTACACATTAACAAAGTCATTATTAGTCAGTAAACAATGCATTGGTACACAGTAGCCAAATCAGTATTAGTCAGTAACATAGAAATAGTCAGACAGTAAACAATGTAATGTTAAGCAGTAACCAAGTCAGCATTAGTTAGTAACCAAGTCTTCATCAGTAACCATTATAATGTTACACATTAACAAAATCATTATTAGTCTGTAACCAATTCAATGGTACACAGTAGCCAATCCATTATTTGTCAATAATCAACGTAATTGTACACGGTAACCAAATCATTATTAGTCATTAACCAATGCAACATTAATTAGTACCATTATGCATTAACCAATTTAGCATAAACAGTAACATATACATAGTCAGACAGTAACCAATGTAATTTTAAGCAGTAACCAATTCAGCATTAGTCAGTAACCAAATAATAATCAGTAACCATTATAATGTTTCACATTGACAAAGTCATTATTAGTCAGTAACCAAAGCAATGGTACACAATATCTAATTCATTATTAGTCAGTAACCAATGTAATTGACACAGTAACCAAATTATTATTAGTAAGCAACCAATTCAACATTAGTTAATACCATTATGCATTAACCAATCCAGCATTAAACAACAACATATACATAGTTAGACAGTAACTAATGTAATGTTAAGCAGTAACCAAGTGCATTTTTTCATGCTATTGCAATCAAAACATTCATATTGCAATCAAAACATTCATTATTCTTACAGTGTGACTATTTTAAATGAAAAAAACTTAAGAAAGGTAACCAATATAGTCATTCGTAGTAACAATAGCTAACTATATTATTATAAATTTTAAATTCACACACCTCAGTATTTTTTTATCGAGGTTGATGTCGATCTTGTACGCAACAATCACTGCAGTATTTGGTTACTGATCTTGAAGGCGTTGGTTTTGATTTCGATCTTAGAGATGCGTTGCGACAACCGGCTTTCGTCTTCTCCGATTACGAGTTTAGTCGCGATAGGAGTCGTCGGTTTCTCTGTCGTTGATCTGTTATTGAGTTTTCAAAGTTGCATGATTTTAGGGACGGTTAATTTGAATTATGAACATGGATAACTGTCCGGATAATGACACGCTATTTTAGGCGCGTTATATTGCTTATGTTTTATTTTTGTAATTATTTTGTGTATGTTTTATTTTTGTAATTACTTTCTAAATGTTGTATATTAGTGTAAAGAACCCAAGATACACACATATCCTCTCGGCCCAGCATAGCCAAGAACCTACAAGCCCATCCCGGTCACTTGAGAACCAGATAGGTAATGCTTTTACATATTTACCCTCAAGGTATTTCCCGCCAAAAGGTAGAGAAGAAGAGAAGGGAAAGGACTAAGACAGGAAGAGGAGGACAGCAGTGGTCGATTAATTGTAATTCAGTCTATTGAAAATTCACGCTTTTCTTGTAATTTTTTTCCTGATCGAGCAAAGGCGAAGCCCGTGAGCCTTGAAATTTTCAGGAAAATCTGAAATTAGAATTCCTAGATTGAAGAAGATACTAGCAAAGTAGCAACTGAAATGGCGTCCTTGGAAGCTGACGATTTGGAAGTACCTCAAAATGTTGCAGAGAACAATCTCCAGGTGGTTATACTCTAATATTTGATTACGAGAAATCATATAGTGGTAGTTTTTGATGATTTTATTTTTTGTTCTTATGCCGCAGCCCTTTTTTGTTCTTCACAAATCATCGTCTAAAAAACCTGGGAGAAAATTAGCTGGAAAAACCAGAAGAAGGATTGAATTATCCTCATCATTTCGTGAAACTTTGGAGAAATCTGAGACCGAGGCGGCTGAAGGACTTGAATATAACGAACAATTGTATGAGAATTTACGGATGGAAGCTTTCGATTATGTATGGTCAAAAACTGAGTCAACAATCAAGGTGAGTGTCCCTTTTCAATTTATTCTTTTTTGGGTTGCAATTTTCTATCAGAAAGTCGGTTATTTCAATTTTGGAAAAAGTAGAGTAAAGGAGCCAAATCACATTTTCATTCCTCCGTCCATGTCTATGTTATGGAAATTGATAGGTCAATATAGTGTAAATTCAAAAACACTTGAAAAATATAATAGGTAAATGTGTTTTCGGCTTGCCTTGTAAAAGACTGTACAAGAACTAAGTCTCGCTGTTCGTAATTGTAGGATGTTTTGAGGAACTTCAATCTAGATGTGTTCAATGAGATTGATTGGTGGGTTCATGAATCGTTTAATGCAATTTCTTCACATGGGATGCCTGATTTTGCTAAAATCACTTGCTCATACCCCATTCTAACTGATGCTACATCAAAACAACTGTTCACTGGGCTGGTGTTTACCAGTAAGTTGCTTTCTATAGTCATTCCAAATTATTGTAAAGCTAAAAAGTGGGAAACTATTGGAATGATTTTAATGATAAACTTCTCGAGTTCCTTTTGTCAAATAATAATCTTTTATCGTAAACATGAAATTTACATAAGCTGTCTAGTGACGTACTTACAGTTATTAGGTATACAGTATGGACGATGCAGGGTACTAATCTCTGTTGTGAACAAATTTAAATTTTTTCTTGCTTTTCTTTCTTTTTGTGGAAAAATAGTGTACCTAAACTAGAAAATAAACTTATTGCTTGAAGTAAATAAAAAAGTTAAAATATTTTTGATAAATAATGCTGACATATCACCATCATTTTATTCTTGACCTAATTTGCATAATTTTATAATTCAATGAGAAGCCTACTGTCTGTATTAATCATGGTGTTATCTTCTAAGTTCTGCCACACTCTAAGCAGAAGTGTTGGCTGGGAAACAGTCTTGGTCATCATAGAATAGAATAAGAAAAAGCATTTTAACTCATCCTAATTTTAAATTTTACTCATACTAGAAAGTGTTATTGAATTCCTTTGAAGTAAATTCCTAACTGAGTAACTATTTACAGGGAATATGGAATTTGTTGATGATCTATTAACTTTTGCTGATCTTGGTGACCATTTGAAGGCTCATGGATGCCATGTGGCTAACCTTTCATCATTGGATTTTTCTGTCAAAAATGGAATTAGTGGTTCTATCAGAAGTTTATTAAGAAAGTTTCTAATGGTTAGTCTGGATGTAAGTGTACTGATCGACATACCTCTATTCATATGAAACTTGATACTTAAGATAGCGTGGCTTAAATTCATACATTATCTCATGTCAAAGAAATTCACATTTTTTGAATAAATTTTTGTTTGAACAGGCGGCTGATATAGCCGTCTTAGCGTCATGGTATTCCGAGCAAGGGAACTATGAGAACCCAGTAGTTGTGATTATAGAAGATCTGGAGAGGTGCTGTGGTACTGTCTTGTCTGATTTCATCCTAATGTTGAGGTATAGTATCTGATTTACTCTTACAAAATCCACCAGGATTTCCAACATACTTGTATCTTTGTTTATTCTGTGAAGGATGATGATTGAATTTGCGATTACATGGCCACCTCTGCTGGCCATTTAGGTTCTCAATACTGTTGCTTTCTGTTGACATTCTATAGCACCAGTGCTCAGTACCCGAGCATTTGATGCCATTTAAGAGTTTTTGCAAATTATTTTTGTTTAGACCACAACATGGGGATGATTCTGTCATTTAATAACAATTCAATACTCATATAACTTTTGTGAAACCATTATAAGTATTCAGGAACCAGAAGTCAGACTACAAAGCAAAATGTTTTGGCTTACTCTTACAATCTAATGCATTATGTTTGTATTACTCAATTTGAACTAGAAATATAGGTAGCACTTAAGGCCTCTATCATATTCAAAATATTTTTCCATACCTATAGAAATTTGATCCGGTAGCTAAGAATCCTGTTTACCAATATCACTATTGACTTGAGTGTAACAGGATTAAAGATCAAGAAGTTTCCCAATTTCCCGTTTGACAACGTAAAGTTCATCTATATTATCTACTGAAATGGGTCGCAGCCCCATATCAGGACTTAGCTAGGCCTTTATTTGTATGTCAATACTTCAATGGTGATAAGTTGTGAGAATCTTTACCCCACTTCCAGTTCCCAATGCTAATTCAGGACTGTCCGTTTGCAAGGGGAACTTAGTCTTATTTGAGTAATGTGAAATTAACTTGAACCTTGAATATACAACATTACTCACTTGAGTTATAAAGCTTGTTGATGAACTATTTTTATATCTTTCTTAGTCTGCATATTAATCATTTTATTTTACAGACAGCCTTGATAGATTTATTTATTATTCATATATGTCAATTCCATTTTGGCTTACAAATGGTAATGACTAATCATTGTTCTGTAATCAGCGAATGGGTGGTTAAGATTCCAATGATTTTGATAATGGGAGTTGCAACAACTATTGATTCCCCGAGAAACATACTTTCTTCAAATGCACTCCAGTGCCTATCCCCTTGTAAATTCATACTGGGTTCTCCAGCTGAGAGATTGGACGCAATCATTAGTGCTGTTCTTGTCAGACGATGTTCTGGCTTCATTGTTGGCCACAAGGTTGCAACTTTCTTGAGAAACTGCTTCTTGAGACAGGATGGAACACTGTCCTCATTAGTTCGAGGCTTGAAGGTTGGTGTTGGGCTCTTTGTGGAATTTATTACTATAATTATTTGTTGTTTCAATGGAACAGAAGTTCCTGTAATTTGGTTGTCCATTAAGTTTCATTAAATGCTTCTTTTTTTAATCAACTGTTTTCAGATGGCAACTATCCTCCATTTTTCTATGGAGCCTTTAAGCTTCATACTCAAAGGTTTAAATTATGAAGACAACAATCAGGTGAAATTCTTCTTCCCTATTGTAGTTCCTGTATATTCCTTTCGTCTAGTTATTCTTTTAGTGTTTTTCCAGTTTGTTAAGTCTTCACCCCCCTAAAAAAAATGTCTACACATGCTTTTACGATTTTTTCCCTCTTCTTTGATTTTGATAATGTCTAAATAAAGCAGCACTCTCTAATCTTCACATCGACTCTCTGCCGTTCACCTTCAGCAGTGGCCATGAGTAGCTTGTCAATCAATCTGCATGACAGTAACCGGTCTTTATCTATATGTATAAATATATTTATACATAGAAAACTGCTTAGCTTTTTTAGCCATTAATAATACTTTTTTTGCTCTTATGTTTGACTTCTCTGTTCCTACCTCTCCCAAAATAATTTAAAATAAAATAAAATTGATTATTTATTAATAATTGCAGGTATTATGGAGTGGGAAACATGAAGCGCTATCAGAAGTAATGTTGAAGCGAGCTTTTGATCTTCCATCTTACACGAGGTAGTCAAAATAATTATCAATTTTGTATTGTTTCTAGAAGTGCTCCTTTATATTCTAACTATACAAAGAGAATGCTAATCTGAGTTATGCTGCTTCTTCTGATGAAAGGAACAAACTTGCTGAACCAAATGGTGAAATTTTGGATAAAGGTTTGTCAGAAATAAAAAGATCGCAGAATTTGTGGAGCTCTGTGCTTTTGGTGAGAACTCAAACTCTTCGTTTTCTTCATTTGTGATGTATCATAGCTTCTATTTTGTAGATATACCAGTATTAGAGTTCAAGAGTAAAAGATTTGTTTGAACAAATGATTTGTTTTATTCTTGTCGTAGTACAGACTAGTGTTATAATGGCTTCAGTTGTTAGAGACTAAGCTGGTTTTGCCAGTTATACAGTAGAGTCGAAAGTAGAGTTCGGCCTTCAAGTTGATACTCAATAACATGGACTAAGCAGAAAAAAGTACTTGTTGAAGACTGTTGACACTTGCCACTTCCCATCACAAAAGTTAATGGGGAACTTGTGCATCCTACTGGCAACATTTTATTAATCAGTGACAAAGTAATAAAAACTGGCAGTTTAATACTAAACCACTTTCCACTTTGGATCTACTGATCTCCAAATCTTTGTACATGAGATTTTCTCCTCATACGGCTCCTCGAAGGTCACAAATAAATCTAAGGACCCATTTGCTTTATTTATCTTTTATTTGGGTGGATTAGTATACCACATCCTATTCTTATTACCTTACCAAAGCTAAACGTGCGTAATATTTTGCACAGCAACAGCTTTTTACTTCATAATCTTTCTACATGAATTAAAAATAGGGTATAGATAACATGCATGACCTTTCCTGCTCTGCAACATTGGTTGCTTTTTCTAGGGTGATATATGTTGGACATGTCTTGTTATGACTGAGAAATTCTTATTTCCTGGTATGAGTTTCATTCATTTTTTTCATCTCACTCAAAGTTTGTCCTTTCCTATAAAGCCATCAAGAAAATTTTGAATTCATAAATGTTATCTTTTGGCGGTCGTGAAAATCGATGGTACTAAATTCTTGTCCCATGGGTTTGCCATATCAGATTGCTTTAGGCTTGTATATTCTAGCTTGTACACCTCCATGTAGAAAATAAGATAAATTCTTGTTATCACATGTAGATGGTGAATTATGTTTGAGGTAGATTGACATGATGCACCTTTGAAAAGAATTTTTGTTTTTTGATAGATTAACTTTGTTGCAGTGTTTGTATGAAGCTGGAAAGTATCATAAAATCAGCCTGTTAGACTTGTACTGTGAGGCTCTTGATCCAGATCTATACGACTCTAGAGATTCTGATCTTCACTTGGACTTAGAGAACAATTTTAGAATGCCTTCAAATAATCAAAGTGTGGTTGGCCAACATCCTAACTTGCACATGGGTGGCTTCACATGTCAAGCAATCCGCAAGGTGAGGTAGGTTATGGATGTGTGCTTTGGGTTTATCAAAGGAATCTTCTTTGTTCAACCAACCTGCTGGGCTTGCTATGTGTTTATGTTGAAACTTATTACCTTTTGCAGCAATTGTTTTATACTGGTGACATGACCCTTATCCCTTTTATTTGGTGTATAGCACAGATTATAGGATGTGTTATATTTAGTATAATTCAAATGTCATATATTCAACTATATAACAAATATACAAAAAATCCATGCCTCAAACACCAAAAAAGGAAAAGAAAAGAAGTGTGGCAACTGAATTGAAATGGAAGGAGTTTACAATTATGCAACTGTATGAAACTTTCATGGGGGATATCTTTCATAGTTAAATCATTGTTGTCTCTATGTATTTTCATGAGATGTGGTTTTATGATAATTCATTGCTTTGCAAATTGCAAAGCATTTTGCGATTGATAATTTTAGAGTTGATTAAAATAAATTTATTGATTTATTTCGACTATAACTTATAAATTATGCTTTAAAAAAATGATACTGAATCTAAATCCTGTAATATGATGCTACAAAAATACTGAATTTTAGTTTCTCAGGGATTTATCACCAGTAGCATTGTGCCAGTTTCTTGGGAGCTTGGAAAAACATAGTGAGGGCGTCAAAGAGGTATGATCTTATTTAATATATTCTTCAAGTTGATAATTGTTTAGAACGCCTTTTACCTTTTTCACTTCTTTGTGTTGATAATTGAAGGTTGGGGTGCTTATGAGAATATGAAATTTCTTTCTCTGGATTTTTTTTATCTTCTGTTTGGTAGAAGGAAAAATATGTAGGAATTAGGAAGAAAGAAGGAAGAAAAAGGTAGGAGTGGAAAGTGGTTTCCCTTTTCAACTACAGGGTCAGCATGAACAAAGGAAGAAGAGGAATGTGGTCTTCTTCGGTGGAAATTAAGGGAAAGGTGGACGCTTGTTTAGACTTTTTCCTTTAACCTATTAGCCCGTAGGTATAAACAACATCATTTAACCCATATTGAAATGTAGCTTCCTTCCTTTCAAGGATAGCTATCTCTGTTACCTTTCTTCTGTCTTTCATCCTTAACCCTAAGAAATGCAGATTTGGACACTTGGTATGGACGTAACATGCTACTAATTATTTTTGCAACAAATGGGTCTCAAATATGTGGGGAACACACACACTATATACATATATATGTTTCAATTGTATACGTTTCTATAATAATTACCCTCCCTCTTATTCCTAGTCCTCTAATAAAGCATTTCTTCTATCTGTCTTTAACAATTTTACTTGTTTGACGTACGAGAATGACATATTTTAAAAGGTATTTGAGCAAGAATTTAAGGATTTTCCAAAAAGTTCTCAATGCATCTTAATGAAGAATATTATTTTATAAACACATCGATAAATGTTGGACAAGGTATCCAGGAGTATCTCGGAGTATGTGTAACACTCCAGTCCCGTATAGAAATATATGGGAAAAATTTGTCTGTATATAAGGAATCAAGTTACTAACAATAGTACCTTCAATTATGACCTTTTAGATGAGTCTGTGAGGCTGTGATGGACTAAGATGACCCAAAAATATATTATTGGGCTAGTGTTTAAGGTTTTATTTGGATGGATTTGATTTGATTAGGACTTGAGATTTTACCCGGGTTGTTTCATATGGTATCAGAGCTGACTCTCGAAAGCTAGGGTCAGGTCATCCAATCGAGTTGTTGGAGACGGGGACACGAAAGCTGGTGGTGTCATCCCACAATGGAGAGAGGTCCAAAGGCGGGGACACAAAGTCAACCGATATTATCCCATAATGGCTAGAGAGACAAAGATTTGTGGACCGTGTGTGTGATCGGTTCTGACGAGGACGTCAAAAATTTAAGTAGGGGAGTTTGTAACACTACAGTCCTACATCGAAAGATATGAGAAAATTTTGTTTATATATAAGGAATTAAGTTACTTACAATAATACTTTTAGTCATGACCTGTGGTAGGCTAAGATGACCCAAGAATATACTATTGGGCTAGTGTTTAAGGTCTTATTTGGATGGATTTGATTCGATTCGGACTTATTTGACCCGGGTTGTTTCAGTATGTGTTTATAAGGATTGCCACGGATACGTTAAGATCCTTAGACATATCTATGGTTGTACAAATCAGAGTGTTAATTTCTATACGTCTCGACCAATGAGATTTGATGTATAACTCGGTCATAGAACTGTTACTAAATCAACTTTCATGTTGCTCTGGCGAGATATTCTTCTAAAAAAACCTAACTTTAAGCTTTAAGATTAGGTCCTTGATTCTTTTGTTAGTTGGTTTTCTACTATATAATCATAAGGTATTCTTCAACTTATATACGAAATACCAGGCTCTATTGGAGCAAATTTACCAATTTAATATATGTTACATTGCATGTGTCAAGCAGTTGCTCTAAAGCTTAATTGATTAGAGAATATACTCCACAATGTATATCATGTTTAACACTCATGCGTGGTCCTCGTTACACATGGAGAAAGAAACCACAGTTTGACTATTGGATGGTATATTATTAATTTTAGATAAAAGAAGGATTTTATTATGATAGAGAAATCATATTCAGTTCTATCGTATATAAGCATATTAATAATTCTTAAAAAATATTTAATAATTTTCAGATGAGTAAACAGTTCATTTTCCATGTTAGCTAAAAAGCCTCAATGTGGCGTGTAAAACATGGCAAGGAAAAATCTACATATTTCTAGTTCAACTTTTCTTGTGACTACTTGTTAAGGCAATATGATTTTCTTTAGTGAAATAAACTTAAGTTCAGGTTGCAAGCTATTTCATTACTATTCCCATGATAGTATGACTGCTACTTTGAATACACATAGTTCCCTTGTGTCTTGGCAGTAGATACAATTTTGTTTAAATAAAGATATTTTACTATTAATGCATAAAAAAGGAAAATGTTATAAGCTTGTCATGTTATATAAAGAAAGCTGCATTTTATGTTGAGATACCTGCAACCAAATAAAGTGGGTATAGGTATCTAAGACTGTATTAACTTTGAAGATTATTATACAACCTATCTAAAGAAGGAATTTTTTTTATTGACTAGAATCTGATACACAATGTACCCCCCCTAATTATTTTTCTCCAAGGATCCTGAACCAACGATTTGAATAGAAGAAGTAGAGGAGGAAAAAGGATTCTTTTCATGCAAGAGGAACCCAACTATGATTTTAGAGAAATGATTCCTATATTAATTTGGACTTGGAGTTTGAGGCAAATTCTATTCAATTCTATAATATTTTGTCTCAAGTAAACCCTTCATAATTCTACTTTGACCACAACTTGGCTTCTCTTCATTTGTATCTCGGGGCTAAAGGATAATTTATGGATTAAGCATTAAACAACAGACGTAGCTGTTTTTATCTTATTGTGTTGCTCTATTCTAGGATTTGTCTACTTCCAATATTTTATTGTCGTATAGCTCTGTCTTATGTTAATTGCTATGTTTCTCAACACTTTTTCCCCATTAGTTGCTTCAACATTGTTCAAGCAGTTTTCTTTTTTAGTAGTGTAGCTTACGCTTAATGCCAATGCACCGTGTATTAAATTGCTGACGCAAAGTTATTCTTATGACGTTTAAATATTGGCATGTCTTAGATCCATGAGAAAGTGAAGGAGTTACAGTCTCTATCAAAATTTGACTGCAACAAGAACTTGAAGCAAGAATTGGCAGACATATCCAGGTGATTTTGTGCTTTCTATTTTACTTTGTGGTGAAATTATTATGGTATGTGTTTTACTGAGGTTGGATTCAAAAGTAGTGACTGACGTAGTCATGACCAAAGATGTTATTGTAATGTACATCAATTGTCTCTCCATCTCAAGTTTGTTGATGTTACAGGAGACATACAACTCGGAACAATATAAACATAGAAAAGGATGTTAAAACGTTAAATGAAAAAGCTGCTGCTTTGATATGTAGCATGGTAAGGTAAATTTCCACTCTCTCATATATCCTCATTTTCAGCCACCATTTTTGCGTCTGTCTGTTCAATAATACAAACATGGCTCTTTCAAATGCATATCCTATTGCCTTTCAGTTTGGATGTCTCTTAATGCTTTACATTCCTTGACAGGACACTGCATTTTGTCAATAAGTTTAAAACGATATGAAATTATCACCTTCAATTGATTTAATTATTCGAGTTCTTAAGCTTCAGTCTGTAAAGAAAAACTACTATTCTAGTTGCTTCACGGTGTATATTCACGAAGCAACATGAAAATTGTTCCTTTCAACCGGAAATCGTCTTTTCACAAAATGAATTTGTTGGGCTACATTTGTTGCGTACTATATTTTGTCCCTAATTTTTCTTATGAATCAGGGATTATATGCAGCCCATTGAGCGTGTGACGTTTCATGAAATTGTCTGCTTTAAGAATGTTGACAAACTTCAGTCTGTAAGTTTACTTAATGTCTTTATCTAGTCAACTTGTTTAAGCTTTCTTATATGACAAAAAAAAAAGTACAATCAAAATCAGATAGCTATGTTGTATGACAACACATTCTTAAGAGACTGCTAGATGTTGATCACTTGATCTCATTCATGCATTGAAATAGAATTTCATGAATATCTTATCATATCTGTAGTTGTAGCTCGTAGATACTATTGATTTTCGTTCTGCCCTAGCTCATTTTTTAAAGGCACCCTGGCTATACAAGTGTCCTGATTTATATTATCAAAGGCAGCTATGTATTTGAGTAAGAATTGATAGGTAATGGGATTGTCGGAGAAGATTTAGAATCTGCGTTCCTACTGCTTAGTGTTGAGTTTGCCGTTGAAAATTACCTCCCACTTTACTTTTGTTTCTTTAATGCTTTGACTTTGGTCTTAATCAATCTCGTAATTGCCAAGGGGGGTTCCATTAACATTAAGAGCAAGAGCAAACAACGATGAGAAGGATTATCAATCTAGTTGAGGAGATCGATGAATCTTGTATTGAAGATCAAAGTAAATTTAGTAAAAGTTCCATGTGGGAAGGAAGAAAGTGTTGAACATGTGTAGGTTGCATTGTCGATGGTGAAACTATTACTTGATAAAGACTTGGCCTTGATATAGATCTGGCTAATGAGAAATACATGCATTCGCTTGAACCCAAGTAATTTAGAACTGGGATATAATGGTTTGAGAAGGTGTTGAACAAGTGATTATTATTTTTTAAGATATATTTAACCAAGATTGTAACTAAGTTGAAAAATCTTAGGAAAAGTATCTATACTACCTCCTCCTTTTGTGGGTTATATCTATTCTATAAATGTATGGAACTGCATGATGCTACCTCTGTCCTGCAAAGAATATCACAATTGGTTATTTACACAAAATTAAGGACGTCAATTTTGAAAACCTGAATGCTATTTCTTATATACCATTAAGACTCCAAATGGACACATGCTATTGTACTTAGAGTGGGTCTTTTTGCACTATGATTTCCTTGATTTTTGGAAGAGTGACTATCATTTTAGGACAAATATAAAATGCAGATGTGACTTTCATTGCAGGATGGAGGGCGTATCTATTATGAAATGCTACTATGGTAGCACTTGTCTTGGTCTTTTTAGTCCATGCAAATACTAATTGCATTGTATCATTGAATTTCATATCATGCTTCTTACTTTAAAATGGTTTGCACTTTCCAAGAATGTTCGGCTACTTACTATTTTCTGGAGAACAAAGAAGTTGCAAAAATGTTCCTAGAATCAACAACAGTAGAGCATAATTAATACTTCTCAATTACAAGGACATTTCTAACCATGCTTGATGTGTACAGTGTATAACAATCCCAATGTTACTGAGAACTGATCTCTCATGTTCATCTTTTTGAATGAAATTAGACTTTGATAGGTGACCCTAGAAGAAGAATCCAAGCTGATCTCCTGGAGTCTTACAAATTTCTCAAGTGTAGTTGTTGCAGGAAAAGTGGCAATACACCATTGCCATCTATGCATGATACCTCAATTATGTAAGAATTTTCATACTTCATTCTCCTACATGAAGCTTGTAACTGAAATAAGAATTGTGGTAATTATGTTTCTTTTTTATAGAAGCAGCCTTTCTTTTTATTTACATTTAATTTCTACAGAAAGTTTCCTTTACTGTAGTAGACCGGGTCTATCTTCAACAACACTACATTTTATACAGCTTGGGGAAACTCCTTTTTTATGGATTTGACCAAGTATGTATATCATAAAAAGGAAAAGATATAGATGGTCCCTTAAATTGTTGATATATTATTACTCTAGTTTGAAAAAAAATAATTTTTTAAATCCAAACTGCTTTTGTTTTTGGCTTTCTGATTGCCAATATAAGGTAATTGCAGCAGGATTCTTTCTGTAGTTGATCCCCATCAAGCAGTCACCACCATTAAAATGTCTGTCTGTCAGTATCCGCTAATTAAAAAAGCACTAGCCATAAAGTACTAGAATCTAGAATTCATCTCAAATGAAAATGTATGGTTCTCATATAGTTTCTGTTTCAAAACTTCTTAGTTGGCTGCAGGTTAGTTTACAAATCAATTAAGCTCATAAATATGAATAGCTAACCCCCCCCCCCCCCCCCCCCCCCAAAAAAAAAAAAAAAAAAAAACCAAAAATAAAAAGGAATATAATGTTGTCTACTTTCTTGACAGGGTGTTTGCCAGTGTGGGTGCTTCACAAGTCTGCACTCTCGATAAAACGTTAATGGATAATTTGGGTTCGTAAAGAGGACAGAGTTTATAAGTTAGGCTTGAATTTATTGTCAACATGGTGCTAATGTCTATGCTATTGTTTGCTAGCTAAAAAAATTTAAGCTTCACATGCAACCCTGTACTCTTATTAATAAAACGTTGATGGTTAATTTGGGTTGGCAAAGAGGAGAGTTTTTAAGTTGGGCTTGAATTTATTGTCAACAATAGACTCTGGTTCCTTGTTCTCCAATGTAGACATTTTAAAGAGACGGACATTCACATACATGAATGTTAATTGTTAATTTTGGTGTTAGAAGCAGATAATATTTTCAGTGAAGTTACTATTATGTACTCATTATGACATCATCATGTGTGACCATATACAGTGTAAGAGAAAGATTCATGTTCTTTCTCCTTCATATTCAATTTCAAACTGAATTTTGAAATGCGTCCTGTTCATCTATTGTCATAGGTATGCCTTGGCTCAAGAGTATGGCGACCTTATCAATCTCCATGACTGGTATAATTCTTTCAAAGCTGCTATTTGCCCAACTATTAAAGGGAAGTACAAGTTGAAGCATTCACCATCACCGAAGAAAAGAAAGCATGCCATTGAACCTCAACACAAAAGTGAAGCATCACTTCAGTATCCTTGTGCTCTCTGTTTCAGCATCCATTTCCTGCTTGCCATGCATTGAAAATTTGAACACTGTTTTTAGTCGTACAAATTTGCTGTTGGAACTTAGAAGGGATCACAATGTCGGTCAACATTTTGCCCCTCTCCTTATCGCATGTTTAGATTATGTTTTCAGGCCCTCCAAAATTCTTTATTTTTGACAGCGTGGAACCTTGGTAGGGGCCACATTTTTCATTTTGCTGTCGGTGCATTGAAATTTATGCATGCATACAGCTTGATTGATTGTTTGAAGTCTTTAACCATAATTCTTTAGAGCACGGTTCTGCAGGGCAGTCATGGAGCTCCAAATTACAGGGCTGCTTAGGATGCCTAGTAAGAGGCGCCCTGATTATGTGCAGAGAGTGGCTTTCGGACTGTAACACTACTAGATGTTGAAGAGGGGTTTGATTCAGATATGTTGTTCTGTTCATTATACCCGTCCCCTTTGTTTGGTGATATTAATATTTCCGAGTGTAGTTTTTTTCAGGTCATTAAAGAAACAAAACTTTTTGCACCCGAATGCTTATGTATCTAAGAGACGTGGGATTTTTGTTTGTTTGTTTGTAAGAATTATATATATTTTTGTGGATTAATTAAAATTAATTAATCCACAAAAATATATGATATGTATTACTAGTAAAAACAAAATGGGCCACTTATTGTCGGTGGCTTGGTCACCATCCCATCAAATAATTGACAATTTAACTTGGCTCTTGCAAAATTTTCCAACAAGACGGCTTACCTAACCTAATAACAATTCCTCACGATTAAGCAACCCACCAACGGTGTATCAACCCCACAAATTATTGTCCTGACTAGCAACAGGGGTTGGCCTTGTGCCATTTAAATTAATAAAACACCCACTTGGAAAAAGAGACAGCTAAACTCTTACATACACCCATCACAATCATTATATATATATATATATATATATATATATATATATATATATATATATATATATATATATGAGTATTCATCTATAGTAAACGTTTGCTATGGGCACTGTGACGTCTCCAAAATAAGTATACATCACCCATTCTGAGTCGCCAAATACATGGTACAAAAACAACTACAACTTTATTAATACAACATAAAAACTGTGAGTTTAAATACAAATATTGTCATCTATACAATATCCACACTCAAATAAGTCCTCATTACAATTATTAATACACTATTTTACAGAATAGTGAGGACTACTAAAACAACTTCTAGAACCATCATTCCACACCCCGACTAGTACTCGTTACATTCTCGCCACCTGAGAAGAAAAATGGAACAACAAGGAAAAGGGTGAGCTCAACTAGCCCAGTAAAGAACATTATGACTAAGATAATATAGAACAAATTATCTTTAGTCCTCAACAGGAAAAAATCTAATAGAATACAATAGACAACCAGTTTTAAATCAATCTTCGCAGCGGAAATAATAATTCATTAGAAGAGTTAAGTAGATAATGCAAACTACTATTTTCTATATATGAATTTAAAAGTTCATCGTCGATATTTTATCCCTATAACATCAATCAATATATATCTGGAATCAAATATTCATCTTTGCACTACAGGCCAAAGATATTCATCAGTTGGTCATGTTCATCTAAACATCTGTTCATCTTTGCACTACGGGCCAAAGATATTAATCAGTCGGTCATGTTCATCTTTGCACTACGGGTCAAAGATAGTCATCAAGAAATCATTCATCTTTGCACTACAGGCCAAAGATATTCAGTAATATCATCATTTAGGACGGAGGATGATGAAAAATATTTTAAATTAAACGAATCCAGTGAAACAAAAGAATAAATATTAAGGATTCGTATTTCAGCTATTTTATGTCCAAAAATACCTCATAAATAATCATAGTGGAGTAAAATTTAAAAATGATCAAAACATGGATACAATCAAAGATAATATCCATAATATATATTTTGGACGAAAAACGAAAATTTAATTTTTTCTGTGAATAGTGCCGTATTCGTGAATAGTGCCGTATACGTGAATAGTAACTCTAACACCAAAAGATAAAAATTTTATAAAAACATCATCATGCTTCGTGAATAGTACTCGTGAATAGTAACTCATGAATAGTAATTCCGACATGAAAAAGTTCCAAATTTGATAAAAAATTTCCAACCAATATTTCAGCATAATGATATTGAAGAAATAATATCATTTTCGAATAAAATAACATCCCTTACCTCAGAAAGAATAATACTTCTGACTGGAATACTGGATATAGTGCTGAAAGAACTTGCACCGTATAGCAATACTCAAAGAACTAAAATACTCACAAATACGCTTGATATTATAGAGAGAGAAAGAGAGAGAAATCTTTAGTTTCTGGTGTGATTTTCAATTCTAACCTAAACACCCTATTTATAGGAAATTGCTTAGAACACTAAAGCAGAAATTTTAATATAATAATAATATATATAATCAAATTTTCTACGCACACAAATCTGGTTCAAACTTCTGCCACACATGTGCCAAAAACAATAAAAATGTTTTTCTTAATAAAAATAATTAAAACTTCCAAAAATCAATTATTTCGGAACTTCAGAACTTCAATAATTTATAATAAATAGCCCTTTTATCAAAAAATTCGAATCTCGCGATTTTTTTTAATAGAAAATCCAATTCTCTACAACTTTGCAAAAGAAAGTTTTTTCAAATTCCAAACAGAAATTGACCGAAATTCATAAACGAGCGATTTTACAGGCTATAATCAAATTTCAGTTAAGAAATGGGGTCCACCGACACATAAAACATGTGTTAATCATTTAATGCAACAAAAATACTCTTTCTTCTCATATATTCATATATCCCATATTTATTGTAAAAATATCACCATTATTATATTATTAAAATATAATAATAAATTATTTTATCAGAAAAGATAAAATATCATTTTTTAACGATTGTCACTTTAAAAATTTTCTTCATCTATATTCACATAAAATCAATATTTTCCTCATCATATAAATTGATAATTAATTATTCACAAATAATATTACAGAATCACAGTATTGGCAACCAGGCCGTTCCCAGGAAAGAGATGGCTTTCCAATAAAAATTCCTCCTTACTGGCGCGCAATTAGGTGACCAAATCTCTCCTTAGACAGAACTTTCTAGACATTGCCAATAATATTATCTAATAATATTATTCAGATAATATGAATTATTGTTCCGATAATTAAAAATACTGTGTAGTGACAATTATTGAAATAACAGTAATATAAAAAAATCAACGCACCAATTATTGAATCAATAAAATAAAATACTGAACAGTAATTACTGTAACAATTATTGAATAGTGCTTTCTTACGTAATAATCAATAATTGGTGCAATACCGTGTGCTACTGTGCGACAACGCGTATTACTGTGTTTTAACCACCGGGTATTCCAACAGTATTAACGGTAACAACTGCGCCATTATTTATAAACAACTTATACTTGTCGTTTTCTTCATCCAATCGCTTTCCGTTATGGGGCCCACAAAAGACTGCGCCGTCGTACGAATATTCCCCGACAGCAAGAATATTCAACGACCAAACGAATATTCCCCGACAACAATGAATATTTTATAACCACCTGCTTATTTAAAATATTTGCGCATTTTACCCATAACTAACCACATTAATCAAATCAACCCTTACTATTTTAAAATAATAAATAGAGGAAATTAAATTTTATTTATTAATAATTTGGGGTCTTACAGGCACTGTTCAGCAACCAAGTTGATTACCGTTGATCTGGACAATGGAAGGCTGAAATTGGTCAAATATTCTTCCGCAACTAAGTTGATTACCGTTGATCTGGACAATAGAAGGCTGGAATTGGTCAAATATTCTTCCTGCTGTTATATGGCTATAATGTAAAGATAATTTATTTTTATATTATGTATACATGATGTAAAAATAAAAGATAATGTAAAGATACATAATGCAAAAATAAAAGATAATGATAAGATAAGTTTGAATAAGAGATAAATTTATTTTTATAAATACATAATGTAAAAATAAGATAAGTTTGAATAAAAGATAAATTTATATTTTATAATAAAATAAATTTATCTTTTATTATAAAATAAATTTATCTTTTATAATAAAATAAATTTATCTTTTATTATAAAATAAATTTATCTTTTATAATAAAATAAATTTATCTCTTATTCAGACTTATCTTATCATTATCTTTTATTTTTACATTATGTATATATAATAATAAACTAATCTTTACATTATAGCCATATGGCTGAGACCCACACTGCCGCTATGTATTAAATGGTAGGGGCAATAATGTAATAAGCTTAACGACAAAAAAGAAAAGGGACTGCCGCTACAAGCTGTAGCGGCAAGGAGAATATTTGACCAATCCCAGCCTTCCATTGTCCAGATCAACGATAATCAATTTGGTTGCTGAACAGTGCCCATAGCAAACGTTTGCTATGGATGAATACCCTATATATATATAATTAATGTCGTCAACTTAAGGTTATTTTACAACACATCGTGACCCTCTATTCGAATATCAAATCGTTAATAGAGCTCCCATTCGTAGTTTAATTTTCAATATTCCGCAACTTAATACTGCGGACTGAAAATCACGTTGTTTGTAAATAAGCCTTGTCTGCATTATTAAACTGCGAATGCCAAATTTAAATTTTTTTAAAATTTTTGAGGTTCCGATCAAATTTAACAACTCTTCAAAAACATATAGATAAAAAAAGGTTGATATTCAAATAAGGTTAAGTTGACGGGTAAAATAGATCAAAACAGGCAAAAAAGCGCAAACTTGTGATCATTATGTTATTTTTGGGTTGTCTCCAATTAAGATTCAAAAAACAACTTTAAAACAAAAAGAAAAAAAAAGAAAAACTATGAATTCATTCCGATACTATATATTGAATACAGTATAGCAGAAAAAGAAAAAAAAATCAAAGAAACTAACACATAATATCAGTAATGACAATGGCAAATATAGTAAATTAATATAGTTCACAAGTTTCACATCTACAAGATGATAATTTCACATTTTGATCGTAGAGTTGTTAGAATTGATTGGAGTCTTGAAAATTAAAAAAAATTGAACTTGGCATCCGCTGTTTATTGAGGACGTATTCTAGTTGGCTATTTGGTCATACCTAACGTCCGCATGGAAAATTGTAAAGAAGAGATATTTTGATCATCTGTTCCGCATTATTAAACTGCGGACGGGAGCCCTATTAACCGTTTAATTTATGAATGGACGGTCGCGATCTTTTGTAAGTCAAATCTTAAATTGACAACGTTATTAATGGTTCAGTCCTCATGTATATGAATCAAAAATATACAAACATCATCTATACTATCTATTCCAAATATTAATGACCAAAATTAAAATGAAAAAAATGTGCGTCCACTAGAATAAGTAACCCAAGTCAACCAAGATTAGTAAATAATAGTAAATCTTACAAAACAAAATAAACATTATTAATTAAATAAAATAAAATATAAAATTAAGAGATAATAAAATACAAAATTATATTACTATCAAATACCCCACTTTCTTATCATATAAAAAAATCATATAAAAATATCAAAACTAATAAAGATATTTTTGTTACCTCAGTATTGAAAATGTAGTATATGAACTCCCAGTCTAGTGGCCTAGTGGAAAAATGCATTATTACTCATTTCACGTTTGTTTGTATGCGTCAGTTTTTTCCTATTTAATTCCGCTACAGACTATTCAATTGGACGATAAGAGAAAGAAGAAGAAAAAGGAAAATGAGTAATGTATTGTTAAGCACATCCATCTCGGCACTCACCGGCGGCACGCGGCTGATCGCGGCGGAGCTGAGAGGCAGAGGCGATTATTAGGATCAACTCATGAGGAGGAGGCAGCGGCGGTGACGGAGAGGGACATAGAGGTGCTGCAGAAGCCAGAAGGGGATAGCGGAGCTGTACGATGAATCGTCGGGATTGTGGGAGAATATATGGGGGAAACATACATATGCACCATGGCTTCTACGATCCTGATTCTCCGATCACCGTGCTGCTCAGATCCGTATGATCGATGAATCTCTCAGCTTTGCCTCTTTTTCCGGTTGGTTTCTCTCTCTCTTATATATATATATAGATTGCCAGTGTTTATCTTGGAGAGGAAAAAATAGAAATACATGGAAACAAGCCTGTAAACCCGTGCAAGCACGGCAAGCTTGTAAAGCTGTGTATTATAGTTTTACTATCTCGTTATCCTGTGCTAACCACGAGATTTATAATTGCATTTTATTTATTTTATACATATAATTTATATCATTAAATGTATTCTTAGTATTAATTAAATAATAGTAATGTAATATTATAAATGAATGTTAAAAAATAATAATAAATTAAAATAATTATAGTTGTAAAATAAAATTATATCTCTAACTTTAGATCAAATTAAAAAGAAAATTGTATTTGTAGTTTTAAAATAGTGCGCGTATTAGTTAAAAATCTTATATAAAATGGCTTTTTAATGTTATTATTATAATTATTTATTATTTATTGAAATAGTTAGACAGGAATCAGTTAATATTGAAGTTTATTTTGGGATAAATTGGTCAATTGACCAATAGAATACACACGCGGACAATATTCTATTCGTTAATTGACCAACTTACCAAAAAAACAACTTCATGCTAACCGGATCCAGTTAGACATATGATTTTATCTTTAATTAAATAAATTATGTCAATTTAATTTCAAATAATATATATTAAAAAATAATAATTAAGCATATATTCTAAAATGAAAACAATAATCGAAACTTAAGTAATAATTATTATAATTTTTATTAGTTCATATTTTATACTCCTTCTGTCCCAAATTAATTGTTCAGTTTTGACTTTTTAAGTCAAATTGACTATTTTTAGAATTAATAATTAAGCATATATAAATATATTTCTAAAATTATAAAAATTGGGGTTAGTAATAAATTGTATATACTTTTTTTTGGTTATAATCTCTTCACCTATATTTTAGCAAAAATAATAAAAAGATTAATTTTAAAAATGGTCAATTTAATTTTAAAAAATCAAAATTGAACAATTAATTTGAGACCGAGGGAATAATTTATATTTTTAATATTCATTTTTTTTATAAAAAAAGTGAAGGGCCCGGCTTATAGCCTAGACGGGCAATGCTTGGCAAGCAGGCTTGTCCAGGCCAAACTTTCACTTCTTTATTTTGTGCACTACTTAATATATAATATAAATTTATATTTTCAAAATATGAGTACATTATTAAAATATTTATACAATAAAAAATAGGGTAAAATGTAATTTGAAATCGTGATTTACGCGTTTTTGTAAATCAACACATGTAGTTAAAAAATCACCACTTAATCGCCCGTGATTTAAAATTTTTGCAAAGTTTCACTTCAGTATTAATACTATTAATAATACTATTAAAAGGTGTTAAAGTACTAAAATATCCTTCTTAGTTAGCTCTTACTGTATTTTGCATATAATCACCTCATTTGTTATTTATTTTGCCTTTGATTCTTTAATATAGAAGATTATGTGTGACGCCCTCAAAATAGGTCTACACAACTCATTCTGAGTCATCAAATACATGGTACAGAATTCAAATACAAACTTTACTATTTACAACTATTAAACCGTCGTTCAAAATACAATCACACATACTGTGAGTTTGAATACAAATATTGCATCGTACATAATACAACAATACTCAAACTCAAATTAAGTATTCATTACAGTTATTATTACACTATTTTACAACATAATGAAAACTTCTATAGTAACTATCTCGGACCATTACTCCACTCCCCGAGTAGTCCCAGCTACACTTTTATTTTTTGAGAAGAACAATGGAACAAAAAAAAGAACGAGCTCAACTAGCCTAGTAAATAATATTATGACTAATATAATGAGGAATAAATTATCTTCAACCTTCAACAATAATAAATCAAATAACATATAATGGACAACAAGTTTAGATCAACAACTGCAGCGGAAATAACAATTCATTAGAAGAGTCAAGTAGAACATGATATCTACTATCTTTTTATGATTTAAAAGTCCACCACCAATATTTTATCCCTGTAACACCAATTAATAATTGATTCAAACCAACAAATTATCTATGCACTACAGGCCAAAAATATTCGTTTGTATCACCAGTAGTCATGATCATACCAAACACTTGTTCATCTATGCACTACGGGCTAAAGATGACTTTCACCACAACCCTTTATCTGTAATATTAAAGTTTATGATTATACCAATACACAATTCTTGGTCATAATCATACCAATCAATAGTTCATCTTTGCACTACGGGTCAAAAATGACTTTCACCACAATATAAATATGAAGATGATGACAATGATATAAAGAATGAATTAAGTGAGATCAATGACAAATATTAGAGATTTATAATTTAATTTATCCCAAGTTCAAGAATGATGAAATTGTCAACATGATCACCAATTGTGGAGTAAAATTTAAGAATGATATTTAAGAAAATAATTTGGACAAAGAAAAAATATTAAATTTCGTAATGAATAGTACTCAGAAATAGTACCCCAGATGAATACTACCCCAATATGAAAATATTAAAATTTAATAAGAAAGTTCAGATCAATATTCCAGTGAAATGATATTAGATAAAGCGTATCCTTAAGAAATTTTTAATCATTTTAGGAATTATAGAAGTAATACTTACCATAGTAAGTTTAAATTTAGGAATATGAAATGAAATAATATCACTTACATAATATAGAGTATGAAAGAAATGATATCGCTTACGAGTATTGAAATAAAATAATATTCTTTACCTTAGTAGAAACTAGATCTGACTTGGTATAACGGATATTATCCTGAGAAAATCTTGCACTATAAGTTACACTCAAAGTATCTTTATACTCAAAAGAAATACGCACAATATCATAGTATAAACACTTGTGTATTTTGGTGTGTTTAGGATGAAGGGGTAACCTCCCTTTTATAGTGCATCTCGGAGAAAAATTTAAACAATCATGCCTAATTTCTCTGCCAACTTTCATGCCTAACTCACATTTTATTGGTTGAAGGCTCATTAAATTAGAAAGCATCACTTTGCAAGAGAAGGTTTCAAGCATCCACTTTGGAAAAAAAAGTGCAGGAGAGAAGTGTAACAACACATATTACTTTACTTTAACCACTGGGTATTTCAACAGTGTTAACGGTAACAACTACGCCGTTATTTTCAAAAAATTCATTCTTGTCGTTTTTTTCATTCGATAATTTTTCGTTACGGGGCCCACAAATGGCTGCGCCGTCGTACGAATATTCTCCGACAATAAGAATATTCCACGACCAAACGAATATTTCTCGACAACAATGAATATTTTATAACCATTTGCTTATTTTGTAAACATTACATATATCACCTTTAAATTTAACATTTTAACCATTTACTGAATAATAATTATAAGAAAATTTTAAATACTTTTATTTCATAAAATTCGGAGTCTTACACTTACAACCTCCCCTCCTTATGAAATTTTGTTCTCGAAATTGACGTTCGTAGGTGGTGTTTCGAAAATGTGAGGATACCTTGCTTTCATTTTCGATTCCAACTCCTAGGTAATTTCCTCAATAACATGATTCCTCCATAAAACTCTGACTTGTGGTATAACCTTTGTGCGTAGGACATGTTCCTTCCTATTCAAGATCTTGACTGATACCTCCTCGTACGTGAAATCTTTGGCTATCTCGTCTGGTTCTAATTCAATAATGTGATTCGGGTCTTTCACATATTTACGTAGCACGGATATGTGAAAAAAACGTTATGGACATGAGACTTGCTTGGAGGTAATGCGAGTCTATATGCCACTGTTCCTACTCGATGGAGGATTTCAAATGGACCAATAAATAGAGGGTTGAGATTTTCTATCTTCATCGACTCTTGCTTCTGGAATAACACATTCTTATACTTTCGTCTTCATATTCATCAGCTCCGGGTCTGTAGCTTGAGCAGTCTTATCTTTATCGATTAAAGTCGATTTTACGCGTATATTTGACATCATCACGTGGGTCCCTAGAGTCTTTAACTCTATCTCCATCATTTGTAAGTTATACGAAATGGGTCTTTGTGTTCAACAATATCGCACTCGTACCCGCATACGATCTTCTACTCAACGCGTTAGCTACCACGTTCATTTTTTCAGGATGATATTAAATGGTATGATCGTAATCTTTCAACAGCTCGAACCAATGTCTTTGGCGCATGATACGTTCGTTTTGGTTGAAGAAATATTTGAGGGTTTTGTACCGGGTTCAAGGTCGATACAAAATTTGATATCACGCTCTGGAGGTAGGCCAGGAAGTTTTTCAGAAATACGTTAGGAAATTCACTAACAGGAGAAATATTATTCAAATCTGACGTATTTTTGTTTAAATCCATAACATGGGCTAAAAAAACTTGACATCCGTTTTTTAATAAACGAATGGCTTTATGTCTTGATATGACAGTGATTGACTTTAGTGGTTTGGTTGCTTGAATTCGCATAACAGGTTGGTTAGAAATATGAAAACTAACGACCTTACGAAAATAATCAATTTTAGCATGATAAGTGGTTGACCAATCAATCCCTAAAATCACATCAAATGCAAGTATTTTAAAAGAGATGAGATCAATAGGTAATGTGATGGTCCCAACTTGAATCAAGCAAGATTTATAAACAGTGAATGTAATGAAAGTTTCTCCTATCGGAGTTTCAACAGATAAGTCAAAGTCTAATTTCTCAGGGATCAAGTTCAAACGTTGAGCACAAACAGAAGATATAAAAGAATGGGTAGAACCGGTATCTAATAAGGTATAGACTTCGTAAGAGTTTATGATTAACTAACCCTTGATAACTTCGTTCGGGTTCCTCGTATTTTGAGAAATCACGACAAACGCTCTCCCTTGAACCGCTGACTTTGACATGTCTGGGATAGCCTTTGGTGTCATCGTCCCAGCTAGACTTAACTTCACTATAGAGTACATTCCACCTTCAATTGCTTCGTCGCACTCTTGATCCATGATTTGAATCATTACTCTTCGATCCATATCGAATTGGAGTTTGACCGCCCTACACAGGGTAATTCCGAACTCGATGTTGGGTTCTCCCAATTGCTGTCCAAAAAGTGAAATCCATTTCATCTATTTTGGCCTTCTTGGATCGGACGTCTTTTTCTACAATATCAACGCGTCGTGCGGCTTTTACTCATGCATCCTCCATTCTCATTCTTTTAGTTGTTTCTTCTTTCATCAGAACTTTGACCATAACATTCTCAGATTCCAGCTCTAATATCATATGCTCTGCCAGAGAGAGCTTCTGTTCAAGCCTCGCATATCGGGTAGCAAAATCTTGAATTATTGCATCCCTTTGCTCCACGACCGCCTGCTGTTCTTCAGCCTGCTCTTCTAACTCATGAATACGATTTTGCAGTTCTACATTTCGATCATAAAATTCTCCTAATAAATCCTCCTCAAGTTCCTCTTCTTCCTCACTCTCAGCTGCTACCTCTGCGATTAGCTCGGGTGCAACTATTAATTCTTCACTCACCACGTGGATATCTCTAATTTCTTCTTTGCCTGACATCACATTATCTTGGTTGGTGATTAGAGGTGTCTCAACGGTCTCATTCACTCCATTGTTAACATTTTGAGCTGCCATTCTTAAATACTGTCACAAAACAAGGGTTATTTAAAGAAATTGACATGTCACATAATATCCCTATATTCTGACCGACCAATTAAATAACAAATAAGATTAGTTAGGACACACTAGCAAAGAATTTACTCGTTTCTCCCCTCCTAGTTTTATTTCCCGATCTCCGTCAGAGACTATATCTTTAAGCTCTGATACCAACTGTGACGCTCCCCAAAATAAGTCCACACAAAACATTCTGAGTCGCCAAATACATGGTACAGAAACTAAATACAAAGTTCAGTAATTCAACTATCGTGAAAAATACGACAACACATGTACTGTGAGTTTTAACACAAATATATGTAACTTTCATGGTGTCTCGACCACAACACTTTACAATGGTACCTTACATAATGTACAGTCAATAACTGTTTCAGAAATTAAAATCTTTGGAAAATGTTCAAGGAAACCTTTGTACATGGGAGGCCATGCATCTAAGTTATAATAGATATCATATAACTTGAGAATAATCCTTGATTGACCCAATAGACCCCAAAGAAAAACGAGAAGATTGTTATCATGTTCTTTCCAATGGTGAGTCTTCTCTTGCCATATAATTATCTCTATTGTCTCTAATTGAGAATTATATTTTAACCAAACTCCAAGATTATATAGGTAGTGCTCATAGATATAATCAGCAAGTGGATGTGCACAACTCTGTCTTATGATAACGCGAAATCGTATGTCAATAGACATCTTCGCGTTATCTTACGACTTCGCATTAACAAAAGATGTTAATAGACATCTTTGCGTTATCATACGTCTTCGCGTTAACACAAGATGTCTATTGACATACGACTTCGCGTTATCATAAGACAGGGTTGTGCACATCCACTTGCTGATTATATCTATGAGCACTACCTATATAATCTTGGAGTTTGGTTGAAATATAATTCTCAATTGGAGACAATGGAGATAATTATATGGCAAGAGAAGACTCAGCATTGAAAAGAACAGGATAACAATCTTCTCGTTTTTCTTTGGGGTCTATTGGGTCAACCAATGATGATTCTTAAGTCATATGATATCTATTATAACTTAGATGCATAGCCGCCCATGTACGAAGGTTTCCTTGAGCATTTTCCAAATATTTTAATTTCTGAAACAGTTATTGACTGTACCTTTATGTAAGGTATCATTGTAAGGTGTTGTGGTCGAGGTACCATGAAAGTTACATATATTTGTATTAAAACTCACAGTACATGTGTTGTCATATTTTGCACGACAGTTGGATTAATGAACTTTGTATTAAGTTTTTGTATCATGTATTTGGCGACTCAGAATGTTTTGTGTGGACCTATTTTGGGGGGCTTCACAATTGGTATCAGAGCTTAGGGATATGGTCTCTGACGGAGATCGGGGAATAAAACTAGGAGGGGAGAAACGAGTAAATTCTTCGCTAGTGTGTCCTACCTAAGCTTATTTGTTATTTAATTGGTCGGTCAGAATATAGAGATATTATGTGGCATGTCAATTTCTTTAATTAACCCTTATTTTGTGACAGTATTTGAGAATGACAGCTGAAAATATTAACAATAGAGTGAATGAAATCGTTGAGACACCTCTAATCACCAACTAGGATAACGTGATGTCAGGCAAAGAAGAAATTAGAGATATCCGCGTGGTGAATGAAGAATTAATAGTTGCACCCGAGCTAATCGCAGAGGTAGCAGCTGAGGGTGAGGAAGAAGAGGAACTTGAGGAGGATTTATTAGGAGAATTTTATGATCGAAATGTAGAACTGCAAAATCGTATTCATGAGTTCGAAAAGCAGGCTGAAGAACAGCAGGCGGTCGTGGAGCAAATGGATGAAATAATTCAAGATTTTGCTACCCGATATGCGAGGTTTGAATAGAAACTCTCTCTGGAAGAACATATGATATTAGAGCTGGAATCTGAGAATGTTATGGTCAAAGTTCTGATGAAAGAATAAACAACTAAAAGAATGAGAATGGAGGATGCATGAGTAAAAGCCGCACGACGCGTTGATATTGTAGAAAAAGACGTCCGATCCACGAAGGCCAAAATAGATAAAATGGATTTCACTTTTTGGACAACGATTGGGAGAATCCAACATCGAGTTCGGAATTACCCTGTGCAGAGCGGTCAACCCCCAATTTGATATGGATCGGAGAGTAATGATTCAAATCATGGATCAAGAGTGCGACGAAGCAATTGAGGGTGGAATGTACTCTATAGCGAAATTAAGTCCAGCTGGGACGATGACACTAAAGGCTATCCCAGACATGTCAAAGTCAGCGGTTCAAGGGAGAGCGTTTGTCGTGATTTTCCAAAATACGAGGAACCCTAATGAAGTTATCATGGGTTAGTTATTCATAAACTCTTACGAAGCCTATACCTTATTAGATACCGGTTCTACCCATTCTTTTATTTCTCTTGCTTGTGCTCAACATTTGAACTTGATCTTTGAAAAATTAGACTTTGACTTATCTGTTGAAACTCCGATAGGAGAAACTTTCATTACATTCACTGTTTATAAATCTTGTTTGATTCAAGTTGGGACCATCATATTACCCGTTGATCTCATATCTTAGAAAATACTTGAATTTGATGTGATTTTAGGGATTGATTGGTTGACCACTTATCATGCTAAAATTGATTATTTTCGTAAGGTTGTTAGTTTTCATATTTCTAACCAACCTGTTATGCGAATTCAAGCAACCAAACCACTAAAGTCAATCACTGTCATATCAAGCCATAAAGTCATTTGTTTATTAAAAAACAGATGTCAAGCTTTCTTAGCCCATGTCATGGATTTAAATAAAAATACGTCAGATTTGAATAATATCTCTGTTGTTAGTGAATTTTCTGACGTATTTTTGAAAAAACTTCCTGGCCTACCCCCAGAGCATGATATCGAATTTTGTATCGACCTTGAACCCGGTACAAAACCCTCAAATATTTCTTCAACCAAAACGAACGTATCATGCGCCAAATACGTTGGCTCGAGCTGTTGAAAGATTACAATCATACCATTTAATATCATCCTTAAAAACGAACGTGGTAGCTTACGCTTTGAGTAGAAGATCGTATGCGTTTACGAGTGCGATATTGTCAAAAATAAAGACCCATTTCATATAACTTACAAATGATGGAGATAGAGTTAAAAACTCTAGGGACCCATGTGATGATGTCAGATATACGCGTAGAATCAACTTTAATCGATAAAGTTAAGGCTGCTTAAGGTACAGACCCAGAGCTGATGAATATGAAGACGAAAGTACAAGAATGTGTTATTCCAGAAGCAAGAGTCGATGAAGAAAGGAAATCTCAACCCTCGATTTATTGGTCCATTTGAAATCCTCGATTAAGTAGGGACTGTGGCTTATAGGCTCACTTTACCTCCAAGCACGTCTCATGTTCATAACGTTTTTTCACATATCTGTGTTACGTAAATATGTGAAAGACTCGAATCACATTATTGAATTAGAACCAGACGAGATAGCTGAATATTTAACGTACAAGTAGGTACCAGTCAAGATCTTGGATGGGAAGGAGCATGTCCTACACACAAAGGTTATACCACAAGTGTGACGCCTCCAAAATAGGTCCACACGACCCATTCTGAGTCGCCAGTGCCAAATATCACACTACAGAAATAAAATATAAACTTTATTTATACAACTGTTGAACTGTTGTGCAGCGTACGACAACAAATAAGCTGTGAGTTTTAATACAAATATATGTAACTCTCATGGTGCATCGACCACAACACCTTACAATGGTACTTTACATAAAAATACAATCAATAACTATTTTAGAAATTAAAATCTTTGGAAAATACTCAAGAAAACCTTCGTACATGTGAGACCATGCGTCTAGGTTATGATAGATATCATATGTCCACAGAATTATCCTTGGTTGACCCAATAGACCCCAAAAAAAATTTGAAGATTACTATCATGTTCTTTCTAATGGTGAGTCTTCTCTTGACATATAACTATCTCCACTGTCTGCAATTAAAAATTATATTTCAACCAAACTCCAAGATTATATAGGTAGTGGTCGTAGATATACTCAGCAAGTGGATGTGCACAACCCTGTCTTATGATAACACGAAGTTGTATGTCATTAGACATCTTGTATGATAGTGGCAAAACACCTTTTCAAAGTTGGGTTCACCTCACCCTATTCGGTTCACCAAAAGTAAATATTAAATAACGTAAACAATACGACACACTTATCTAAAGTTCTCGACAAAATTATTTCTATACTATTTAGGGAGAACCTCAACAGCTATAGACCACAACTATTATTACCCCCGCTCGACCCATCTACACTCTTATTACCTGAAAGGAATTGTGAAGCAAAAAGGGTGAGCACAACTAGCCCAGTAAAGAATTTCATGACTAAAGATAATTAAATTATCAATAGCCTTCATTAGTAAGAAATCAAAGATTTAGAACATATGGTAGATGATAAAACTTTTCAACCATAGTTGCAACGGAACGAGCAATCCATTAGAAGAGTCAAATAGACCATCAGGTCTATTATCTTCTCCATGTTAAAAGTTCACCAATAATGTTTTATCCATGTAACATTAATCAACAATTTCTGTCCATAATCATATGAATAACTCATAATCATAATTGTGATTCTAAATTCTTCTTCGCACCCAAGACGAATATAATTTTCATCACCTATCTTCACCTGAAACATCAAAAATCATGGTTATACCAAATCACAATTCCTGCTCATAATCATACTAATAAATTCATCTTTGCACTACTGCCAAAGATATTCATTAACAATTTATCTTTTCACTACAGGCCAAAGACATACAACTGTATTTTAGAAGAGTCAAGTAGAGCATGTTATCTACTATCTTTTACGAATTAAAAGTGTATAATCAATTTTTTATCGCTGAGACTCAGCTTAATAAATAATCCGCATCATCGAATCATCCCTGCACTACGGCCAAGGATATTCATGTAATCATCAATGGTCATGATTATACCGAATAGTTCCTGGTTATAATCATACCAATAACTGTCCATCAATGCACTACGGGCCAGTGAGGACTTTTACCACATCATCTATAACATTACGGGTCATGATTATGCCGAATGATTCCTGGTCATAATCATACCAATAAACATTTCATCTATGCACATAAGCAAAAGATACTCATCAATCAATAGTTCATCTTTACACGTAAGCCAAATATATACAACTGTAAAATCAATAATCAACAGTCCATCTTTGCACGTAAGCCAAATATGACTTTCATCATAATATAAGCATGAGGATGATAACAATGATATAAGCATTAATCAAACGAAATCAAGGATAAATATTAAAGACTTTAAATTTATCCAAAGTTTAAAAATATCCAAATTGTCAACATGATACTGTTTTGTGGAGTAAAATTCAAGAATAATATTCATGTACCAAAAATAATTTGGGATAGAAAAGAAATATATTTTTTGGGTAAATAGTACCCCGCAATAGTACCCTATGAATAGTACTTCGAGAATTGTACCTCGTGAATAGTACCCCGACATGAAAAGTACCCCAAATACCCGAGTGAATAATATTCGGGTGAATAATAATTTTGGTGAATAGTAACCCGTGAATAGTACTCTAACACGAAAAGTACCCCGAATATCCGAGTGAATAATACTAGAGTGAATAGTAACCCGCAAATAGTAACTCGTAAAGAAAATACCAAAGAAAATTATATTTCATGACGAGTACAAAAGAAATGATATCTCATACGAGTATAATATAATATACAAAACTGCAAATGAATTTTTACCCGCCATGCGGTAATCCACGTAGACAGATCATTTCCCCAATTTAATAAAGAATGCATACAAAGGATCATTCACCATGCATGTGGTAATCCACACAAACAAGTTATTCCAATAGAATAATAAAGAATGGAATAACAAAAGAATTCATCAGGCATGCGATAAACCGCACAGATAGGTTATTCTAACAGAATAATAAATAATAGAACCAAGTCATGCGTAATCCGCACGGAAAGGATATTTCAATAGAATAATAAAGAATGGAACCAGGTCATGCGTAATCCGCACAGACATGATATTTCAACAGAATAATAAAAAATGGAATAACAAAAGAATTTTACCATGTATGCGGTACTTCGCATAGACATGTTATTCCAATATAATAATAAAGAATGGAATAACAGAAGAATTTCACCATGTATATGGTAGTCCGCGTATACAGGTTATTTCAACAGGATAATAAGGAACGGAATAACAATAACTCTCTTCATGAATACGAAAGAAATATACCCCTTACTATAATAATAATATCCCTTACCTTAGAAGAAAACTGGATACTGGAATAGTGAGGTATCAGATTTCTCTTCTTCTTTCTCTCTATAATTTCTCTCTATAATAATTGCTCTATAGCTTTAGTGAATTGGTGAAAAATAATGAAGGAATGAGCTTCTATTTATAAAAAAATATAGTTTCGATAATTGCACGTTTTGGGGCTCAGAATATTACAGTATAATACCTTTCTTTTTCTTTTATTTTTAATTTAGTGCTGCAAGTATTATCAAACTTGCATCACCTCCCCTAATAATAAATCATGTTAATCAATAGTAAATTACGTGAATCAATAGTTCTAGACATCTGAAAATACGAATTACAGTATAATACCTCCATTTATACCTCCATTTTTAACTTAGTCATGCAAATATTATCAATCTTGCACCAACTCCCCTAATAGTACAAGAATGTGAATCAATAGTACACATATGTGAACAAATAGTTATAATCATGTGAATTAATAGCAATTAATTATTTATTTATCCGATTAATTACCCGATTGGTCAATATAACTTTCAGACATCAATTATTATCGAAATAAATGTCGATTTTCAATAACACTAATAATTCTAATACAATGGAACTATCAATTTCATCTTTAATCACACGAACTTATTTATCATTAATATTATACTTTATAATATATAACAATCAGGTCGTTCCTAGGAAAGATGGGGCTTTCCGATAAGGATTTCTCCTTTTTGGCGCTCAATTAAGTGATCAAACCTCTCATCGACATAACTTCTAGACATTGTCATATTGCAAATAATAATATGAATAACTTTGTCTTCTCAATTATTGATTCAATAATATAACATATTATACAGATGATACTGTGACAATAATTGAATCAATAATTTGAGAGATATGGTGCAGCAATTACTGTAGCAATAATTGAGTATAACTGAGTGACTTCTTACGTAGGCATCAATAATCAATACCGTGTGCTACTATGCAACCACACGTATTACTGTAATTTTACTACCGGATAGTTCAACAGTTTTAACGGTAACACTTTTGCCATTTTTTTATAAAAAAGATAATTCTGACATTTTTTAAATACGACAATACTTTCGTTGCGGGGTCCACCAATGATTATGTCGTTGTACGAATATTTCCTGTGAAAACGAATATTTCCCGATCAATCGAATATTCCCCAGCACAACGAATAACAACTTGCTTACTTTGTAAAATTTTCAAATATCACCCTTAACTTTAACCCTTTCTTAATTTAATCATTTACTAAATAAAATAATAATTATAAGAAAATTGAATACTTTTATTTTATAACTTCGGGATCTCACAACAAGTCAAAGTTTTGTGGAGGAACCATGCTATTGAGAAAATTACCTTGGAGTTGGAATCGAAAATGAAAGCGATGTATCCTCATCTTTTCGAAACACCAGCTACGAATGTCAATTTCGAGGACGAAATTTCATAAGGAGGGAAGGTTGTAAGACCCCAACATTTATGAATAAAATGAAATTTCCTCTATTTATTATTTTGAAATAGTAAGGGGTTGATTTTATTAATGTGGTTAGTTATGGGTAAAATATGCAAATATTTTAAATAAGCAAGTGATTATAAAATATTCGTTTGGTCGTGGAATATTCTTGTTGTCGGAGAATATTCGTACGCCGGCATAAGGGTGTAAATGAGCCAACACAGTTCGGGCTATATTCGAGCTCGACTCGAAAAAATACGAGCGAGACTCGAATTCGTTAATAATATGATCCAAATCTGAGCATTAAAAATAGTTCAAATAAAAATATAAGTAGAATCTGAGCAAGGTTATACTCGACTCGTTTAAGATTCAAACTACTTGAATTTTTTATTGTGGTTCGATACATACTCGATTAATACATATTCGATTAGATGTTCGATACATTTTCTTATAATATATACAAATTTAAATCAAATTAGGATAATTAGTTATTATTTTGTTTTGTTTATAATTTTAATTGTGATTTTATATTTATAAAGTGTAATAATAAATACATTTTCTTATTTTTAAGTAATATAACAAATTCAATTTATAATTATATTTATGATAAAACTAGTTATTATGTGGAGACTCGAATTCGAGCTTGAATTTGAAGCTCGCGAGTAGTTTGAATAAATATTCGAGTCGAGTCGAATATGAGTAGAATTTTTTAAATATAATTCGAATTTGAGCCGAATTCGAGTACGAATTTATCATTTCAAGTCGAATTCGAGTAGCTCTCTGTTCGCTCCAGTTCGACTCTTTTACACCCTTACGACGGCGCAACCATTTGTGGGCCTATAACGAAAAATTGTCGGATGAAGAAAATGACTTAAATGAGTTTTTTTTATAATAACGGTATAACGGTTACCATTAAAACTATTGGAATATCTGGTGGATAAAGTAAAGTAATACGCGTTGTTGCACTGTAGCACACAGTATTGCATAATATTTTTTATATTATTGTTAATTCAATAATTGTCACTGCACATTATTTTCAATTATCAGATCAATAATTTATATTATTTGAATAATATTATTAGATGGTATTATTGGTAATGTCTAAGAAAGTTCTGTCTAGGAAATATGCTTGGTCACCTAATTGCGCGCCTGTAAGGAGAAATCATTATTGGAAAGCCCTCTCTTTTCTAGGAACGTCTTAGTTGTCAATATTGTAGTTTTATAATATTATTTATTAATAATTAATTATTGATTTATATGATAAAAAAATATTTATTTAATATGAATATAAATGGAGGAGTTTTTAAGAAAAGTGACAATTGTTGAAAATTAATATTTTATCTTTTCTGATAAAATAATTCATTCAAATATATTATTATATTACATTAAAAATGTATAATGTGATATTATAATAATATAATAATGGTGATATTTTTACACTAAATTCACGGATATGAATAAAATGAGGAGGAAGAGTGCAAATTGGGTCTGAATGGAATTTTTAAGGATCAAAACGTGTAAATTTTTAAGGATCACTTGTGTGTGAAAAACGCTTATTTTTTTGGCCAAAATGGGTGTGCGGGGGATTTGATCCGTAAGTAAATTTTCAAGGATGGAATGCTATGAGATTTCATCCGTATATAAATTCTGGTCATTTTTCGTTCGGAATTTAGAAAATCTTTCTTCTACAAAGTTGTAGAGAATTAAATTTCATATGGAATGAACATAAGGTTCGTATTTTTCTGATAAAATGGCTATTTATTATGAATATTGAAGTTTCTGAATTTATAAATGATTTAAAATATTTTTTGTGGAGATTTCTAGAAGGTGGGCCCCACTTGTCCTTTTTACCTCTTGATTTTGCTGAATTGGGTGGGCCCCACTTGTGGAGTGATGAGATTGTGATGTGGTGTGCGTAAGAAAAAAAAAAGTTTAATAATATTTTATTAAATTTTTTGCTTTGGCGTTTTAAACATTTTCCTATAAATAGGATGCTTAAGTTAGAATTAAAAATTACACCAGAATCAGAATTTTTCTCTCTATAATATCGAGCGTATTTTTGTGTGTATTTAGATAATTTGAGAGTTGATAAGCAATGCAAGTTTTCTTCAACATTATATCCGATATTTCAGTCAGAAGTAGTTGTCTTTTGAGGTAAGGGATGTTATTTTTTTTATAAATGATATTATTTCTTTTAATATCATTATACCGAAATATTGATATGAATTTTATTGTGAATTTTTTACCTTTTCGTGTCAGGATTACTATTCACATATACGACGCTATTCACGTATACGACACTATTACCGAATACAGTAATATTCACAAAAAAAATAAATTTCTTTTATTTGTTCAAGTTGGCTATTATGGTTCATATCTTTGATTGGATCCAAAATTTGAACTTCATTCTTGAATTTTGCTCCACAAATGATTATTATGGAGTATTTTTGAACTTAAATAAACTGATTTACGAGTCCCTAATTTTTGTCATTTATCTCGCTCGATTCGTTCTTTAAAAATATTTTCATTATCTTCAGTCTTAAATGGTGATACAAAAAAATATCTTTGACCTATAGTGCAAAGATAATATATTGTGAATATCTTTGGCCTGTAGTGCAAAGATGATCTGTTATTGAATATCTTTGGCACGTAGTCCAAAGATGACCTGTTGTTGAATATCTTTGGCCTGTAGTGCAATGGTGAACTGTTGATGAAAATCTTTGGCCCGTAGTGCAAAGATGAATTTATTAGTATGATTATGAACAGGAACTGTTGATTAGGATTATGAGTTATTCACATGATTGTGGACATGAACTGTTGATTGATGTTACAGGGATAAAATATTGTTGTTGAACTTTTAACATGGAGAAGATAATATACTTTATGGTCTATTTGACTCTTCTAATGGATTGCTCGTTTCGCGGCAACTATGGTTGAAAAGTTTTATCATCTACCATATGTTCTAAATCTCTAATTTATATTTGACGAAGGTTATTGATAATTTAATTATCTTTAGTCATGATATTCTTTACTGGGCTAGTTGTGCTCACCCTTTTGCTTCACAATTGCTTTCAGGTAATAAGAGTGTAGCTCGGTCGAGCGGGGGGTAACAGTGGAATAGAACGTTGGTCTATAGCTGTTGAGGTTTTCCCTAAACAGTATGGATATAATTTTATTGAGAATTTTAGATAAGTGTGTCATATTTTATTCGTCATTTAACCGTTGATTTTGGTGTACCGGATAGGGTGAGGTGAACCCAACCTTGGAAAGGTGTTTTGCCACTATCACACAAGATGTCTTTTGGCATACGACTTCGCGTTATCATAAGACAGAGTTGTGCACATCCACTTCTAATTATATCTATGAGCACTAAATATATAATCTTGGAGTTTGGTTGAAATATAATTCTCATTTGGAGACAATGGAGATAATTATATGGCAAGAGAAGACTCACCATTAGAAAGAACAGGATAGCAATCTTCTCGTTTTTCTTTGGGGTCTATATTGTCAACCAAGGATGATTCTCAAGTCATATGATATCTATTATAACTTAGATGCATGACCTCCCATGTACGAATGTTTTCTTGAGCATTTTTTAAATATTTTAACTTCTAAAACAGTTATTGATTGTATCTTTATGTAAGGTACCATTGTAAGGTATTGGTCGAGGCACCGTGAAAGTTATATATATTTGTATTAAAACTCACAGTATATGTGTTGTCGTATTTTGCACGACAATCGTGCAATTGGATTAATGAAGTTTGTATTTAGTTTCTGTACCATGTATTTGGCGACTCAGAATGGGTTGTGTGGACCTATTTTGGGGGGGCGTCACATGAGGATACCATGCTTTCATTTCAGATTCTAACTCCCAAGTCATTTTCTCAATATGATGGTTTCTCCATAAAACTTTTAACTTTATGTATAACCTTTGAGCGTAGAACATGTTCCTTCTTATCCAAGATCTTGACAAGTATCTCCTCATACGTTAAATCTTCTGCTATCTCGTCTAGTTCTAATTCACTAATCTAGTTCGACTCTTTCACATATTTACGTAGCATGAATATGTGAAAAACGTTATGAACACGAGACATACTTGGCGATAAGGCGAGTCTATAGGCCACAAATCCTACTCGATCGAGAATTTCAAATGAACCAATAAACCATTGATTGAGCTTTCCTCTCTTTTCGAATCTCACAACTCCTTTCCATGGAGTAACACGTAACAATATATTATCTTTGACATTGAATCCACGTCCCTTCGATGAAGATCAACATAAATCTTTTGTTGGTCTTGTGCTGTTTGTATACGTTGTCGGATCATTTCAATCTTTTCCATAGTCATGCGTACGAACTCTGGTCCCAACATACTGGAGAACGACACTTTCGTCCATTTAACGCCTCGAATGGAGTCATGCCTATACTTGCTTGATAACTGTTGTTGTAGGAGAATTTCACCAATGGTAAGTACTTGTCCCAACTTTCTTTGAAGTCTAAGACGCATAGTCTCAATAGATCTTCAAGAGTTTGAATAATCCTTTATGATTGCCCGTCCGTTTGGGGATGATATGCAAAATTGGATCGTAACTCGGTGCCCATAGCTTTCTGCAAGCTGACTCAAAATCGTGAAGTGAATCTAGGGTCTCGATCAGAGACTATGGATACTGGCATACCATGCAGTCTTACAATCTCATTTATGTAAATACGAACAAGACGTTCAAATGAGTAAATTTCTCGTATAGGCATGAAATGAGTATACTTTGTTAATCTATCGATAATGACCCAAATTGCATCTATTCCTTAAGAAACCTTAGGAAGACTCGTAACGAAATCCATGTTGATGTATTCCCACTTCCATTCTGAGATTTCATGTGGTTGCAATAGACCATTTGGTACTTGATGTTCTGCCTTCACATGTTAACAAGTTAAACACCTTAAGACGTTAACAAGTTAAACACCTTGAGATAAACTTTACAATCTCTCTCTTCATATTGCTCTATCAAAATGTATGTCGAGAATCACGATATATTTTGGTACTTTCAGGATGAATTGCAAATGGTATGTTGTGTGCTTCTATCAATTTTATACTTCAAATCAGAGTCGTTAGGAACACAAAGTCTGGAGTTGACTCGAAGTATTCCTTGTTCATCGATTCTTTCTTCTGGAATAACACCTTCTTCTTCATATTCATCAGCTCTGGGTTTGTAGTTTGAGAAGAACTTTATCGATTAAAGTCGGTTCAACTCGTATATTTGACATCATCACGTGGGTCCTTGGACTTTAACTCTATCTCCATCCTTTGTAAGTCAAACAAAATGGGCCTTTGTGTTGACAATATCACACTTATACCTGCATACGATCTTCTACTCAACGCGTCAGCTAACACGATCGTTTTTCCAATATGGTATTAAATGGTATGGTCGTAATCTTTTAACAACTCGAGTCAACGTCATTGTCGCATGTTGAGTTCGCTTTGGGTGAAGAAATATTTGAGGCTTTTATGATCTGTATAGATCTCCACTTTCTCCCCATACAAGTAGTGTTTCCAGATCTTTAGCGCAAAAATGACTGCTGCCAACTCTAGATCATGAGTATGATAATTCCTCTCATATTCTTTGAGTTGTCGTGAGGCAAAGGCTATGACTTTCTCATGTTGCATGAGAACACATCTTAAACCTCTGCCTAAAACATTGCTGTAGATGACAAATTCCTCCGAACCTGATGGTATTGTGAGAACATGTGCTGAAAAGAGTCTCCTCTTGAGTTCTTGGAAGCTCTTTTCACATTCCTCGCTCCATCAAAATTTTGTATCTTTTTGAGTCAATTGAATTAATGGAGTGGCGATTCAAGAAAATATTTTCACGAATCTCCGATAATAACCAACTAAGCCTAAAAAAGCAGATTACTAGTGGGAATCTGTGAAACGTACTAATCTTTCTGCACTTAAGATGTCTTGGGTAAAGTTTTAGGAATTGTTCAACGAAAAGTATTTTCCAGAAAGTATTCGTTATATGAAGGATGTGGAATTCATCAAACTAGAACAGAATAGTATGACTATATCACAATATGAGGCCAAGTTTGCTGAATTATCCCGGTTTGCATCCCATTTGGTGGATAATGAAGAACGAATGACACAAATGTTTTTGAGAGGTATGAAACCTGAAATTCGTCAATACCTCATTTCTCATAAACTTTGTTTATATTCAGATGTTATGAATAGGTCTCAATTATTGAAGCGAGATAACGAGACATTTGAACCAAAAAACAACAACCAACAACACAATAATAATCGTACCAGTGGCAACAGTCATCGAAACAATGATAACCAACGTGGAGGATATTATTATGCTAAAAATGGTAACCACTTCGGTGGTAATCATGACCCGGATAATAGGAGAAATGAACCAAGTGGAAACAACTTTAAAAAGAGAAAATTCAACAATGACAATGGAAAGACATCGACAGCAGCACCAACACCCATTTCTAGGGAAGGAGAATGACCACCAGCTAGATGTTACAGATGCGGAGAAGAGGGTACACAACCTTCCAATGTGTGTTTCTGTTGTGGAAAGGACGGCCACATAGCTCGATTTTGTCCTTTATCAAAGTTAAGTCCAGCTGTAATAGTGACAGCAAAGGCGTCTACGGAAAAGTCCAAAGTCGGTGGTTCAGGAGGGAGCTTTTGTCGTGACTTCCCAAGAAACGAGGAACCCGGATGAAGTTAACACGGGTAAGCTAATCATAAATTCTTGCGAAGTTTATACCTTATTAGATATCAGTTATACCCATTCTTTTATTTCACATGCTTGTGCTCAACGTTTAAATTTAACTCAAGAGAAATTATACTTTGACTTATCTGTTGAAACTCCGTTGGGAGAAACCTTCATTACATCCACCATTTATAAATCTTGTTGGATTTAAATCGACACTTTCACATTACCTGTTGATCCCATCTCTTTGAAAATACTTGCATTTGATGTGATTTTAGGGATTGATTGGTTAACTACTCATCATGCTAAAATTGATTGTTTTCGTAAGGTCATTAGTTTTTATATTCCTAACCAACCTATTATGCGAATTCAAGCAACCAAACCACTAAAGTCAATCACTGTCATATCAAGCGATAAAGTCATTCATTTATTGAAAAACGGATGTCAAGCTTTCTTAGCCTATGTCACGAATTTAAACAAAAATACGTCAGATTTGAATGATATTTTCATTGTTAATAAATTTCCTGACGTATTTCCTCAAGAACTTTCTGGCCTACCCCCAGAGCGTGAAATCAAATTTTGTATTGACCTTGAACTCGGTACAAAACCCATTTTCTAAACTCCATATTTAATGGCTCATATTGAACTTCAGGAGTTAAAAACCCAACTGTAGGAACTGTTAGACATCGGTTTCATTCGTCGTAATACATCTCCTTGGGGTGCTCCTATTTTATTCGTAATGGGAGTATGCAACTTTGCATTGACTATCAGAAGTTGAATCATGTCACCATAAAAAATAGGTACTCGTTACCTCGCATTGATGATATGTTTGACCAGTTGCAAGGTGCTAAATTATTTTCAAAGATCGATCTTCGTTTCGGATATCATCAATTAAAGATTAAAACTGATAACATTCCAAAGACTGCTTTTAAAACTCGGTACGAGCATTACGAATTCTTAGTCATGTTTTTTGAATTGACTAATACTCCTGCTGCATTCATGGATATGATGAACAGAGTATTCAAGGAATATTTGGATCATTTTGTGGTTATCTTTATTGATGACATCATCATCTACTCTAAAAGCCCTGAATATCATGAGCAACACTTGTGATTAAAAAGAGATAAAGTAACAAGAATCATAAACTATTAATAATTGAATTTTTTACATAAAAGACGAGCAATTAAAAACAAACTTTCAACTCCCTTTATTAGTCTACTGCTGCCTTTGGAAAAAGAGAAAAAGAGTTGATATCTCACTCCCTCTTCCTGTCGAATGTAAAGGGAAAAAATAGATAATCAAAATCACCCTCTCTTTTAAAAATAAGTCCCCTGTTTATAGGATAAATTATTGTACCCTAATCTATGTTTCTCGAACTTAGTCTCTTTTTTTATCCTCATTTTCCTTTTTTGACTTCAATCTCAACATGATAATTTTGTAAAGTCTTTTTCCTCTTTTAAAAGCTGAAAAATTAACCATTACTTGCTCACCAAGATCAGTAAATAATAAATTCTACAAAACAAATTAAACAGTATTAGTTAAATAAAATAAACATATAAAATGAAGGGATAATAAAATAAAAAATTATGTGAGTATCAAATACCCCCATACAACATTTGCTTGTCCTCGATTAAAAAAAATAAAACTGACCCATTTTCGTAAAAAACACGATTAAACTTAGTATGTGCAACAAACTTTTAAACCCCCAAAGGTTACCCATGTAGACGAATTGTGTCTCATGAGGCTTCTATGCATATATGTAAGGAGTAGGACTGAGAAAAGAACCAAATTGACTCCGAAACCGCACCAAAAATCACAACAATTAAAATTGCACCAACGTTTTCGGCGTATGTAGCGATTTTATGTGGGTTGAAAAATCGAATTTACAGTGTGGGTTTGGTTACTGGCCAAAACCGTATGCATAAAATTAAAACTGTGATATGCTTCTTATAACACCCCGAACCTGTTATAAGCCCGAAGTGCTACACGCTGCAAGTCCAAAGGCCCGCAAGGCAACAATATCAATAACACGCAATCCAAACTAAACAATTCAATAATAATCTTATCTTAAAATTAAACAATAAATATATTTCAATCCAATTTAAAAGAAATACCAAATTCTTAAAATGGAGATGCAGCTCCCCAAAACTAAAAGTTTTATCAAAATTCATCAACAAAAGAAATAATGTCTAAAACTAAAGTCCAGCTATTCCGAGCGTATCAAATAAGTGCCTAACTGTCAACGATGAGACCTCTAAAAATATGTAAGGGAGTGAGCGATGAAGCCCAACAAGTATCGATCCTCCCTATCTAGCCGAATCAAGTACAATTTGTAAAAATATTTTTTCAAAATTTCTTTTTGTTCAATAACAATATTATATAGGCTTTCGAAACTAAAACAATTCAAAAATAATTTTAATGTATACAATATATCTTTTAATCCACAAACTCAGCGACTAAGGTTACAATAGCCTTGTAGCACGACCCAAAAGTTTGATACTGTCAATTATACGCACCCTACTAAGGTATCTATAAAAAATGCACGCTCCCCGAAATGCTTCTAAAATGTGCGCGCATTAGTATGTCCTGTATTAGCTCCAAAACTAAACGTAATCAATAACAGGATCTATACATAGTCAGACTGAAGATTTCAAAATCTTTTCTCAATATTATCAATATTCTAAACGATACTTTTTCACAATTCAAAAATAAATACTTGATCCAAATTTTGAAATAGAAGAATATAACTTTTTAATTTAAATGGAAGCCTTAAATAAAACATAAAAATTTTTTAAATCATACATTTAGGCATCCGAGTAATTACTAACGTATAAATAAAGTAAACGATAATTTAAAAACACTAAATAGTTCGGAAATCCACTTGCTTTGATATTGCGAAAAACGAAATTAAAAGTGAAAAAATTCTTTAAGTTTTCTTCTTTTCTTCTTTTCTGTTTTGAAATACTCCAAAGCCAAATAATTTTTACGTTCTTCTTTCTCTCTTGTTGTTTAAAATATATCTAATTCCTTTGCAAAATAGGCTACTAAATAAAAAAGTCGTTTTAAAATTAAAATTTTGTTACAGTCTAACTGACTTATCCTAATAGGTTTTAGATATCTATAATAATTATTAGTTTTTATTTCAGTATCTAATTATAATTCTATTATTATTTTATTATTAGATTTATTTAAAAAAAATTTAACCGGGTATTACACTTCTTTTCAAATGTACTATTGTCTTTTGAAATTTAATTCACCCCACTGCATACCCACCAAATATCTACTACTGAGCCTATTTTGGTTTGTAAATTACTTTAGTTATGTTATGGGGTTAATCCGTTAATATAAGTTACTTGTAACTTGTTTGTTCCATTCTCAGGCAATGAACTACTTTATAGTGATGGTGAGAAAATTAGAATCATTATTAACTAATTATCTATATTTAGAATTTTCATATGTAAACAGATAAAAATTTATCAGGTTATATTTAGCTTTTGTTTAGACAAAACATTATTAGTAAGGACAAGTGTGTTATCAAAGTGGTATATAATATTGTGTGATGTTAAATTGAATTTAAATTACATAAAATTTGTTGTTTCATTTGGATTTGAAATCTAAATCGCACCGCACCAATCATAAGCGGTTTCTTGTGCGGTTTTGAATTTGTCAAATCGCACCTAAGCGGTTTTGTTTGCAGTTTCGGCTTCAAACTGCACCAAACCCTAAACCACACACGAAACTGTAACATGCTCACCTCTGGTAAGGTGAGAAATTGCTTTGAGAGTTTGAAGAAAGATGGAAAATTTTGCTACATTTATGCGGTGAATAAAGAGAGTGGATATTAAAGGCGTTGGAAATGTTCGTTTCAAACTTCATGATAATTCTGTGAAGAATCTTGAGAAGGTATGTTATGTCTCTAGTTGTGGTGAGAATATAATTTCTTTGGGAGAATTATCCTCACATGGATATACATTTGTGGGTCAACGAGATTCGTGCAAGGTGTTCAAGGAAGACAAATTAATTCTTCAAGGTAGAAAGAATAAAAAATAATTTGTGCGTTAAATGGACAATCTATGCGCGAAGACCAAGAAGGGCAATCATCGAGTAAAGTTCTGAGATGAAGTGTTTGGAAATTCGAGTCGAGGAAGGAATTTTTAGGTAACCCTCGAATACTATTATGAGAAGGAATCTTATTTTTAATAAAAGTATTATTTTTAAAATAGTCTTATTTGTAGTACGTATATTATTATGTGGACAAAATTAATGATCGTCACTGTAGTTGACACCTTTTACTTATCGACGAACTAAACTTTTATAAATTTTAATTACCTTATTAAACTAATTAAAATTTTGAAATTACATCATTATGTTACAAAAATTAGACAGCCGTTAATTTCATTCAATTTTTTCATCCATGGTAGAAAAAAGAAAAGAAAATACAAAGAAAAAATGACTTGACCAATCTGCCTAGAAAAAAATAACATGTCATAAAAAAAATTCCCAGCAACAATAATATTATCTTCTCTCTTTAGTCTTCTTTCTTTTCGTCTACCTCCATCGTCAAAAATTTCTAATTTTCAATTTTCATATCAGAATTTCAAGTTGGTGATTCTCTCTAACAAGACTAACTAGCAACATATTTGGACTCCATCTGCTATAATTAAAAGGTAATTCCACAATATAAAAAATTGGGTTTCTTACAAGTTTTATCTTCTCATTATTAGGGTGGAAGATGTGAAACATGTGGATTAATAATATATGGTATAAATTAAAGATAATCTTGAAATGTGAAACATGTGATAGATTAAAGATAATATTGAAATGTAAAACGTATGGATAAGTGATGAATGATATAGATTAAAGATAATATTAAAATGTGAAACATGTGGTTAAGTGATGTGTAGTAAATGTTGGTTAAGTTTTGGTTATAAATATGGGAGCTTAGCATAAGGAGTTTAAAAACTTTCTTACTTATCCTTTCTTCCACTCTCTAAAATTTATTTAGTACTGGTGAATATTAGTAAGAGTGCAAAAAAAATTTAGGTGTGTTTTTCTATAAAAGTTGCACAAGCACCCACACATACATCACACAATGTTTACAACTATTCCTTTAGAAGATTCATTCTGAAATCCTTCCTCTAAAATATTGTTTTAAAATATTAATTTATTCATTTAAAAACTATTTTGAAGTTTATTCTACTCTATTTTGAACACTACACAAATTTAAACTATCAAGTCACTTTTGATGATTTTATAATATACGAGTTAATATATACCATGAAACTTATATGTGGTAGTTACTAATTAAATTATATATATATATATATCTATAATATAAAACAGAGCGGAGAGAGAAAATAGACAAATGTCACATCAAGTTTACGTCAGCTGCTCTCTCTCATTTCAGTTTATTCAAATTTCAAACTCTCTATCTATTCTACCACACACACAGCTCTCTCTCTCTCTCATTCCCCCTACATACAAATATGTGTTCTCATTATGTTTCAGATTTACAATTGTTTAATTTTGACTCACATATTTCGATAATTTTTAAATTTCAAATATTTTCAGGTATATATTGAAGGATACTTGGTGTAAGCTGTAAAGTAAAGAGTCTTATACTCAACATGTTGTTTCTCTATTTTCTGCATGTATGTATTCATTGTGTTTCGTCTTTTATAAAGTTAGCTAATTATACATGGTTATGATGATTTTGGGTATGGAATGATGGTTTTTATGGTGGTTTGGATATGTATGGATGATTGTAGTTTTGTAAACATGTTTAGATTTTTTTGGATATCTATTTTTAAAGGACACTCTCTCGAAATTTCTTGAAATTAGTAGCGACTAGCTTGATATTTTGGTGGTTGGATGTGTTGATGATTGAGTATGTATTAATTTCTTCATATATGTATTTTTTGTGTTCCGTATTTTGTAAATTTAACTAATTATGCATGGTTATGATTATTTTGGGTATGGAATGATGATTTTTTTGGTGGTTTGGATATGTGTGAATGATTGTAAGTTTTATAGACATGTTTATATTTGTCTGGATATCTATTTTTAAAGAAAATTCTGTCGAATTTTTTGAAATTAGTAGCGACTAGCTTGATGTTTTGGTGGTTAGATATGTGTTGATGATTGTGTGTTCCGTATTTTATAAAGTTAACTAATTATACATGGTTATGATGATTTTGGGTATGAAATGATAATTTTTTTTATGATTTGGATATGTAATGATGATTGTAAGTTTTGTAGACAAGTTTAGAATTTTCTGGATATTTATTTTTAAAAGAAATTTTGCCGAAATTTCTTGAAATTAGTACCGACTAGCTCGATGTTTTGGTGGTTGAATATGTATTGATGATTGAGTATGTATTAATTGTTGTGGTGATATGTGTCTTTAGATAATGTAATATTTTTCAAATTTTAATTTAATTTTTCGTTACACCGTGCCTTCAGGCACGGGTTATAGCTAGTATAATATAAAACAGAGAGGCTCAAATCTCAAGGCTTCAACATCCAACGGCCTAAAATCAATTTAGGCTTCAACATCCAACGATCTAAAATCATTTGGGGCTTCAACATCTGACGACCAATAGTTTATGTCTCAAAAATTCAAACCCACATCCATCATCTCACTCTCGCCTCTTTAAAAAGTTACTATTTAAAAAGTTACAATCGATAATTTTTAATTGTCAATGTACTATTTAAAAAGTTACAATCAATCAAAAAGGCTTATAAATAATAAAAAATAAATCTTGAAATGTAGTTAAACTTAGTTTAAATTTATGAAAATTTGACTATTAAAGTTGGATATTCTTTATTTATTTATTGAAATTTGTCTTCATAAGAATTTTCATTTAAATGTTTTGTGGAGTATGTATGGAAAGTGCGGGTGTGTTAAGAATTAATTTAGGCTTTTAGTTTGGTGTGTATCCATATTCAGTTCTTCATTTTTTTTTTTCATGATTTTTTTTTGAATTATACAGTGCATTCATGCACGGGTTATCGCTAGTGTGTGTGTGTGTGTGTATATATATATATATATATATATATATATATATATATATATATATATGTTGATCAACTACATAGAAAACATTATTTAATCACATGTTAAGGTAAGGGATATCATTTTCTTTCATACTCCTAAATTTATGGTATGAAGTTATTATTCATTTTTACAGCCTTATCATTAAATAATGAAAATTTCCGACATGATTAGAATTTTCTTAATATTTGGTGTTTCATTTAATATCTTTTAACTTGAATCTTCCTATTGAATTTTAATCGTTATATTTGAATTGTGAACCTTATATATTATTCTTGAACTCGAATTGATATTCTGGATATCGTATTGACAATTTGAATATTATTGAACTCTGGACAAATTAAATTATAAATATTTAATGTTTATTCTTTATCTTATTATTCTTTTTATTTTTGTTCATATTTTATATCATTGTTATTTGTACTAATCATCAAGACTTAAGTTGTTGTGAATGTCATTAGCCTAGGTGCAAAGACAATATAATTGTTAAGGCTGTGTTTGATAAATTTGGAAATTAAGATCTGAATGATTATGATGTCTTAATAAATTAGATCATCTGAATGATTATGAGGTCTGAATCTAAAAAATTGTTTGATAACTAAAAAGTAAGTTGTCTCTTAATGACACTATTTTACCATTTTAAAGGATAAAATTTTATTTAATAATTTTAAATATTCAATTTAATAAAAATAAGTGCATAATATTGTTTAATATATTTATATAAAAAAAATTAGCAAAAAAAATTCATTAAGAGGTACCTCTTAATTATTAAGATTTCATTTTCTGTTTTACCGATTAAGAGGCATTCAGAGGTAATAAAAAACAAAACAAACAACATCATGCCTCTTAGCGAATAAGAGGCAGTCCATTAAAAGGCAATCAGATGTAAACAAACAGCACCTAAGTGTCTTTAGCATGTGTAGCAAGGTCATGTGGTAAAAGTTCTCTTTGGCCTAAGTACAAAGAGTAACTGTTGATTGACATGATCTTGACCATTGGTGTTATCGTTGATGAAATCTTGATGGTGAATTTTTAAATTGGAGAAGATAGTAGACATTATGATATATTTAACTCTTCTAATGAATTGCTCATTCCTCTGCAGTTGTTTGTTTAAAACTTATGTTGTTTATCATTTTTAAAATTTTTGATTTTGAAGGCTAAAGATAACTTATTCTTCGTTATCATAGTCATGATATTATTTAGTGGGATATATGAGATCACAATTTTGTTTCATAATTCCTTTCAAGAAATAAGAGTATACCTGGGGTGAGCGGGGAGAGCAAGAGGATGGAATGATGGAATGAGTTAATAGATGTATTAGTCCTCGCCAAGTTGTAAAATTGTGTGACAATAATTGTACTGAAGACTTGGTGTGTGTGTGTGTGTGTCTGTGTGTGTTGTCGTACTATACACGACATTGTAATAATTTTAAGTAGAAGACTTTATGTATGTTGTGTATATTTAGGCGACTCAAATTGGGTGGTGTAGACCTTAATTTGGGGGCGTTACATAGGGTTAAATACACTTTTCCCCACTCTACTAGGGATCGATTTATAAATGCATCATCGAACTGATTTTTTTTACGGTTAACTCATTGAACTATATATTATTTACAAAAAGTGATTTTTCCGTCCCATGTTTGTTAACTATTTGACAGAAAAATGACATGGCAATACATGGCAGGAGAGAGAAGCTGAATTGGATAACTAATTAAATTAAATTATACTCAATTTTATAACAAATAATTAAACAAAATATAAATCAATTTAATATACATAACAAATAATCAAATTAAACTAATTAATTAATAATAAAATAAATTAATAAATAATTTTTACAAATATATTTATATAAATTAACAAAATATAAATCAAATTAATATACATAATAAATAATTAAATTAATTAATTAATAATAAATAAATTAAAAAATAATTTTTACAATTGTATTTATATAAATTAACTAATTCATATTTTTAAAAAAAATTAATTTCACTCTAAATATATAAAATTATTTAATATTTTGAAATTGAGGGATTATTATTATTATTATTATTATTATTATTATTCCACCACCACCACCGAACCCAGTTCTAATAACCACCCCGCCACCGTTCCCATCCGCCGCCGCCGCCACCGACACCTCCTCTGTTGCTAACGTCAGATCTGGTCTATTTAAATCAGATCTAGTCAGATCCGGCGAGTATTCAACACTTCGCAAGAACAAAACCTTTTTTTCAAGCTTCTCAACATGAGTATTCAAAAGATGAACATTTAATGTAGTTGGGTAATTCAACTTCTCAAGGCCTAATTCTCTAAGATAAATTAGTGTTGGTCGTAAATAAAATTCGACATTGGATTCAAGAATATTGGGGCATCGGCGAATTAAACCGCATGATTCTTCCACTGATGTAGCTAAATCAGTTTTGAGAAAATCAAAGACGGATTCTGGTGATGGGTTTTTGAGGGGTGTGGTTTCTGGGTTGATGATGCCAATGGTTTTCAGGTATCGGAGGTTTTCGCGGTGAGATGTACGGAACTTGAGGAAGAGATTAGAGTTTGGAGGGATTGGATTTGGAAGAGGATGAAGAGGGTTACGCAGGTGACGAGGAGGTAGACAGAAAGTTTTGGGGAGTAGAGGGAGACGGCGAAGATGGGGCGGTGGCGATGGTTTCTTGGGGTGGAGGAGGATCTGCCTAATTTAAGATCGGGATAAATCAACTTTTGTTGCCTGTACTGGGACACGACTTACAATTTGGTACCTGAAGTGAAAAACGTTACAAACTGGTGATTGTACTCGAAAAATGTTACACTCCGTTAAATATTAGGGACACAATTTATAATTTGGTACCCGAAGTGAAAAAAGTTACAAATTGGTGATTGTACTCGAAAAATGTTATACTCCGTTAAACAGTAGGATTTCATCTTTATTCTGTTTGAAAATTAGGGTTCTCTTCTTCTCTCATTCTTCTTGTCTCGATTCTCCATTGATTACTGGTTTCCATATATTTATTAAAGGGTTTTCAGTGTTTAATTGAAAGAATAGCTCGTCTTGGAGTGGAATCGTAAATGAAATCGGGGATGAAGATTGTAGTTCATGCAATAAAAATGAATGGATTACACCAGAGTTTCCAAGTCGGTGCTACTGTGGAGCAATGGTGTGAATGTGGGAGGTAAGAAAAAATGGAACAAAACATCGAATATCTTCTTCGCGTCGACTTCGCTTCTCTATCTGTATGTTTGTCTCTCTCGTTGGATCAATTTTAATGATTATTTAAAAATTAAAAAGTACAAGCACCAGATTTTAACATTTTTCGAGTACAACACCAGTTTGTAACTTTTTTCACTTCAGGTACCAAATTGTAAGTCGTGTCCTTAATGTTTAACGGAGTGTAACATTTTTCGAGTACAATCACCAGTTTGTAACTTTTTTCACTTCGGGTACCAAATTGTAAATCGTGTCCTAGTACAGATACCAAAAATTGATTTATCCCATTTAAGATCTTAGTGTTGCCAAACTATGATGTGACGCCCCCAAAATTAGGTATACATC